>JABSTQ010009321.1:0-427885 GCA_013358835.2 Ixodes persulcatus | reverse complement strand
ACCAGTGGCGCCGAATGACAGCCCATCATGCCGCCCAGGCACTTAGCCAGGGGGGGGGGGGGGGGGGGGGGGGGGGGTCGGGCCCATTTTGCTGGGGCCTCCTCTCTTCCCTCCCCCTCATACAGCATTTTGTCATGGACGCCCCCCCACCGATACAAAATCCTGGCTACATGCCAGGATGGCGCCTCCTATCTCTGCTGCCCTGGGGCTACGGGTTAATGAGGCGAACAAACGAAAACGGGCCGACCGATTGGACGGAGTGCGCGTACAGGTAAAGCGCCCGCTCCTGTTCAGTCTCATGAAGCTATCGGTAAGCGTAATTTAAGAAAAAAATATTCAAAGCCCTTTCTCGAATACCGAGTTAAGCCATTGGTTAAAGGGACAATGAAGACAATTTTGGATATTTTTTTAGCGATTGAACTGGGTTCCAGGCACGTCTCAGGCCACGTTGCCCAAAATTCAGCCGAAACCGGCGCTTGTGTGCCGCGCAAACCAATTAAACAGTCGCGGCAATAATCGTCCCGGGATCGACTGGGGCGACGCCCCGAGAGTTGCGGGAGAAGCCAGGAGAAGCGGAGCTCACGTGACCATTGCGGGGCCAAGAAGCCCGACGTCACAAGAGACGCCTCAGCGATTGGTCGAAACGAGAGACGTGCCCTCAGTTAGGGGTGGGCAACTGATCGATTAATCTACGGATTAATCGATTAATGCTTTAATCGCGATTAATTTGTTTAACCGGTTAATCGGTAAAATTTTGACGAACCGAAATTAAATAAAAATGAAATGCTTTCACCATGCAGACATGGACAGCACACCTATATGAAGTGAAAAAGTTAGGTGAAGTATTAACTTAAGGTAAACTGTAAGGGGGAGATTTGTAACTGCAGACATGTGCAGAAGGTTACACATGTCCCAGCGACTTCAATGCTGTGCGAGTGTCCGTTCAGCGCAGCGGAGACTAGTGTGAACAATCCATGGAGGTCGCCCTTCTCGGAGAATATCAACGAACATTTTTGCTTCATGGAGCTGAAGTAATAATGTGTGAGTGTGAGCGTTTTTTAACTGTTCTTAACTGTATATTGAAGCACGGCCGGACTGGAATCGCGCGCTCTCTTTCTCTTCTTACGGCCTTTGCAATCGCCCGGGAGTCAATGGCATTTTTTCTCCGTATGTAGTTCACTTGCTTGCCGCCAGGGGCGCCACCACCTCACCCCAGTTCACCCCACTCGGAGAGTCCCTTCGAGCTGCTTGGCGCTGTTCGAGCTTCGTAGGTTGTTGTTTTGGCAACGGTTTATTGAACTTCGCTCCGATTTACGTCACTCTACCGACAGGCAGTGTCGTCAGCAAACTGCGTTCCCCTGTGACACGTACGGGACCTCTGTACTTGTCTGTCCAGTGACTGTACTTGTCTGTAGAGTCACTCAAAGCGCTTGGCTGGTTTAATTTGCAACAAGTTCCTCAGAATACTTCTGATTAACCATGCAAGGACGGTCAAGGACAGAAACAAAAAATCAGCAGGATATGTGCACAAGCCCTCGAGGAAGAACTTTAGGCTGTAATATGCACTGTGCGAAAATTGTACAGACTACTACACCCTCGTCTAGAGCAGCTGACCGTCTTCATGTGTGGCCTATGAAATGATGATGCAGACCACGGATATAGATAGATTGGGCCTGCTTACATTTCACGAGAGTGTACGAATTATTTATCTTTTAAAGTTCCTCCACGTAGAAGGGGTCCGTCTCCTCCTGTTCTTGAGTTGCAACAGAATTCCTGGAGGTAAAGACGAGTCTAGTTTTTCCGCAATTGCATTCGCTGTCGCTACTTACTACTTTTTACTCCCGAATCTCTCGGAGATGTGCGTCAAATATTCACCGTTTTGGGCTCATCAGAAGCGCATTAGATAGTGGCTGAGGGTCTAAACGTAAGGATCAGGTGTCAAAGGCTATAAAAATCTCTGCCGCAAGTTGCGACAGCGCTGAGATACACTGTCAGACGCGCTCTGTGCAAACGGCAAAGGGTAGCCCAGGGCTAATATACGGCTCTGGCCCAGGGGTGAGGTGACAGCGCCCCCCGCGAAATGCGGAGGGAGGTGGCGATTGCCCCATTTGCAAAGGCCGTAAGAAGAGAAAGAGAGCGCGCGCTTCCAGTCCGGCCGTGATTGAAGCTGATTCATAATTAAACTTATTGCGTCGTTTAACACATATTCAGCAAAAAAAAAAAAAAGATATAGATGCAATTTTTATTTTTAATCAATGTTATTATGCATGGAAATGAACGAGACCGATTAATCGATTAATTAATCGATTAAAAGGTGGTGATTAATCGGGTTAAAAATTTTAATCGACGCCCAGCCCTACCCTCGGTCACGTTTTGGTTCGCAATTTTTGAGAATACTGTTCTAATTTCCGCTTGAATGCCCCTTTAAAGTATAAATCGGACCGGAAATGATTACTAAACCGTAAATAAAACAGCATAATTGTTTTTCTTTTTGCCACGCTGGACGCGAAACGGGCAACGAGCAACTATGGGCAAACAAAATAAAATAAAAAAAGAACACACAGGAGACATTTGGTTTTGGTTTCACATGCCGGTGTCATGTTTACTTTGGGAACACGGTACTCGAAGGATTCTGCAAAATGGTAGTCATGCCAAATTGTTTCGCTGTAGATGGCTGTTCTAACGGCCTTCTAAAGACCAGTATTCGTTCGGGCGACGCTCTGGGTTGCTGTTCGTGTTCTTTGACGACGAAAAGAGAGGACGTCCGACTTTGGGGAAAACCAAAAATGGTGGTTCCCGGAACGGCTTGGTCGTTGCCGCTTTCCCCTCGGCATCTCCCCCGCGTCCCTGCCCTTCGGCAACGCGCCGCTCTCGTCTCGCCCGCGCGAACGTTGCTCACTGCTTCGGAGCCGTTGTTATTAAGCCTGGTTCAGACAGCTGCGTTTGACTGCGTTTGACTGCGTTGCGGCAGCGAGAAACCAGGACATTCCTCCTGCTCATAGCGCGTGCCAAGAGATTCCTTAAATTGGGTTCCACGCTTCATACGAAGCACAGATGTGCCGGTGACTGGCTTTCGGTTCTCGCCGCAACGCAGTCAAACGCACTCAACCGCAAGTGTCTGAACCGGCCTTTAGGTCACTGAACGGAATCTCGAACTTGCTCGCGAGAGCGGCATTGTCGTCCATGTTGACAGATTTGACGAATCGGCCGCGCGACCGCGCCACCGCGCTGCTATAACCCACCGCGGTAACCAGAGTCTCGATCTCCTAAACACTACCGGTACCGACTATTCACACTTGACGTCACTCCGTACGTCACCTCCGATATCGGAGGCCCAGAAATGAGAATGGAGATAGCTCAGTTTCGGTTTCTTCAGTTCTTTCATAGGCACAGAAATACGCGTCACAAATGTCTACAAAAAATTAGGCAGCGCGCTAGATTCCCAAGAGGCCTAAAAACACCATTTAAAAAAATTAAATAAAATCGTCTTCATTGTCCTTTTAAGCCAAAAGCATCAAATACTTACATCGAAGACGTCACAGCCGAGTCCAAGAAGGACGCAAGAATTTCCGGTGTTGCGGCGACGCAGTTGAAGAGAAAAGCGTGTTGCGACGCGACGCGGAAACGTAGCCTTGCTTGAAATTACCGGATCCTGGGAAAGTAGCGTCAAGCTTCCGGCATGATCGCCATTTTGGTTCACGGAATGAGCAGTTTCTGCTTAACCTTTCCATTCTTGGTGAGCCGATCCGAATTCCCGGTGTCAGGTTGCTTCATAAAGACGTTTCTTTCTTCGCACTGCCACCACAAGCGGCGTCCGTGCTCGGCGGCATTTAAAAATACCTTCCTGATCTAGAAATGCGCAAAACAAGCAATAGCATTGTTAAAGATCTGCGGAGATAAACACGATTGATAAGGTGACACCGTACACAGTGCGAAGCGCGCTTATATGGGCTAGGAACGCTTTGAGTACGATGGCTGTCCATAGCGATCCTGGTGCGACTTGTTCAGAACGACCCTTGCCCAACTTGAAAGATTTGAAAGGACTGAAATAGCGATTGCCATGGCAACATAGAGCAATCAGCCAATCGCATTGCGAGGTTTTAGTCGTCTGTACGTTATACTTTGTCTCATCCTACGATGGACTAAAGGCCAAAGACACGGGCCGCATGGTCCAATCACGTTCCACGCTACACTATGAGATGCCTAGCATTGATTAGGGGTGGACGAATAATGCTCCGAATCCAAAAACGCTGCATCATTTCTATAGCTTCGACACTGCAAACAGACTCTTTTTTGCGATGTAAAATTGTTGAGTCACTCATTTCTATTCGATTTGAACCACTGTCCGCCCTTCCCCATCAGTGATTCGAGACGTGGGCACTGATACGTGCATCAAAGCGTAATACGCAATTTCTATGTGGCTCGTGATTGGATCTGGCGGTCCGTAGCTTTTGCCTTTAGTCTATCGCAGGGTGAGACGAAGTATAGTATCGGTTCGCGTCCGGCTAGCAGACAGGGAAGGCAATGGTACTATTTGCCCAGTATCCAGTGCCTTCCTTAACAAGAAGCCACGACTCTCCCGGATTGAGAGGAGAAATAAATTTGGCGGCTGACCAACTCTGCGGCAGCTTCCGTGTTCAAACCGCTTTATCGAGCGCTTGTTTGAACGTTGTTTCGAACGCTTTTTTGGACGCTGAACGCCGAGACAGCTGGTTTTAATAGAGCTATTTGAATAATGGGCAGCTGCGGCGCTCTACCGGGGCTCGCATCGTTGTCGTTGCTCGCCTTCGCCTCCCTCTTTCACGGGTGCCAGGCGAGGAAGTTCATAGATTAGGCGTCGAACTCAAACGAATTTCCCAGTGTAAAGGAGGCTATGGTTGTGGAGATTTCAAGCTGAGCATTGATATATAACAAGGCGGTAAGTTGGGCGAGTTGGTTATACATCTTCAAAAGTGGAAACAGCATAAACAATTGACAAAGGACGAGTAAAAAAAGTGCACGGACAAAGCGCTTTGTCCGTGCACTTTTTTGTTCGTCCTTTGTCTATTTTTGCGCTGTTTCCACTTTTTATTAATATATACTTTTTTTAAGCCAGAGCGATTGTGCCAGAGAAGTTTCAAAATGTCGGCTTTCTGTCATGCTGTCGAATAAAGACAATAAAAAGACAAAACTGCCTCACTGACGCACTGCTATGTCCTTAAAGGCCGACGACCAGAATTGAAATTCTGCAAGGCAGAAGATCCTTCTCACCATGGGGGAGGAGGAAACAGTCAACGGTGACAGTGTAGAAGGGGGAAGAGGAGGAAGCGAGGGAAAAGTGGAAAGCGCGAACTGGTCGTCGGTCTTTAAGTCCAAGGCAACCGGCTTGAGCCAGTTTCCTTTTTTTTTTTTTCATGTGCGAGTCGGTACTTTTGCTAACGTTCTGTTCTGGTAACAAAAGCTGTGTAATGCAGCCTTTATAGCCCAAGGAAAGAATGGCATTCGAAAAAAATATATCGTAAATATGTGTACTACGGATTAAGAAAACATTAAACTGGTCAACAAAAAAATAAAAATCGCCATGCCGGATTTGAAGTATGATCGCCCCTTATCAGCAAAAAGTTGCTTCGAGTTAGATTTAACTTCATGTGTTTGTTCAGACCTCAAAATTATAAAACCAGTAAAAAAAAAAACAAGATTAAGAAAAGAAAACCTTACTGTATCTTTGATTTTAGAGATTACGACGAGAGGCACAGAATGTGTGGTCGATTTGGGGTCATGCGGGGCGCTTACAATTTGTTCTGAGCTCGTAGTACGAACAATGCGTACGACCCGCGCAACAAGTGTAACGCGAATTCTCCGCTAAGTTTTTTTGCGGGGAAATTGCATTACAGCAGTTGCATCCCTTACATACTTCCGCAGTACACTTCGGTTGAGTGCTTTCGTCATACGTTTTTGGGATGTTCGTTTATGAAGCTCTATAGACTCTATACACATCCAGCGAAAATAAACTCATATTTGGCATTTCTCAAAGGCGTTCCAAATTCACAACATTTGGAAAGCCTTTGATCCCGCCCGGCCGAAACCACAGTGAGTCGCACACATTACAGAACGCACAGAGCGGGTTGTCCGTGAACTAGCGCTTAAACGGCAGGTCGGCCGCAGTGTAATGGCAACTGGCTTTCTGTTGCTGCTGATCCCGGCGCCCTCCTTTTGTAACTGCTGTCTGTCCGAGGCGGGACTCGGTGTCGCTCGTCCGAAGGCCCCAGGGCTCAGGCTGACGTTCATTCCCCATTGCCGAGGTCTCGTTCGCTGAAGTGGAGACGGGAGACGAAGTGGTACGACACAAAGACTACTTCACTTACACGGGTATAGGTAGTGGCGTAATGACAAATGGAGCACACCCAAAGGGTAGTGGACACGTTCTTCTATAATTAAAAGGTAGCACTCTGGAGCTGCCGCGCCATTGGTCAGTTAGTCTTGCATTCCGAAGCTGGTATATACGTCAGTATCCTACGTACTCTCGGCGTTGATTGCTCGGTCGTTGTTCTTCCCAGAATTGAAGGCGTTTAGTGGGGGATCGTCCTATTCGCAGGAGACGTAATCAGAACACACTTCACATCCGATCAGGGTCGGATATTGTATAGCGTTCCCGCTGAATGCAGACGCCGCAAACACCGTAGACGCGCCACTCCGACGGTCACGTTCTTTCCCCCACACTTGAACCGAGGCCGGAGAGAAACACTTCTTCGGTTACAGGTGATCGCACGCCAACAGCCTCGACGTTTGCTTGGTCGTCGTCCTCACAGGAATGCCAGGTAAATCTCAACAGGTCCTTGATACTCTCTTTTCGCCTCTCCGCGTCCGCCGTGGCCGCTCCGGCGCTGCTTTGGTCATACACAAAGCCGGCAAGATAGAGCATTTTAATGAGCTTAGTCTGCTTTGATGCCGCCGCGCCTGCATTAAGTCCCTCCTCTGACAGTTTGTGGCGCGCTGAGCGTGCCATCAACAAATGCACACCCTGTCAAGCCGACATGACAGACTCAGACACGAACGCGCTAAGAGCTAACTTTATGAAGACGACGCATTTAAACAGAAAAAAATGGATAGGGGAACTGAGGCAATAGCACCTAGAAGACCAAGCCTGCGCATAACGGCATCTACTAATGATGACGTGATGCGTAAGCCTTCTCTTTTATGTGTTATCGCCTGCAACGAGAATCGCGTTCGTATTTGCGTCGCCGCGTACCGTCCCGCTTGTTGTTGGACGCTTTAAGAGGCTCTGGCTGCAGTGCTGACGCAACCTAGGCGGCGCTGCTTGGTTCCACTAGTGTAAAGTTGGGAAAAGGGGGAGGGGGGCAAGTCTAATCTGCTAAGCGGTATTGAACGAAAAAGGAAGATTGGCCAGAACGGCTCAACGTGATTCCGTTCAAGAAATGCTGTCCGTATTGAAAACCGTATACGCCATCGTCTGCCGACAGACGCCAAACCAACGACGTCTGCTTGCGAAACTGAGATAGCAGACGATGATTCGCGAGGTATGCCATGAACTCTACAACGCGCAAATACGGAGAGCGAAACAGCGGAACACCCACGTCGGGTTCCAACGCTACGAATGGGGACTACTGTTAGAAGGGATTGAGTAGTAGATATATATTATGATTACCTCCGGTCACGCTTCTATTGTTGTGCCTGGATATGACGAGAAAGCTCCATGGCTTACTGGAAAAAAAAAAAAAAAAAAACTACTTCCTTTGTGACGGGCATAAAAGCGATTCGATGTGGCGCTGTTTATAGTCATAACATACGACTGCCGGACGCGAAAGACGTCTGATATATCCTCGGGGATAACTTCCATCTGTAGAGGAGTCGAACGACAATGGGGTAATACGTCAGTGCGCAATGCGCCCAAGAACATAATGCATGTTTCGCTTTTTTTTTCTTTTTGTCAAACGAGTTCTCAAAAAGAAAATTGTATGTTTACATTAAAGGTAGACGTTTTCCTGACAGTCTTTTTATTTCCCTGGCAGTCTATCAGTTTTTAAAAAAATATGAGGATGTGTGTTTTATATATGTGTGTCTCTATGGCTTCCCGTCTTTCTTTCAGTGTGCGGCTGTGTATCTGCCCGTTGAAAAGTTACGCACCACGAGTATACGTCCCTTTTTGTTAGCCTTGTTTTTTGAAACAAAAACAAGCACACAGGAATCTCCCCACACGGATGGAACCACGCACGCTGTCACGAAGGTACGAACACGAACACACGCGTCTTACTTCAGGGTACTGTAGTGTGTCCTTTTTTGGGGCGGCGTACCTCTTTGGAGTAGCCGGAAACGATACCACGCGATCAAGAGCAAAGCATAAAAACAATTTAACCTGTGGTACAAGATGGCATCACCGGAAAGTCAACAATGCTAAAGACACAGGGGGCGAGTGTGCTTGCGATTTTGCAGCTGCGATGTCAAGCAACGAAGCTTCCACCACGTTTTATTTTTTTTTTCTTGCACAAGCAATGTCGCAACTGCAAGATCGCAAGTCTAATCGCACCATGAGAATCACTGATACACCTCTGTTCACGTGTTGTCAGCTACTTATCGTCTGCCGTGAGCAACTGTTTTGGCGGTGTAATACAAATCTGGCGAACGCTCCCGTCAGCACGCGCTTAGCGCAAACTCGGCGCTGTGCTTAGAACGCGTCGCTGTATGTGTGAACAGGTTTAAGACGCTTTCACGCCTGTTTCCAGAGCAAATGAGAGAAAGACACCTCGCGTGACAAATTAGTTTGACGTCACCACTTCTACGATCTCGAAAAATTCCTTTCGTCAACTTTCTCGCAGAATACTCGAAGAACCTATCGCAGGGAGCTAGAGACAAAATAATCGACAAAAAAGGAGTCAGAAAAAAAATAATGTATGGGTTTCTTGCATTTGTAAAGTTTTATGACACAAGTGGCACCGCATTCATGCAATCAGTAACAACACCAATAGCGCAAACAAATGTTGAGATGACCCTATAGCTGGCTGGCAACACGAATGACGGTGTGACCTGACGTCTTCACGATACGCACGCGGTACCGTGGGTTGGTGAGCTTTTTACCACCCTGAGAGTGCAGAAACGTGACGCTAGATGGCGCTTTCATGCAAAGAGTAGCCGCGCCACCTGGGTAATGTTACACACCCCTTCGAGCATAAGAGTGTAACCTGAGATATAGCAACCAGTATGACCTCAACGTCAAAACTTAAAGCTCCGTTTCACATCGCAGGTCTTATTTCAGACCTAGCAGACAACGAATGAGAGGAGAGCCACCTGACTGGCGCCCCGCTGCGGCGAGACGCCGAAACACACTTCTTCCGAGCGAACAAGTGTGTTTCGGGTCCTCGACGCTGCAAAAGCTGTGCGCTGACGTCCAGATTCCCCGAGAAATGGCTTTTTGATGCTCTGTCCTACCAGATCCTTGCGCTCCAAATCTGGGACCGGGCATTCTATAAGGGGTATTCACACGAAGGAGAAATCCCGGGGATTTCTCCACGGCACTCCCATCCCGCGATAAAAACGTCAGGCTTTGCGAAGTGCAAGAGCCTCGCGTTTTCGTCTCGTGATGCGCGCGCGCCGGGGAGAAATCCCCGGGATTTCTCTCATTAATAGCCTTGACAGTGCAAGCGAAGCCAAGACGGCCGGTTATTTATACAGCACAGAAGCTAGGGATGACGCTGCACTATTCGATTAGAACCTTTATTCGCACAGTGCGAACCTGTATTCCCTCTATAATCTTGGAGAACGATATGCGGCTATGCGGTCAAAGCTATGTGCGCAAATGCGCTTGAGCACCTCGAGCGTCCATCAATGCTGTGCCCGTGCACTTTTTAAAGGGGTAGGGAAACGAAATTTCAGCGCTCATTTTCTTGCTTGAATGTGTTGCATGTTGCACCCTAACCTCAAAAACACCAGTCTTCCGTTGAAAGGCACAAGAAAACTAATTTTAAAGCTAAATAAACGATCTTCCAATGTGCACCTGGTGGATGCATGCGGAGCCTATTTGGGAGGTAGTCTAGCAACGTTGTGGAATCTGCTACGTAGTCGTGACGTAGCAGATTCCTCTGGAGCAGCGCCGCTCTTTGGAAGTACGCTCAACTGTTTAAAGTCACCTCGGCCTGAACGTGTTTGCCCCTTTTCGAATGAATGCGAAAGCTTGATAATGTGGATGCTTGGGCAAGTTGGTAATTCATGCTTGGATGGAACAGCGCGGATGAACAGTCACACTCACATGCACACAAGAAGCAAACAGACTCGCAGCGCTGACTTTCAACTCAGTTCTATATTTCTTTTTCCTCAAATCTTCAACTTCTTCACCTTTGCCGTTGATGAGAATAATTTAAATTTTTACACACCAGAGACCAAATAGCCAATACACATTAAAAATAACTATTAATTAAATAAATCATGCAAAGACAACTAAAGAAAATATTACTAAAAAATTAAAAATTAAATTTAAAAAATAATAAAGCGAAAAATTTCTCATCACTATTGGTGCTTTGATGATATCTCTAGATAAACCAATTCCTTCTTTGACAAAGCTACGGATGATACACTAACATATTGTTTGTCCAACCTGGCTTTGTCAAAGAAGCTTTGTCAAAGAAGGAATTGGTTTATCTAGAGATATCATCAAAGCACCAATAGTGATGAGAAATTTTTCGCTTTATTATTTTTTAAATTTAATTTTTAATTTTTTAGTAATATTTTCTTTAGTTGTCTTTGCATGATTTATTTAATTAATAGTTATTTTTAATGTGTATTGGCTATTTGGTCTCTGGTGTGTAAAAATTTAAATTATTCTCATCAACGGCAAAGGTGAAGAAGTTGAAGATTTGAGGAAAAAGAAATATAGAACTGAGTTGAAAGTCAGCGCTGCGAGTCTGTTTGCTTCTTGTGTGCATGTGAGTGTGACTGTTCATCCGCGCTGTTCCACCCAAGAATGCGAAAGCGCGAAAGTCAACCAGACGCCATGATGGACTCGTTGAGGCACGTCGCGGGGTTGCTCGTGTGACTTTGCTGTACACTTCGAAGCCGCTCACACGACAGGTGAAACGCCCGTCACCCCGCGGGCACTTCCAACGGCTCGGTTGTAACGCGCTGACGGTATTGACACCACTACAACGCTGACAACGCCACCAACGGCAAAGCTCTTAACCAAGCCTGTCTTGCCACGTCACGGATGCGGGGAGTCTTTTTTGTTGTTTTTGTTTGCGCCGGATATCCCATGACGCATCGCGCCCTCCGTTCGCTTCTCTTCGAGCGCTCGCTCGAGTGCACCGTTTGGAACGAAAAATATAGCCAATCGTTCAAAATACAAACGTGCGATTATGAATTACGGTTATTATCCGTCATGCTTGACCCATTTCCGAACGAAATTTGAATATTTCAATTTTTGTTTCCGTACCCCTTTAATTCCTCTGATATATAGATTTTCGAAAGTATGGTGTGGCAATTATGGTTGAGCGTGATTGCAGTTAAGTGACTTTACTGCGGTTAACTGTACCCGTTTCATGGGCCGTTTCTTGCTGGAACGTTGACACGCAGATTCATTGCCTTTTAGCTTATTCAAAGCCCTATGTCCAGCTGCGCGTTCATGTTGTCCTTCTAGACCAGCGCCTGCGCGTAACAACAGCGCCGCTATCATTTAACGCCATTTATCACGCGCCTTAATGTCGTACGATTCCGAAATTGGAATACGATCTGGAAACGAGCGGAAACAGATCTACGCGCGTTCCAGCCGTACAAAAACGTCGTGGGGCGTTTTCGGAAATCCTCGTGCGTTTATTCCGAGCGGGGGACTGGTTTTTGAATCTGATTTGAATAAACTTTCATTCGCCGCAATCGCTCTGGTCGCGACTGCGAATATAAATCGAGCAACATTGAAAAACGGACATGGAAGGAAATGCAATCTGATATACTTTACGTCTTCAAAAATCAATAACAGTCAAAAATACTGAAAAAAACGCTAGTGATCGCGTTCCTTTTACAAATCTCAGAACACTTTGGTTTCTGTAAACTTTACTTTAGAAACATACGCAATTGTTATGTCATTTTTTTTTTCTTTTCTCGCACGCACGCGAAAGCAGTTTTGAATAAATAATTAAACCGATATCGAACATTGGTTTCATGCATGTTTGGAATAAAGTGTTCTCAAAAGGCGGTTCGGCAACCAAGATACCAATCTCAATTTTTTTTTTTTTTTTTATGGCGCTCACGTACGATGTGTCTGATAGCCGTTTTAGTGTCCGCGCTCCTGATTGAAACGTGTAAAGGAAATTACTTTTCTTTACACCAATAAGAAAAGACACCGCATACGGTCTTAAGAACTTTTTTCCCCTTCATTCCTTCATAATTAATTTAATCTCCGATATCCAGAATCCTTAAGAACCTATATTATATTATTCCCGCAAAATTTAAAAAGATTTGTTGTTTTTTTTAACTTTTTTTCGTGCGTCGTTTAAGAGCCCAACAAAACTTCGCGCAGTTCTTTTTATTTATACTTCAACATAGTAAAACCCGTCGCTCTGATATCCCAGCTCAAGAAACCAAGCGCGTGGCTTTTTATGTTAATAAATGCTGCTTTGTGATTGGTTCTCCGGCGTTCTTATCGGCTCATGCCGCAATATGATTGGCTGGGAAGCGAAAATGAGATGTACGAGGCTGGCCACACCCGGCTTTTGTTGTCCAACGTTCTCAGGTGGCGCGACGACCGCGAGGCCGTCCATGTTGCCCGCGTTACTGCAGATCAACACGCGGCTCTGCAGCTACGAAACTGCGGCGGTGGCTCTCGGACGACGTGGACGGCCGCCGCAGACGACGTCGACACACGCATGCGCAGACGCGTCACCTCGTGCGCATCTGGGTTTCTACGCGTCTGGCCACGGTTCCCAAGGTGGGCAAATACGGAATTCTTCGTAAACAGCGCGTGAGCCCGAATAAGAGCGATCCAATCTCTCGTCAAGATTGCTGACTCGTCGGCCAGCATGTTTGGTCAAAAGTGCGTCCGGGCTATTTTGTTTTTCTAAGTTTTTGTCATTTGATTATGTCGCCAAGGCGATTTTGCAATCTATTTTTGGATGAAGGGGAATCCGCCACCGGTGCTGTTTCCATCGGTTTCCGACGCCCTAAAGCCGCAGTAACATCGCGCGTACATTGTTAAAAAGACACAATGTTCGCTACGGAGGTGGCGCGCGCATTTCTGTCAACGCCACTAAAAAGATGACGTCTACAAACATTGGTCGTAAAATACCACCTGTAAATTCATTTGAGTGTCCCTTCAATCGAATTTTCATAGATGCAACACCTAGACGGAATTAGCCCCCCCCCCCTCTCTCTCCCAATCCTCCTTGTACTGCCACACCCACACTCGCAAAATAATCTTTGTTTTTAATAAATATAATATTGTTTCGATGAGTCAATCGATCAACCATAGTTAAATTACAGTGGCCAGAAACACCACTGCGGTCTTGGCACGGATGCTCGGCCTATGAAACATGTCCAGGCACCAGAAGTTTCGAAACTCGGAGAGGGAAAAATCGAAAAAAAATGAGCAAGAATAAGTACAAAAGAAACAAGAAGGAAAAACGATGATGAAGTAGAAAAACATAAAAAGTAGAACCTCGCTGGCAAAGAAGTAACCACACAGATGCGTTCTGTTTCTCCGTCGTCCTGTGCAAAGAGGTATATGAAGGCCTGTTCACACATACAGCGGAGCGCTAAGTTAGCGCTACGTGAGCGCTCCAAGGAGCGCTCATGTGGCGCTTCCTACGCGTGACTTCGTTCTAATATAGCGCGTGATTAGCGCTTTAGTAGCGCCTTGTTAGCGCTCCAGTAGCGCCTTGCATGGAGCGAAGCGCTGATGTAGCGCTCCTCACCTGCCGTCAGCTACTTATCGCCTGCCACGAGCAACAGTTTTGGCGGTGCGATACAAAGCTGCTGAGCGCTCCGGTCAGCACGCGCTTAGCGCGAGGGTAGCGCTATGCTTGTAGCGCTCCGCTGCATGTGTGAACGGGCCTTTAGCGCTCCAGTAGCGCCTTGTTAGCGCTTCTGTAGCACCGTGTTAGCGCTTCAGTAGTGCTTCTTGTACCGCGGTGCTGCAGATTAGCGCGTGCACTGCGGTTCCGGTTCCTGTGGTTGGGTGTGCATCACCAGCACCATGGCGGTCATCTGGGATGCTGAAATAGAAATGTGACAAATGCTCTTACATACGCGATTAGTGCATGTGTGTGTGGACGGCTTAACGCACAGAAGAGCCTTCTGGGTGCGCGAAATCTTTCGCCACCGAGATACCGACGAGTACCCGGCGAACCTTGTTCCTAGGCTGAGGGACCGAGACACAGACCTCTTTCAAAGACGATTATTTTTATCTGCGTGTCCTTGAAACCAGCTTCACGCATATCGAATAGAAATCGATGAGGTCGTACCCAATCAATTAGTCGTTCAGAGTACATGACTCTGGATCGCCTGCCCAACCCTTTGCTTGGAGAGCGGCTCTTTTACTTCCTCTTCTTTCAATACCAAAGGAAAAACAACAACAAAGGAATCGCCGTGCACGCGCTATTCCGCAGCAGCAAGCGCGACACAAGGAGCGTGAGAGCGCTAACAAAGCGCGTCTGCAGCGCTAAAAGAGCGCTAACAAAGCGCTTCTAAAGCGCTAACAGAGCGCTACATCACGCGCTAGGAAGCACCACATGAGCGCTGCTTGGAGCGCTCACGTAGCGCTAACTTAGCGCTCCGCTGTATGTGTGAACCGGCCTTAATGCGGGCAGTGGCGAAATTCACATTTCGGTTCAGTATCGCTTCCTTTAACATTCCCTGCAACAGACATTTTATGGTTTTCTAAACACGCATCTGTCTCGTAGTTCACGTGGGAGTTCAAGAGCGGTGCAGGCTCAGAGCAATCAATCAGCTACGCTAATGCCGGGGTCACACTACACTCTTAGTCCGGTAACGGCTATTTTGGCGTGAAAAAGTGCCTCTTTTTTAACGGCTACTCGCGGCGTTACATGTCACGCCGATATTGGCGTTACAAAAGTCATGGCAATATTGACGTGACATT
Organism: Ixodes persulcatus; assembly: GCA_013358835.2. Classification (NCBI taxonomy): domain Eukaryota; kingdom Metazoa; phylum Arthropoda; class Arachnida; order Ixodida; family Ixodidae; genus Ixodes; species Ixodes persulcatus. The sequence goes on along the minus strand of JABSTQ010009321.1, from coordinate 412,815 downwards.
TGTGGCGCCGTTCAGGCGTTACAATTTTAGTTCGGTAACGGCTATTTTGGCGTGAAAAGGTGCCACTTTTTTAACGGCTACTCGCGGCGTTACATGTCACGCAGATATCTGCATTACAAAAGTCACGCCAATATTGACGTTACTTTTGTGACGCCGTATAGGCATTAAAGGCGGCTGGCACTTTTACACTCTAAAAAATGCCTGCGTGTACACTTACCCGCAAAACACTCAAAGAGCCAATTTCTGCGATCTATGAAATCAGTTCAGCGAATGCAGAGGCGGAACATCTGTTTAGACCTAAAATGAAGTCTGCGCTGTGGCATTACGCAATGCAAGCATGACGTTTTGCATTGCATAATGCCACAGCGCAGACTTCATTTTTAGGTCTAAACGGATGTTCCCTCTCATCATTCGCTGAGCTGATTTCATAGATCTCAGAGATTGGCTCTTCGAGTGTTTAGCGGGTAAGTGGACGCGCAGGCATTTTTTAGAGTGTAGGCTTAAATTTACGTAAAAAATGTGACCCTTCGCAACGGCTAATAGATAGTTGGTCGCAATGAAAATTGGTGTTACAATCAAAAATACCGTTGTGCGTATATACCTCTTCTAAAAAGCAAGACGGCAGCATTCGATGTCTAATCTGTTCAAAAATGCTAATGTCGGTAAACGCTTTCGAACCCGAAATGCGAACTGCAAAGGAACAAATGACTAAGTATTATCCCCGCGTGCTTTGCGCTTCTTGAGCAAAAAGACATCGCAGTCTCTTGCATTTGCTTTTTTTTTATGGTGGTCGGAGCACAAATAAGAAACTATATGCAAAAATCGTATTTCAACTCGAAATAAACTAGCAAGAGTCGAAAACGAGAATAAATGAGTTTCAACAGTTTATTGCGGACGTTAAAAAAAAAAGTTTTAATCCCATGATTAGTGGTGACAGTGGGGTACATCACGGCAATTTCGATCTATATATTTATGAGATGCTTAAGCCTTTTGTATTTAAGGGTGAACAGAATGCAAACAGGAAACGGCGTTTTATTTCTGAAGAACGTGGAGTTTCTGAAGCGGATGTTGTGGAGCCTCAAATGAATCCAGCGAGGTTCAATGTTTTTGGCGGGTTTAAGCACAATTTGTAAATTTTAAGAACAGCCAAACGCTCACCTAAAAACTCAAGATGCCCATGGCTTGCAGGCGCGTGACCCCATATAAGCACCAGCCGAACGGAGATGCAACGTTCCCACTTCCACTGGGGCCACCTGTCTCTCTCATAAACTCCTGACAGTCGCAACCTTCATGGCGACAATGGCCGCGCACTACGCCACGAATGTCTGCGGACGTGAACATCGCAGCGCAACTCTTCCTTCCGGTCCGTAACTGCGGAGACAAAGACAATGGCCAGGCACCGAATCCGAGTCCGACACTCCGTTGCGCGCCTTCCCGTGGCGAAAAAAGAAGCCGTGGGTTAGTCCGAAAATCGCCGAGTCGCCGACTCCCTTGCCCCCTCCTTCCCCCTGAAAAAGTAGAATGGAGAGGTCCCTCTTAACAAGTTCCGTCATGTTAGCCGTCGTTAAACCGAGTGCTCTCGCGACAGACCTTCAAGGTCAACCGTGCTCGGGCCCCGGGGCCGGCGCTTTGTCGGTTTGTTTTGCTCTTAGCACTGCCAGTGCACGCTGCCTCCGGCGAGACTCGAATTTTGAAATTGTACGTTTATTATTTTTGTGCTCTGAATTTAGCCGTAACTCGTTCTATCGGCGTTACATTATCAGCGTGACAAACAGCTTGTAACGCCAATGATGTAGGGAGCTCTTAATGTCACGGCTATAAATGATGTTGTAACGCCGAAGTGGTCTAAGATGACGTGGAAACGCTGGACTGTCATGGCTACTTTCAGGGTCACTCTCTTGTCATGCCGAAATCCACCGTATGTCACGCCTAAATAGGCTGTAGCCGTTTCATTAGCCGTTACCGGACTAAGAGTGTACTCATGCATATCATACAAAAGACTGCCTGCAAACGCGAGTCAGGGCAGTATCCCTGGTTCGAATGCCGCACTGGAAGCGGATCCGCGTTCGCAAAGCGGTTGCGAACGCGGTTGTATAAAGACCCAGTACAATTGCACGCGCACTTGATGTCATCGAGTGCGCGTGCAATTGCACTGGATCTTTATACAACCGCGTTCGCAACCGCTTTGCGAACGCGGATCCGCTTCCAGTGTGAATGAGCGGTTAAAGAGGCCATCAAACGATTTTTTTTCCCTTTTCGCTAATTACTATACTCTGTTTCACCTTATGTTGTACCGTAGCAAAGGATAGAAGCGCGAGCTCATAGCGTCGGCAACTGCCCTTAATGCACGAGAGCTTGTGCCGCCGAGATGTGCCCTAAAGCAAACAGCTCGCGCATGTAGCCTTTTCTGCGGTACATCATTAGGTGAAACAAAGTACACAGAATCACTCCCTAACGTTAATAACCGAATAAACTTACGTTAGTTTTTCTTTCTAAGCAATGACAGTCAGCAAATAAATTCGAGAAATATGGGCATCGTTCATCCCCTCAGCTCGGAGCCAGAACAAGCGGCCACGTGGCCTGGTGCCTATCCTATGCCGCCTATGTTAAAGGGGGTACGGAAACGAAATTTTAGCTCTTATTTCTTTGTTTAGCCAGAAACGACGTTGTGTCAGCACCTTAGAAATACCAGTCTTCCGCTCGTAAACGAACAAAGACTAATTTGAAAACGAAAAAAAAAAAATTACACCATCTTCCCGAGGGGAACCATGGGGTGATGCGGAGCATCGTGTTGGTTCCGAGGAAAGAGTCAGTTGAGTGCTGACGTCGAGAGATGGCGCCACCGACTACCCTAGCGTTACCCCCTACGCGAGCCTTCGTCGCGGCTCGCGGCAGAGAAACTTGGAACGCTCGCCGCTCGCCGTTTATTTTTTTTTTTCATACTTGAAGGAGAGGAGACTAGAGGAGGAGAGTTGCGCGTGCGCGCGCGGTGTGAGGAGAAGCGAACGCACGCGCAGTGCGCGCAGCTGGTAGAGAGAGAGAGCGGAGAGAGTAACGCGCAGCTGTTGAAGAGAGGGAAGGAGGAGAGTTGCGCGTGCGTAGTTCGAGTGCCGACTACAACGCCGACGCCGCGGGACATAGACCCGAGCAAGAGATGCTCCGCGTCTAAAAAAAATGATCAGCCATTCCACTCTGTGAAGGTGGATGACCAGCGAAGCTGTTTAGTACACGACACAGACGTGAAACAGAATTTTGAGCAAAGGTATGAACACATTTATTGTCTTGATCGGTGGTCATTGTGACGAACGGTACGCACACACATGTCGAGGTCTATCGCCGCCCCGAGGAGCCGGAGGAAACTAGACACGCGTGACGGGAACGCCTCCCGGCGGAAAAAAAGGGAACTAGGCACGCAAGCACTCGGAATGACGACACCGAGAAGGCGGTGCGCTTCCCTCCTCCTCCTCCTCCTTCTTTCCTCCTCCTCTCCTCCTGCAGCTGAATATGTTCATGGGTGATGTGACACGAAGTCGTGACGTCATTTTCCCCGCTACATTTAGTGGGGAAACTGAATTAGTGTTTAGGTCACGTGACGTGAATTTCCCCGCTAAATTTAGAGGGAAAATTTCCCTCCAAATTTATGGCTAGGGTCCCGTGGAGTTTTCGTGTGCGGCAACAGAAATGACGTCACGGCTTCGTGACGTCACATGACGTCACGAAGCCGTGACGTCATTTCTGTTGCCGCACACAAAAAATCCACGATACCCTAGCCATAAACAGCTTCGCTGTAATAAAATGATTTCTCAATACCACCTGACAGTTGGGAGGTCGATGTGGTTCTGACGTTGAATGCAACCCGAGCTTGAACGAAATCGTGAAGCTTGGCGAAGAATACGACAGTGCTTCCGCAACGTTCATTCCACACCATCCGAGATCGCCGTTCTAGTAGACGATAGGTAGGAGCTTCATCTGAGGATACGGGGACCTCTGCCAGACCAACCATATATGGTAATGGGGGTGGGGGGGAGTGGTATACCACTCCCCCCCACCCCCATTACCGGATGCGCTGTGAATAACGCGCTCAAATATGGCACACTTATATACATAACTCGCAGGTGTCGCCATCGCTGGGCACTGACGGTTATTTGTACTTATTGGTTCCCGAGCGTCTACTTCTGCGGTATGAAACTAACATGGTGAAGCGAACGCTCGTGGCACATAAAATACCCGCATGGCCGCGAATGGCTTTACGGGCAAGCTACGGATAGGCCACAGGGCGTACGGTCCTAAAATATTACTACTAGGCGAGATTGTCACGCGTCGACTCCATCAAGCGGCAACGCTCGCAACAGCAGTAGCCATGGCGGTGCAAGGGCCCTCGACGCCACGAGCACGATACGCGTTGCGCTTCTCTGGCCGATTTTGAAGCGAGAGGTAGAGAGCTCGAGGCAACGTTATTTCGTACCCCTTTAATCATACCCACGCTCTGGGGTCGGCAAAATAGTAAACGCGCGACGAGCTTTAGGAATTGTTAGAGTTCGGCTATTCTCATTACCGCAGGTGGTTGGACACGAGCCACTATACCGAGTGTCCGCCGAGGCATTGGTTGTAACGAGCCGGAGTCGAGCGCTCACGCAGTTCTCGTGTCCAATCCATACGCCGCGCTTGCTGTCGTCAGGTGGGTGGGTTCGATCCCACAATCACGTGATCAGGGTTTGCGAAGACAAGACTGAAAGAAATAGTCCCCTTTTATCCTCGCAATTTCACCGCGACCAAGAAGTTTTGAACCAGCGGCGTTCCGTGTGAGCATAGCTGGGTCAGACTAGGACCAGTACGCCTCTGTAATGTCACGAACATTCCAACTCGATATTGTTTCACGACCCCTCTAAGGCCCAGCTCACACGCGGCATTTCTGTTTCCAGGCATCTTGATGTCGCAACACGAGCAATACGAACCTTCCGCATTCACACGCGCTATAGCTGCTCAAACTCGGAATAGACTTATTTCAAAACTCGAAGCGCCTCATCGCGGCGTGATGCCAGGTTATGCACTGTGGGAATCGGTGGGAAGCAAAATCCACACGCGCTCCGCTCCTGGCCCCATAGGTTCCCAGAATGCAACGCGCGCGGTGACGGATTCACGAAACTTGTCTATTGCTAGATTTTGTTCTAATCATCGACTCGAGTTGCCTTTTCGTTTGCACTATTTAGAAACAAAACTACTCGTTCATCACGTCGTTTCATATTATTAAATAGAGTTTAGAACACGGATTAACCGCCTCGAATCCGCTTATATTCACTCATAGCTTAAAGTCGCAGTCACTCCGCTCGTTCATCATACAAAAGACCAAAGTGTTCTCCGCAGACGTGACGGATTTATCCGCGGACACGCCTTAAGAATGTTTGTAAGCATGTTTACTTCATACATTTATGTGTGCTTAGAGCATGTTTGCAGACAATTTTCTATTACTAATGTGACGTCATGCAAGGGAGAATCTGCAGACTGTCTTTTGTATAATGTATTGGCAGGGTTGAGCCCGGGTTTAGAAACCCAGAGCACGACCAGCCCAGAATATCATATGGCCACGCATTTCGACCCCAGAAAACTCGCGTGTCTTTCTGCGTCCTCCCTCGGCTTCTTCACCGCAAAGGGGGGCCGCGGTCTTCGGTCGGACGAGCCGGGCGACCGGAACTCGGGCACACCGGAAATTTCCCGCGGCTGCCACGCGCCCGACAAGAAGCGCCGTTGATTTCGACTGCAAGGTTAGGTAGCGTCGAGAAAGAAAGAAAACATAAAAAAACGAAGAAAAAGTGGTGAGGCTAAGCCATTATTATTCGTTGCGAGCAAGCAACGACTCCCACGAGGCCAGGCAGAAGAGGTAAGACTGATGTGCCAAGCAACGGACCGCGACCGACATCGCTAAGAAACATGCGTCAGGCATGATATTCCCCCTCTTACTCTCTCTCTCTTTCTCTGTCTCTCTCACTCAACCTCTCCGGGGAGCGCATCGCGGAAACATCCCCACCGCACCGAAGGCGCAACAGGAGAGATAATGGGGTGTGCTTCTCTCGGCAGTTCGTTGCAGGTTAGGAAGAGCGGAACAACCTCCTCTCAGAAAACTCTCTGCTCGCCACGATCGGTAGTTTTCTCCTCCCCGTCGCCTTCTCTCCAGCGTCCGCTCTGCTAAAATGGAAAGAGTGGAGCAGTGGCGTCACAAGGGGGGGGGGGGGGGGCGGACCGCCCCGGGTGCAGGGCTCAGGGGGGTGTCGCGGCGGGCCACGAGAGCGGGGTGCAGGGCTCAGGGGGAGTCGCGGCGGGCCACGCGAGAGTGGGGAGGGGGAGTCGCGGTGGGCCACGCGAGAGCGGGGAGGGGAGGGGGGGGGGGGGGGGGGGGGGAGTCGCGGCGGGCTACCGCCCCGGGTGCCGCTGACCCTCGTGACGCCCTGGAGTGGAGGGTTACGTGGGAGGTGCTTGTCCCACCTTTCTTTTCTTATGTTGTTATGTTTCTATTTCTCTCTCTATCTCTCTTTCTCTGGGGAGCGTAATGTGGACACATACCCGCTGCAACCACTACGGAACAGGAGAGCAAATACGGTGTGCTGTAAATAAGGTAATGCCTGTTAGGGCAACCAGTCCCAGGGGCATGACAACAAACCGAATGTTCGTCAGCCTGAAAAACACACACACACACACACGAAAACAAGAGGCTCCACTTTTTATCGGACGGACAGCATGGAACGAAGAAACTACGAAAAGGCGACGAATATCACCCGATGGCGTTAGCCCAGCGTTATCTAAACGACGAAAGGGGTATCTAAACGACGAAAGCTCGGGCGCCTGTGCGTACAAGTTGAAGGCTTCTTCCCTATGACCAGTTCAGTGCGTGTACTATCTCGATGCTGTAGACTCCAGTTATGCTTTTTGTTTCGCTATGGCTAGCGTTACGTCCGGACGGAGCACTGAAACGCGTATACCTAACCCTCCCCTCCCCCCCTCCACCCTCCTCTCTCTCTCCCCCGTGAACCTAGGGAAGGCGGAGATTTGGACGTAACTTGGGTTACGTCGGACGTAACGCTACACACTTCGATTTTGTTTTCTTACTTTCCAGGTTATTTTCCCGTTACCCTTTCTCTCTACAACGTAGCCAACCGCGACGTATTTAACGGGCTATCTTCTTTGTGTTCCTCTTTCCATTCTTTCTCACCCTTGAGGGTGTTAAAGAATCAAGGTTCCGAACATTTCGTATTTCCAGAGTTTAGCGACCAGCTGACTTCCGCCGTTACGTCGTCCGTTTTGAAACGCCATTCGCTGTGCGTATTCGAACACGATTGAAACGTGTTCGCTGATACTTTGTCATAGTTAAAACAAGTAACAAGATTATTTGGGCTCCACAACCCTTGACTTTTATACAGTCTTGTACACGTTACTAAAAAAAGTAATCGATTACAATTACTATTACTCTTGGCTAAAAAGTATTCGATTAGATTACTTGATTACTCGACGGCAAAAGTAATTGGACATTACTTAAAGAAGTAATCGTTACTTTTCCGATTACTTTAGTGTGTGAAGACACATCTTTAGAGCTCATAACAATGAAGTACTTCCAACCTATATTTCACATTTGCACAAGTATTGAAGAACAAAAACTGGTTCCCTCTTTGTGGTCGTTGCACCTTCACAATGCGGACACAAGCATAGAATTCGTTTGAAGAAGTTTAGTGATTTGGGCGTTCGCCAGTGTGTGTGTGTGTGGGGGGGGGGGGGGGGGGGGGAGGGGAGGGGTTCTAGATCTGTTAAGCTTGAGCAAGGATTGTCGCTCAAAGTTTGCGTTGCTCATTTTATTATTCACATGTGGATGAGCTCGCTCATCGTGTCTGCAGCAAACAAACGTGTCGTTTTCATGATGTATAAGAAGCCCTTCCCGATTAAGAAAAAATAAAACAAGTAACAACATTTTTTGGGCTCCACAACCCTTGACTTTTATACTAGTGAGAAATGAGACGACAGAGGATGCAACTAGAGCATCGTCACTGGACAGCGTAAGCAGACGTTGAAGATACTGTCTTTTTTTTTTTTTTTTTTTACCCGTACCAAGTTTGGTAAGGATTACGTCACGCGCTATGTCCTGAGATGTCTGGCTCCCAACACCAACAATTCGTCCTCTGCATTCATAGACACGTCTCTCGTGAAAGGAGACTCCCGCAAAAAGGCGCACCGTAAAAAAGATTTAAAAAAAAAGAAGAAAACTACACTTTAGGCAGACGGGGATAAAGAGGCGAGGACGCGTGAAAGTAAAACCATAGCAGACCAAAAGTTTACGTCGGTCGCAAAAGTTTGTGCTTGCGCGCGCGTGGGCGGACGCACATACACATAGCGAACTTCCGGAGGCAAAGCGACGACGACGAGCCTACATTTACCTTCGCCGGGAGATGGCAAACGAGCTCGAGCTTGTGTGCTTTTGCAATCGCTCGGCGAAGAATAACAAACAACGCGAGAACGCAAACTCATAATAGAGTGCTCGTGCGTACGCTCTTGCGCGTAGACGAACAAACATAAGAGCTCGAAGACATACAGACGCACAAAGGCGCGTACCGTAATATCCGGAAAGATACCATACTAAAAAAAAATGATTCAGGTGAAAATAAAGGGTGGGCTAACTTTCGGTGTACGATCAAAAAAGTTGCAAAAATGCTCGTTTTAGATTTTGTAACCCGCAAAACTTGCGATTGCGGAGTGACACGCTGAACAGAAGACGACTGCCCATCCCAGTCAGCCATGTCCACTTATCTCCTGCCGCAGCTAAGTAACACCATATAGGCCGAGGTCACCATTGGCCAGGGCCATTCAATGGCGCTGGCCAATAATGGGAGTGGGCTATCTCTCAGTGTTTTTGGCCCTGACTCTGGCCCTGGTCCTGGTCCTGGCTCTGGGCAATGGCCCTCGCCAATGGTAGAAGTAAGCTATTTTTCGATGTTTCTGAGAGAAAAAAAAAGGAATGCAAATCGTGCCAAAAGTAGGGCAGGGTTATTTTTCGGGGTTAGGGCTGCTCTCAAGATATTAAGGTGTATACACTTCGTTTCACCTTACAATGGACCACGTAAGGTGTGTCACGATACTACATCTCCGCGCGTCATTGTGTCTCTCCCTAAGGTCACCTGCCACTCACGTGGCACTGAATGGGCTCCGATGGCTCGTAGCGCTCGCTGCAGTTCGGCATGCGGTGAAACGGAGTACAGGAACAAAAAGAGAATTACAAAACTTCAATGCCCAGGAACTTTAACAAAGATGCTAACCGGCTGCAAGCGACTCCCAAGCGCACAACATTTCGCAAACATATACGCGTGCATGCGTGCGAACGCGCAATCATTTACGCGCACACACGCACGCACCATCAACGAAGTTAAGAAAAAAAAAGTGTCGTTGTATATCGCTGTATCCATCAAGCCGCCATATGCAGACTTCTGTTTTATGAGAAACGCAGGTGACGCTAACTCCAGTCTTAGCCTTCCAGGTATGTGACAACGTGTCTAACGTCGCCACGACCTCTTTTTTCGCTTTTTTTATTTTCTTTCTCGTTGTTTGCGAACCTTAAACAGCTGGCCACGCCTTCTTGAAGCGTCTCAAAGTTATCTCTCCTGTCTTTTTTTTTTTTCTTCGCAATTGCGTTATTTGGCCGGCGGGACTCGAGGCGCCGGCGTTTGGTAGCCGGCTAAATCTGAGTTAACTTCAGCAAGAATGCGATTCTGCATTAGAACACACACTGGCAAACAACGAGCCAGCACCAAACAAAACAACGAATAAATGAGAAAACAAAAGCAGAAAAAGGGAGGCGTAACTCCGAGACGCGACTTTGTTTGCGTAACGTCAGTTGGCCATCTCCGACTGCTCTCGCGGCGCGGCCTCTTGTTTGTTGACGGGAGAAAAAAAAAAAGGGGGGGGGGGGAGCAGCCGGGCATACAAACGCCGCTCCGGCGCCGTTCCCCAAAACGTCAGCCCCACTCACCCGCGACCACTCACGCGAGCACTGCAAACAAACGGGCTTCCGACAGCGACGACGAAGACAACCATGACGATCACTGCGAAGACCTCAGAGGACCCTGCGACAAGACGACGATGCTTTTTGCGGGGTGACGCGCTCGCAATTACGATGGGCCGCAGCGGAAGGTTCGAGTCATCGCGACCAATTTCGCCACCGCGAACGTGATACGTAGTTCCGAGCTCCGCACGTAGCTCTCTTTTTCCCGAAGGACACGTACGTGACACTCACACCGCGTTGAATCGGCTTAAGTTGCTCGTATATGTTCACTGCGCTGCACAGGAAAGCGAAATAGGGTATACAAACAGGCGCACCTGTCTGGAGTGAATAGCGGAAAGGAATCTTCGATCGAACGTCCTATCGCCTCGAGATCGAGCCTTGTCGCCACCGTGTGGCCGAAATTGGTAACATGCGAAAGCGGGCATACCACCGCGCGTCGTCTGCTACGGGCGCACGTTCAGAAGCATGGATCTCGACGACGCAAGCCCGTTTCCGGCTCCGTTGGAAAAGTTCATAAGTTTTTGAGCACACGTAAGGGGGGCTTTTAGTAGATCGTATACGCTATAAGAGCTCGTGCCGTCACTTCGATGCATGGATGGAGCTGGTGCTTGCTAGGCCCACCGCTTTCCACAGAGTAAGGTCTACTCAAGACTCCGTAATCGAGAGTGTTTAGTAGATCGTACGCTGCGAAAAGTAGGCCAAGCGTTGGGCGCGTGCTCAATACATGCTACGTAGTGGAGGCACGCTTCCCCGCTACAGCCACGCGAAGCTTCTCTAGACATCGGTCAGTTTCCGCTGCGTTAGAGGCACTTAGACTTGGCGGTACGAGTCAAGAAACAGTCAAAATGTACGTCTGAAACACACTCTCTTCTATTTCGCGGTCAAGGTTCCGCGCGTAATGTTAGTGTACCTCAATATATATACTCGGCATCTATTGTCAACGGCTGCGTTTACTTGGAGTGTGAAAGTAGCGCGTCGAATTGAGAAGAAGAAGAAAAAAAAAAAAAAAAACAGATCACACGCGCTCAGTTCCTCTGCCTGCTTTTCTTCGGACCAATCACAATCTTCATATCTCGATTCGGTACGCTACGGTCGCATCCATGTATCCGCAGCTGCTGACAACTTAAGAAACAGAGAGTCTGGCGAGTTAAGGGATCTAATTATCGCTTCGCAGTCAATGAGACGGCTATATTATTCCATAAGAACGCCAGATAGCGAATCAAGATAACGATTAGCGTCAACAAAATAAACCACCGGCCGCATTTTATGAACTGTGGGTGACATAAGCGGTGCTATCACGAGATATGCATAGATATGCATATCGTGACACGCCTATCACGTGATATGCACGCGATATGCTTGATTAGGTCCGTTCTTCTAGAGTTAGATTGGAAACCTCGTCTGAATGGCAACTTCCGAACTACTGTGCGGCAATTCGACCTCAGACCGAGTATTTGTAATTTAATTAATACTGTCGATCTTCTTTTTAGGTGATTACAGGAGAGGTTGATAGATAGTTAGAGAATTACGCCAAACTTGAGATAAACAAAATAACTTGAAAAATTGCACAAAGACTAAAGCAAAGAAATAACGCACGACTAGAACAAAAGAAAGGAACATTACAATTTGAGTTAAATTCAAATGCAGACCAAACGTCTGCTATTCTACAAAGTGTTTCACTGAACAACAAACAAATATTCTGCGTAAAAAAAGAATGCCACGCACTGCGCAGAACTTAGACAGACGTTAGTCACAGTCAAGGATTCTCGTTGGGGTACACAACGTTTAGGATAATTGCCCTCTTAAATGGACAACCTTAATTAGTTAGTCAAAAATAAACCATAAGACCTTTTTGAGCATGATCGATAGCCACCAAACGGGTGAATTTTAAAAAAAGACTCGGAGAGCCTGTTTTGCTATTTATGGGTCTCAAAAATGCATCCATAATCGACGCCCACGCCCGTTTTTTTTTTAATTGCTTTTTTTTTTACATTCTTTTTTTTTGCCAGCTTTGCGCTTGTTCCACACGCGGTATCTTTTGTTCACCACCAGGCTACACAAGCGCTCCAAGTTTTTTTTTTTTTTTAAGATTCATTAATTTACTTGATTTCGATGGCGCCCAGCAACTCTCTAATTGGAACCGTATATTTATGTTTTGCTAATCAAAAATTTAATTATGCAAAAACTAATGAAGGGCTTCATTATCCGCAACGCTACGCGTCTCACTAAATTGGCTCCCCGGCAGGGGCCAAACCGGCACCAATCGCTTTTCTCCGCGATGCGCACTTTTCGCTGGAAAGTTCTGGCCGTTGTTTTGGCGAAACCCCCGGTACGCTCCTCTCGCGCTGCGCATGCGCGAGGCGGTCTATACGGACAGCAACTGAGAAAGGGGATGAGACGAGAGCTTGCGGGTACGTCACAGTACCGAGCTCCGATTGGAAGGATTCGTGGACAGATCGCCAAGGCTAGCTTGCTTCGTCTCTAGCCAGTGTTCGAATCCGTTCGAACGCCGAACTCGGTGTTCGAACAGACGACGCTCTCTTATTCGCACTGACCGGAGGGAGACGGTAGATAAAGACCAATCATAGCCTCCTCCATACTCAACAAAGCCCTGCAGTTTGACGACGGAGCCATAGAGTGCCCGGTCGCAGATTCGGAGCGCTAGGATCTGGTAGCACAGAGCATCAAAGAGCCATTTCTCGGGGAACCTGGACGTCAGCGCACAGCTTTTTGCAGTGGCGAGGACCCGAAACACACTTGTTCGCTCGGGAGAAGTGTATTTCGGCGTCTCGCCGCAGCGGGGCGCCAGCCACGTGGCTGTCCTCTCGTCCGTTGTCTGCCGCTCCACCTTTTCCATTTCGGCGGCCACTTGTCGTGGCGATCTGCCAGGCTTTGTCAGTATATAGGAGGCTATGGACCAATGCAGCTAGCCTTCGCATCTACCCACTAATCCGACCAATCAGAGCTCAGCGTTCTGACGTCACCGCGCGACGGTGGCGACACGGCGCCCGTTCACGTCGGACACGTCTCCCTTCTTCCAACCGTCGTCCACGCTTTTTTTTTTTTTCGCAAAATGTTGAGCCCCTGAAACGCGAAGCTCGCCTAGCAGCCGTGACCAATTTTCGACGACGCTTCGCGCACCGCGGCTGCACATTTCTCTTTCCCTCGCGACGTTAGCGCGAGTAGCCGCATGCGGCAGACACGCGGTGCCGACGTCGGGTTGCATCTTGGGGTGCCGTACGCGCAACATTAACAACCCGGGCACGCGGCGGCGGAGGAGCGACGGGGGGGGAGTCCAAAGACAAGAGAGCAGCGTGTTGTGGCCAGAACCCTGACGCCCAGATACGGGCACCCCGGGGCGTAAGAGGACCATAAATCTCGGAGAGACGAGGCTCGTACGAAAAGAAAGAAAAGAAAAAAATGCAGGCAGCGGAACGACGGTGCTAATAAAGGAACACGCGTATAGTGGCCACCGCTTTCCCTTCTTCCTGCTGTGAAACGGTAACAAAAAAATAAATAAAAAAACTAGCCTTGTTTTGTGGCACATTCATGTCTTCTTATTACGAGTTGCATAACTACAGATATAGATACATAGACTATATAGACTATATAGCACGCTATATTGGCAACATTTTCGGGGACGAACTGGGGGAATGCGTGTATTTTTGTCTCGTTAGTCTGGACGACTCTTGTGATGGACGATTATTTTTTTTTTCTAGAAACGGAGGTGCTCATATTGACGAGACGTTACCGTGCGGTCACGTCTCGTTACGAGAGAGTTTTAGAAAACCGTTTAGGCACATCCGATACGGTTCCCTAAAACTCTTTAATAAAGAGTTTTAGTAGATCGTTCCGATTTTTTCGATAAAGGTACCCGATAACGATACGATGTACGCGCTAATCGCCGGTGGAGTACCGGGTATCGTTATCGGGGTCATCGGTACGACCTACTAAAGCTCCCCATAATGGACAATTCGCTATACAGAAGAAACCAAAATTAGGGGGATCAACAGGGAATAAATACGTGAATTTTTTTCTCGTTATTACGGACGACTTATATTATAGGACAATTTTTGAAAGAACGAAAGTGTTCATATTAACGAGAGTCGACTGTATATGGTAGTGGGAATATTTCGATATGTTCAACTATGTGTACGTTTGTTTTTACGTATATATTTTTTTACGTCGTCAATTTGTCATTATGTTGTGATGCGCCGAAGCAGCGAGGATTCATAAGCTTCTGAGCAAACAAGTGTGATGGTCCGGGAGAAATCTCGCTGTCTGAACGCGGCCGCGCCAACGCAACGACGAAGGTTTAAAGAAAGAAGGCGTTTGATCAACACTGAAGTGTAGGTTCGGTGGTACGGCGAGTTAAGCCCCTCGTTTATGCAGGGCACATGAATCAATCTCTTGATATCTTTACAAGTGTGGAGGGATCTTGTTCCCGACTGCAGGCTTCTGACTTCAGGCTATATACTTCAGGTTTAAAACTTCCGACTTCAGGCATCATCTTTAAAACTTCCGACACTTCAGACACTTCAAATACTTCAAACTTCAGACCCTTCACTCTTCAGACACTTCAAACTTCAACTTCAAACTTCAGACACTTCAAACTTCAAGCTTCAGCCTTCCGGCTTTCCGCCTGAGGCTTCGGGTGCGACGCTTCAGGCTTGAGAGCTAACGCTTCTGGCTCCATGCTTCGAATTTCACGCTTAGGACTTCAAGTTTGAGTCTTCACCATAAAACTCCTATCTGTGTACGTCGCCGTTCCTGACTCTCTAAACCGCCATCTTTCTTTAATTACAGGGTGTCCTCTTTTAGACTTTACAAATTTGTTTTTAAAAAAAGCAGTGAAAGCTACATGAATGCGATTTGTGCAGGTGGGTTATTTCAGTCAGGCGGACAAAATACAGCAAGCTAATGATCAAAATAAGTCGAAAAATTAACAAATATGTGTTAAACTTTTGTTTTATTTAATAAAAATAAAGATATGATTTCAATTAATAACTTGCTAAGCATTCTCGAAAACCGCTAAATCAGTCATTTTTAGAAAGACTTGGAGCACGTGGGAAGCACGATAGAGCGCTGAAGTATAGCCTCCTGTATACTCACAAAGCCTGGCAGTTCGACGACGGAGCCATAGAGTGCCCGGTCGCAGATTTGGAGCGCAAGGATCTGGTAGCACAGGGCATCAAAGAGCCATTTCTCGGGGAACCTGGTCATTAGCGCACAGCATCTGCAGCGGCGAGGACCCGAGGCACTCTTGTTCGCTCGGGAGAAGCGTGTTTCGGCGTCTCGCCGCAGCGGGGCGCCAGTCACGTGGCTCTCCTCTCATCCGTTGTCTGCCGCTCCACCTTTTCCATTTCGGCGGCCACATCTCGTGGCGATCTGCCAGGCTTTGTCAGTATAGAGGACGCTATGGCTAAAGCTATACCACTCGTGCAGCAGGGGCAAGGCTACCGGTGTGATAACACACCCGCCCGATTTCTACGTCTCTTATCATCCGCGCTTTCTCTCCTCCAGCCTTGCGCCTGTTGTGGTAACTTTAGCGCACTCTGTACTGCACTTCAGACGCGCTCAATGCCTTTTTAAGAAGGGCCGATTCAGAGGTTTTCGACGACGCTCAGCAAGTTTCTAATTGGTACCATATGTTTTCTTTTTCACTCACTACAAAGCTAATTAAAATATTTAGTTGATTATTTTACTTATAGCGATAATTATCCCCTATATCATGTCCCTTCGACAGTACTACTCACTTGCACAAACTGGATTTGTTTAACTTTCACGGCCTTTTGTTTTAACAAATCTGTAAGGCCATTTTATGCTTTACAGATTTGTTAAAAAAAAGCCGTATAAAAGTAGCATAACCTTGTATAAGTTCAGTGAAACTTTCCACTTCGCACATTGTATTTGATTACCAATTATATTTCCGCTTTATCCAACTCAAAGTACCCGAACAAACGTATTCGTCACTAAAACAATCTCTCAGTTGGCGATTCGTCGTATGTATACATTTTTTTTACGCTTCAGGAAAAACAATTTGGTTGACCCATTTGTCATCGGAATTTCTGCAAAACGTTTCTCCTAACAATCGGTGCCGCACTGCGGCAGAATCCCTCAAAAAGACCCCCCCCCCCCCCCCAAATAATTGGTTCTGGGCATGTTTGTACAGCCTTGAATTTAGTCTGCCTTCAAAGAGCGACTTGTCTCTCAGATGTAGATGAGCAATTTAGCCAGTGCAGTACAACCGCTCGTCTGGGGTCGTTAACGTGCACCGCGCAGTAGTGATACAGGATTACACGTCGGTATGATGCTCATTCAGATCGGAACGGTCAGGGGTGGGGATAGAACTCGGGATCCTCAAGGACCCAGATGGATAACACCCTCATGTGCTTTATACTATTATGTTCCCAAAGGCAACAAAGAAAACCACTTAGAGGGGACATTTTGAGCGTAAAAAACAAAAAAAATCTACAGGGGTTGCACTTTTTTATCGTGATATATCTACTTTTCTTTATCAGCTACGACGATATAAACGATATAAATATATAAACATATAAACAAATCACAATCCAGTTAAAAGGGGTGTCACCGTTAGACCTTTCATGAATCGAGTTTTTGTTTTTTTAGGTCATCATTGACATAAACAGAAAATATACAAAAGCGAGGAAGAAACACGTGGGAACGGAAAAAGAGAAAAAGGAAACCCGAAACCCAACAAAATGGAAAAAAAAGATAGCGATAAAACTACAAACCACCAGTAAAGGAGATATAAAATTACACGGAAAACAACTAGAGTGCCAAATAAAAGACACAGTGTGGGTATGTATTAAGCAAAATAAATATAGCCCTAAAGAGAAAGAAAAAAACCGTTAGAGATGAAGGACATTAACACAAAAGAAAGCCAAAAGAAATACTGAGAACGGAGAAAGGGCATAAACATATGAAATTGGAGAAGAAACAAAATAGGCAGAGAGTCAAAAAATAAGAAACAAAAGGAGAGAAGAAAAAAGAGGAAGAAAGGAAAAGAGAAACAGCGGTGGGGTCGTTAACGGCCATCAGCAGCCTCTTCCATCCCAGGCGTCACAAACGTTGTTTCGTGTAGCACTAGGCTAAATATAGCGCCCCCCAGCGGCAGCGGCAACCCTATAGCGTTAGGTTATGCTTTCGGCTTTGTTCACCAGGGGGCAATGCTGCGAGAGAAAGGCGCCAACCGCGTGGCAACGCCCCACAACTCAAAGAGAGAACAGAGTACGGATACAAAAGGACCCCCCGAGTAGGGAGAAGTAAAAAGGAGGTCAACTCAGTCCACCATTTTGGCTCTTATTCTTGTGACCGCTACTCGGGCGTTGTAAGGGAATAAAGACGCAACGTTTCTGAGAAGTACCTAGCGGGTCAGGAACTATCGAAATGAAGATAAACAAAACAAAAGCTTACCGAATACCAGCTTATATATATAACGTAGGGAGGTTTAGGGTTGAAATAGATTTAGAAAACGGTGGATAAAACCTATCTGTGAAAATGGTAGATAAGAGACAAAAGCAAGGTGTGGCGGGGTTCCTGTTCTAAAGTCAGATACTTGGTAAGAAAACGACAAGGTACACTCTAAGGAAAGCCCGTGCGTCTACTTTCCCGCACAACACTCGGAGAGCCAATCACCGCAACTTACGGAAGCAGCTCAGCGAATGACGATGCCGAAACATATGTTTAGACGAAAAAACGCAGTCTGAGTAATGACATTAAGCAATGCAAGCGTGATATTTTGCATTGCTTAATGTCACAACTCAGAGTGCGTTTTTTGGTCTAAACATATGTTTCGGCATCGTCATTCCCTAAGCTGCCTCCGTAAGTTGCGGTGATTTGCTCCCCGAGTGTTGTACGGGAAAATAGACGCACGGGCTTTTTTTAGAGTGTAAGGTTTATTGGAAAACACAAGAAACGTGAGTGCAAGCGACGGGGAAATTTCGTCTGGCGTTTCTTTCGAGAGTGGAAACGTACTGAATAAACAGTGAAAAAAAAGTAAAGGATTCGTCATAATGTAAATGGAGATAGGGAGCGCAACACATGGATGAAGTTGTCCTCAGCTTCGCGACACCGTATCACCATAGCCTCCTATATACTGACAAAGCCTGGCAGATCGCCACGAGAAGCGGCCGCCGAAATGGAAAAGGTGGAGCGGCACAGAACGGATCAGTGGAGAGCCACGTGACTGGCGCCCCGCTGCGGCGAGACACCGAAACACGCTTCTCCCGAGCGAACAAGTGTGTTTCGGGTCCTCGCCACTGCAAAAGCTGTGCGCTGATATCCAGGTTCCCCGAGAAATGGCTCTTTGATGCTCTGTGCTACCAGATCCTCGCGCTCCAAATCTGTGACCGGAAACTCTATGGCTCCGTCGTCGAACTGCCAAGCTTTTTGAGTATAGAGGAGTTTATGGTATCACGAACTTTCAAACATATACTTCAAACATCCAAGAAAAGCCCACCGGTGGGAGACACGCCTCAGGAAAACATATTTTATGACGGGTCTAGGACATTTCGGTGCACGGCCATTCTGGTGCACGGACATCTCGGTGTGCGGACGTTTCGGTGAGTGCACTTTTCGGTATACGGACGTTTTGGTGAGGTATCGATTAAAATTCTGCTTAAATTTTGATTGCCTCCGAACGTACGTCGCGCATTACATTACCGTACTGCTTATACTTACATCTTCATAAAATATTTATGTTATCTCTCCGTATGGGAGTTTCATCGTTGCCTCTAAAAGTAACAATTCCTTTATCTGTTATATTTATTAATCTTATGAGTAAAAAATTATCTTTGACTTATCTGTCCTCACTCACCAATGTTTACAGTATAGATGTGGTGACTTTTTATGCCATCCTTTTGTCTTGCCTAACGCTAAACTAAACCTATCCATATTATACCCTTAAATTGCATGAAATTCTGTCGCTAAGAAAGCACGTTGCATTTTTTTTATGTATCGACTGTTTAGCCTTTCATAGTGACTGCCCTACCCCAAAACACAATATAACTTTTCGCTATCTGGATTTTGGAACTGGAAATATAACTAGAATTGTTACTAGAAACCTGAAATCCAGATTGCAAACAAAATAAAAAAAAAATTTCAGAAAGCCTGAAATCTAGACACAATCCAATAATATTTCCAGCTCCATAATCCAGATAACGAAACGATATATTGGAATTAAGGGTAGGGTGCCTTCACATCTATAGCCAGATATCTCTCCGTGCAGTAAAATAACTTTGAGAGTATTATTGTTCGATCGCAGACGCATTTAGTTTTTCTTGCGAGGTCTTTATTTTTTATATTTTTCATAATGAACAAAACAACAACTCAATAAAGACAAATCTGCAGTTTCTATTATTACGTCTTGTACCAAACCTTCCTTGCGTCAAAATATTAAAGTTGACAATTGTTTGCAATGTGTGGGGGTTCAATTACTCATTTCCAAACGCATATCGTATTTACACCGAAACGTCCGTACACCAAAACGTTCGTGCACCAAAACGTCAGCGCACCGCAGAAACTGCGCCGAAAAGTCGTTCACCGAGACGCCCTACACCGAAATGTCCGGAGCCATTTTTTACGAATCCCGACCTCTCCACGCCCCCCCCCCCCCCCCTACCTCTTTCCCCTTTAAAAGGCATAAACAACAAAAAATTGATTTGCTGGAAAATCCTTACAAGCTCCCAATTCTCTAGCTTATTATTAGCACTTCTTATCAGCCTATGAATAATTTGGTTAAAATTGAAAAACAGCTCAAAGACACGGACACGAACGGGAAGCTAGACGAAAAACAGCACGGTTGTTCGTCTACCTTTTCGTTGTTGTGGTGTCCTTGCGATTTTGTTTTTCATTTTTTGTTATAAGGTATCAACTAGCTCAAGCATCGACGTCACTCATACTTTGTCTCTTATCGCATAGCCACCTGGGAACGGTAGAACAAGCTCTGGCTTTGACGGACTGTCGCTTATATTGACCATGAAAATTAAGGTTTTAAGACTATTTTTTTTTATTTGCATGAGAATCACTAGGCTTATCTACGTAACGGTTTCCTGCACTTTAGACAAACTCTTGAAGTGAATAAACCAGCGCAGAAGACGGAAAACGGAATACTTCTCTCTCTTTTCTTTTGCGTTGTTTTCTTTCTTTTTTTCTTTCTTCTTCTTTTACTTTATTACGTCAAACCAGCTCACCCAACTCCACGGCTTGTAGACAAACAAATTTCTGTTTTTTTTTTGCAGACATATGTTTTTTAAATTTAGTTTCAGAGAAGCGCTTTCTCACTAAAAACGCAAACGCCCCGCTCATATCTAATATAAAAATAGTGAAGGAAGAATAGTGCGAGAGGCATATAGAGGTGCATATCGATCCCAATACAAAAAAATACTTAGCTGACAAAGAAACGTAATCCAGGTTTCCACTTGCGGTTATTGCTAGACCTCCCTCCCATTCCAGTTCACAGAGTAGTTGGCATTCTTTCAGCTGGAAAAAAGCCCCCCCTCCCTCCCGTCCCCCGGCCTCTGGTTCGGTGTTCCACTTTTACGAGACGAAGAAGCCATCAAATATATATGGAGGTCTAGATTCCTATGACCAGTGAAGACCATGTACATCCAGTTCTCTCTTTAAAACGAAATGTTCTCTTCCTTTAACTTTTTTTTTTTTTTGCTCGCTTGGGACGTTTGGGTAATGGTTATTTCGGTGGAAAATCGTCGCAGAATAAGGGCCGACTGCTCAGGACACCCAAACTTCATGGCACGTAAAAAGTACTACGTTCGTCGAGAGCCTAAGAGACGTGGGGCCCGGCTTATATCATGTTCACGTCTCTTGATTCGCGATTTATTCTTTCGGCATCCTTGTCGGCCAATGCCACAATCTGATTGACTGCCCACCGATAACGAGATGCGCGGGACTTACCATGCCCTGCAATTCCGCAATCTGATTGGCTGCCAAGCAATAATAAGGTACACGGCACTTGCCACTCCCCGCAATGCGGCAATCTGATTGGCTGCCGAGCGGTAACGAGGTGCACGGAACTTGCCACGCCCCGAAATTCGGCAATCTGATTGGCTGCCGACCGAGAGTGAGATGCACGGAACTTAGTGGAAATGAGCACCAAAGGAACGGGGACAGGTGAAGAAGTGGACGACAACACGGGGCGCACTCGCAATAGAACGTTTATTAGAAAACACACTCTTAAATACCTAAAATAAACCTAGATACTTCCAGCGTCCCCCCTCTCTTTCTAGATATAAAAGTTCTTTATCTGATAAGGCCACTGACGGCTCGCTGATACAGATATCACCCCTTCTTGTTTTGATGACGAATGCTTCGTGAATGAGCCGTCAGTGGCCTTATTAGATAAAGAACTTTTATATTTAGAAAGAGAAGGGGGACGCTGAAAGTGACTAGGTTTATTTTAGGTATTTAAGCATGTGTGTTTTCTAATAAACTTTCTGTTGCGAGTGCGCCCCGTGTTGTCGTCCACTTCTTCACCTGTCCCCGTTCCTTTGGCGCTCATTTCCAGTCATGAACCAACAAGCCCAGCTAAACATTTTGTTGCACGGAACTTACCATGCCCTGCAATGCCGCAATCTGATTGGCTGCCAAGCGGTAATGAGGTGCACGGCACTTGCCACTCCCCGCAATGCGGCAATCTGATTGGCTGCCGAGCGGTAATGAGGTGCACGGAACTTGCCACGCCCCGAAATTCGGCAATCTGATTGGCTGCCGACCGAGAGTGAGATGCACGGAACTTAGTGGAAATGAGCACCAAAGGAACGGGGACAGGTGAAGAAGTGGACGACAACACGGGGCGCACTCGCAATAGAACGTTTATTAGAAAACACACTCTTAAATACCTAAAATAAACCTAGATACTTCCAGCGTCCCCCCTCTCTTTCTAGATATAAAAGTTCTTTATCTGATAAGGCCACTGACGGCTCGCTGATACAGATATCACCCCTTCTTGTTTTGATGACGAATGCTTCGTGAATGAACCGTCAGTGGCCTTATTAGATAAAGAACTTTTATATTTAGAAATAGAAGGGGGACGCTGAAAGTGACTAGGTTTATTTTAGGTATTTAAGCATGTGTGTTTTCTAATAAACTTTCTGTTGCGAGTGCGCCCCGTGTTGTCGTCCACTTCTTCACCTGTCCCCGTTCCTTTGGCGCTCATTTCCAGTCATGAACCAACAAGCCCAGCTAAACATTTTGTTGCACGGAACTTACCATGCCCTGCAATGCCGCAATATGATTGGCTGCCAAGCGGTAATGAGGTGCACGGCACTTGCCACTCCCCGCAATGCGGCAATCTGATTGGCTGCCGAGCGGTAACGAGGTGCACGGAACTTGCCACGCCCCGAAATTCGGCAATCTGATTGGCTGCCGACCGAGAGTGAGATGCACGGAACTTAGTGGAAATGAGCACCAAAGGAACGGGGACAGGTGAAGAAGTGGACGACAACACGGGGCGCACTCGCAATAGAACGTTTATTAGAAAACACACTCTTAAATACCTAAAATAAACCTAGATACTTCCAGCGTCCCCCCTCTCTTTCTAGATATAAAAGTTCTTTATCTGATAAGGCCACTGACGGCTCGCTGATACAGATATCACCCCTTCTTGTTTTGATGACGAATGCTTCGTGAATGAACCGTCAGTGGCCTTATTAGATAAAGAACTTTTATATTTAGAAAGAGAAGGGGGACGCTGAAAGTGACTAGGTTTATTTTAGGTATTTAAGCATGTGTGTTTTCTAATAAACTTTCTGTTGCGAGTGCGCCCCGTGTTGTCGTCCACTTCTTCACCTGTCCCCGTTCCTTTGGCGCTCATTTCCAGTCATGAACCAACAAGCCCAGCTAAACATTTTGTTGCACGGAACTTACCATGCCCTGCAATGCCGCAATCTGATTGGCTGCCAAGCGGTAATGAGGTGCACGGCACTTGCCACTCCCCGCAATGCGGCAATCTGATTGGCTGCCGAGCGGTAATGAGGTGCACGGAACTTGCCACGCCCCGAAATTCGGCAATCTGATTGGCTGCCGACCGAGAGTGAGATGCACGGAACTTAGTGGAAATGAGCACCAAAGGAACGGGGACAGGTGAAGAAGTGGACGACAACACGGGGCGCACTCGCAACAGAACGTTTATTAAAAAACACACATGCTTAAATACCTAAAATAAACCTAGATACTTCCAGCGTCCCCCCTCTCTTTCTAGATATAAAAGTTCTTTATCTGATAAGGCCACTGACGGCTCGCTGATACAGATATCACCCCTTCTTGTTTTGATGACGAATGCTTCGTGAATGAGCCGTCAGTGGCCTTATTAGATAAAGAACTTTTATATTTAGAAAGAGAAGGGGGACGCTGAAAGTGACTAGGTTTATTTTAGGTATTTAAGCATGTGTGTTTTCTAATAAACTTTCTGTTGCGAGTGCGCCCCGTGTTGTCGTCCACTTCTTCACCTGTCCCCGTTCCTTTGGCGCTCATTTCCAGTCATGAACCAACAAGCCCAGCTAAACATTTTGTTGCACGGAACTTACCACGCCTCGCAATGCCGCAATCTGATTGGCTGCCGAGCGATAATGAGATGCACGGGACTTGCCACGCCCTGCATCTCTAAACATTTACAGTGAATATAGGCGTTATAATTGTTGCAACTGGCAAAAAAAGAAAAGAAACTGCTCACAGGATGTTAATGTTCCAAGCTCCGTTCCTTATTCTGTCGGGCTTCGTTAGAGCGGAACGCCCATTCCAGTAGGTGATTAAAGGATTAAATGATTGATTCATTCATTCGCTTCTTTGTACAGGCGTTCATTCCTTCAGTTTAGCCACTACTAGAAGACGCCCCCATTCCAATTTACCGAATTAATTATTATTAATTTATTATTAGTCTATTGATTTTAAGCGCCGCTTAGCAACGACAAAGTGCCTCGCACACGAGAAAAATAGGACAAATTTGAGGACCGCAAAACGTTTTTTTTTTTTTTATGTTTGTCGTTCAAGTGTGACGGAACCCATTTTTACGCGTAAGCAAAACTCCTGATGACATGTCTGTGACTTTCTCATTAAATTCTTAACTCCGCAGAATCGCTTAACTCGTTGAATAAACAATCCTAAATTACAGCGAAGCTGTAAATAAAAAGGGTTCCATGCATTTTTGGTATCCGTGTGCAGAAATAATTAAATTGCATGTAGAAGCCCTCCATTCTATGAAGATGCATATTGTCACGAATGTCCGTTGGTGAGGTGACGAAAACTGAAGCAAACTAAACGTTTAATGGGACGAGCTTGTGTCCAAAACAGAAGAGAAAAAGACTAGCGTCGCAGGCGTCGATGACGGCGAAACAGCAGTATCGAACCCTGGGGCGAGTCTGACTCCGGCTCACCAAGCGGAGTCCCTTATATAGCCGCGTGGATTCCTGTAAAATATTCGGCGTAGAACCTTCGGCGCGTAGAACATTCGTACCTCGATCAGACGACAAGGTTCTCGAACTTACGAGAACACAAAATTGAAAAAATAAACAAAAGACGCGCCGCTCCTAGGAATCGAACCCGGGGCCTCCGCACGAAAGCAAGCAATGTAACCACTCGACCACGCACGCGCTTGCTCGGTGACGCGCGTGACAATATACGCCCCGTCACCTTGATATGCATTGTGATAAAAAAAAGACGTCGAAACGTGTGAAAAGGGAAATACGTCCGAGAACAATGGGCCTTCTCCCGCTCGAGTCGTGTGACGTCACTGCTTTACACATATAATAGCAGCAGCTTTTATACTACATATACAGCATTATATGTATAGATTTAACTTTAGCAAAGAATCCCACGAAAGTTGTAATGGAACTTTGGTGACATCACAGTGATCACAAAGCAATCATCACTACCATTTTAAAATTATGTTTATATATAGTGTAAATAAACATTTGGTGAAGTGCTTTTGTGTGTCTCTTGGTGAATAATGTGTGGTGGTGCTCTACAGCTTCGCTGGCCAACCACCTTCACAGAGTGGAATGGCTCATACTAAAAACAATATATATATATATATATATATATATATATTTCATTTTCATGTGGGAACGTTGAAAAAAGGCAAAAAATATTTCCAATTTTGTAAAGACGCGCAATTCGCAACTCCGTTTCGAGCCGTAAAAACACGTTTTTGTACGATATTGATGCTTAAATATAGAACATACAAACAAAATACACACTTTCTCGACTTTCTTTTCGAGTAGACAACTATCATATCTACATTCTAACAAAAAATAAAAAAATAAAAAATGAGTTTTTTGAGAAAATCGATTTCAAAATCGGCACTTTTTGGTTTTCGCATAACATTAACGTAAACGTACCGCAAATGGAACTTTATACAGCTGAAGGATTTTATATTATCTATAAAGAGCGTGTTTTGGGCTCTCCATAGACATAAAAAGTATTGATGTAACCCAAGTAGATCGCCAGTATTTAATTGTCAAAGTTCGTCAATAATTAACCGAGGGGGCGTTTTTGACATTTTTACAGAAAAAAAAGCAAAACGCCTAAAATTATTTTATGGTATTAGAGCCGTTTACCTTTGCTCACAGAGTGCTTGAAAAAAGTTAATATAATGTGGACTGAAACTCCACGGCGGGAGATCGAGCGAAACATCCAACCCACGACGGATGTGAAGAACACTGTTTTCCGCCGCGGCCTCTTTTAAAATTCGTAAGTCGAGAACCAAAAATTCGACGAACTTGAGGTTTGTGGCTACTGCGTTTTTAGAGACGACGTCATAACATATATTTTTTTTCAGCGAAATTAAAAATTTTACCTTTTTTGCCTGCA
The DNA here is from genome assembly GCA_013358835.2 of Ixodes persulcatus. Taxonomy (NCBI): domain Eukaryota; kingdom Metazoa; phylum Arthropoda; class Arachnida; order Ixodida; family Ixodidae; genus Ixodes; species Ixodes persulcatus. Next base: position 386,933 of record JABSTQ010009321.1, on the reverse strand, counting down.
CGATTTGAGATGAAAACACCCATATATATATATATATATATTTTTTTTTTTTTTTTGTTTTGTAATGGTGATTTACGGCACAAAGAGAGACAGCCAACAGAGGTCTTGCAAAAGAAGCGCGGGTAGGGCACACAAGGTCGATCAGCCGTTCCCAAAATGGCTCGGAGGAGTCCGAAAATGCCGCTCGGGTCCCCAGAGAAAGCGACGCAAACAAAGATGGATGAACGACCCCCAGAGGCAACACCGTCCATGAGACAAAGAACACACCCTGGAGACCCAAGAACACACCACACGGGAGCCGCCATCTTGGTTTCCCCTTTCTGCCTTTTGCGCGTGCGCTACATTCGCCTGCTTTTACGGACAGAACGGCGTGACCAAAAGAGAATGCCGATAAGAAAAATCGAAAAGAAATCAACATTAATTCCGCAGCAGTAGCAGCTTGACTAAGGTGCCTGGAAAGCGTCTCCGCGTCATAAAAAATGTCCCTCGGTTCCCGTCTGATGACGTCATTCAAGTGTCGCGCTGCCGCCGGTCGCGATCCTGGCGGCGTCACAGCAGTGGTGGTGGTAGCGGCAAACACCTGTTCTGCCGAAGGTCGGTCTCCAGCTTCGGCAGTCGCGCGTTGCGACGCCGTGACATCAACGACACTCGCGTTTACTCGAGCTTACTGCCGGAACTACTACGAATAATCACCGAGGTCGCGACACCCACCAGCATGACACTCCGGCTTTTCTGACCTCATTTGTTGACACTTTGGCATCATATGTTGACCTTAATTGTTGACCTCATCTGTTGACCACATTTGTAGACATTCAATGCATTGGCAGAACAGGACGCTAAACACACCAGTCTTCGACGCGATTCGGGCACCGCTTAACAGGTGAAAGGAAACGCTCAGTTTTTAATCAGTTTAGCGCCAAGCAGTCAACGAGTTAACAAAACGTTGTGACCAATATATACTTCGGTTACCACAAGTTTTGACTCGTCGTAAAAATATATTAACTCGTCTAACGCTACTGATGAACCGTAGGGAGCTTTGGAAGGTTTAAACATAGCCTCCTCTATACTCACAAAGCCTGGCAGTTCGACGGCGGAGCCGTAGAATGCCCGGTCGCAAATTAGGAGCGCGAGGGTCTGGTAGCACAGAGCATCAAAGAGCCATTTCTCGGGGAACAGGACGTCAGCGCACAGCTTTTGCAGCGGCGAGGGTCCTAAACACACTTTCGGGTTCGGCGTCTCGCCGCAGCGGGGGGCCAGTCACGTGGCTCTCCTCTCATCCGTTGTCTGCCGCTCCACCTTTTCCATTTTGGCGGCCGTTTCTATAGTGGCAGTCTGCCAGGCTTTATATAGGAGGCCATGGTTTAGAATTCGATGCAGGCACGACACGCGCGTGCGGTGCCTGAGTCCATCAAAGTGATCGAGACGAGCTTAAATTTATTCAGGAGTGAAGCAATTGCTGCGCGCGTCAACGGTCAACCGCTACCGCAGTCTCCCGTCAGTCGTATTTTGTTCAGCTGCTTGCACTCCCGGTCGTCCCCTCTTCGTGGCTCGGAGCAAAAGCGTCGACCTGCGGATTGCATGGTTCGGGCCCGACTCCCGAGGCGTCACTCGGAGATATCGCGCTAATTACAAATGATTATTCTTTGCTGTGATTAGATATCGGTTATTGATTCCAAAGTAAAATTTGATTTATGTTTTACATGTCCAAGAACTATAAATTTCCTATTAGAAATTGCAGAATACAATTTTGACCAAAGAAACTATAACTGAAGATTATAGATTCGAATATCCTAGGTGCTGATATATTTGTAGAAATGCCGAGGGTAACTAAAGCTCATAACTAAATTATAAACACAAAAAATGGCACGTCCGTACACACGTTTTTATGTGATACGCATCACAATTTATACGCAAAGTATTCCTTAATTTATATTTACTTTGTGGACACTTTTAGAAAATAGAGGATCTTTTTTTGTCTCGGTCGAGCTTTGTTATACTAGAAATGTTAAAAAAAATCAAGAAAAAGAACACGTACTCGATCGAAACAGGGTGAATCCGTGGGACAACTAGAAAAATGGCATTCCTTGCACAAAAGGGATCCATGGCACCCGAGAAAAAAAACAACTCGAATTAGGTTACACACCAGCGGTATAGTGTAGGGAAAAGCTTCCCAAAACCGCTACGAGTAATTTAGCAAATGGGTCGAAATAAGAAAAGATAATGGAGTGTCCATCATCGACGGGGTCGGACAAGTGGGTCGTCGCCGAAAATCCGCCTTTTCCGGGTTAATAATCCGAAGAGGGGCCGCGACCGCGCCATCTTGGACCACCCAAAACAACATTAGCAGACGACGCTTGACAAACGGCGCGCTGCCAAATGGACTACTACTTCCCGTCGTGGCAAGCGAACTGACAGCCGGAAACGAAACAGAGTTCTCGCCCTCTTCACTTCCGTTTCCGGAACACTTCGTGCGCCCTCTAGTTCAGCGAACTGCGTAGTTCACTGGATCAGCGAACTACGAACAATCGAAAAAAAATCGAGTGCCACGTGGGTGTCACGTGACCTTAGAAATGAGGCGCCGCGACGTGCTGAGCGTGCAGTCACGTGATTTGTTTTTGCGGTGCTGGATTGGCTGGGACGGCTCGTATAGCGTTTACCGCTGACTTTCAATGTAAGGTAAAACCAAGTATAGAATCGATGCCTAGATGCTGACTCGCACCATAGCCTCCTCCACACTCACAAAGCCTCGCAGTTCGACGACAGAGCCATTGAGTGTCCGGTCGCAGTTTTGTAGCACGAGGACCAGGTAGCACAGAGCATCAAGGAGCCATTTCTCGGGGAACCAGGACGTCAGCGCACAGCTTTTGCTACGGCGAGGACCCGAAATAAACTTGTTCGCTCGGAAGAAATGTGTTTCAGTGTCTCGCCGCAGCGGGGCGCAAGTTACGTGGCTCTCCTCTCATCCGTTGTCTGTCGCTCCACCTTTTTTAGTTCGGCGGCCGCTTCTCGTGGCGATCTGCCAGGCTTTGTCAGAATATAGGAGGTTATGCTCGCACGTATCGTCTGCAGCATAAAAGCTAGGAAAATGGCGTGAACTCCATGGACAATACAAAATGCGCGGGTGGGGGAAAATGGGGGCATCAGACATAGATGGGAAGACAATTCCACCGGAAGTAATTTGAACGATGCGATGCGGCGCTCTTTTCACTCTCCGTCTTTTACTGTATTTTATCGCCTCATGTTGCCTGATAACAAACGACGCTCAACTAAGCTCTCAAATACGAACCGTTCTGGTAAACGTGGGCCATAAGCAGTCGTACTTGGGCGAAGAGTGTGTACTTTTCGGCGGCAACAGCTTTATCGATCGAGCAAGGCTGGTGCTCTTAGCACCACTCGTTTGCGTGACTCTTAACTCGGTGGCCTTGTCACGCGTTTCCCGAAATCCGCAAAAGATTTTTATCTCTTTTTATCTCTTACGAAGAAGTACACGAAGACAACCGGGGTAAAAGCGCCCTCATCATATCACGGCCAGGCACTACTTTACAGCACGCAACATTGTTAGCATGGACGCGACATGTGCGCTCCTTCCTAGTTTACTTTGAAGGGGTATTGACGAGCACCTAACTTTATTACTTATGTTAGCGCGTCCTGCATGAGCAGTTTCTTGACACGCTAGTAGTTTTGATGTCAATTTTTTTATTCTAAAACAAAAAAAAAAAAGCGATGTCTTGTTTGCGCTAACAGGGGCGCGCACTGCACAGGCACAGTGGCTTTCTTCTCTCGCTCTGTATCATTATCTGTCTCTTAATCTTTCACAAATGCTACTACACGAACGTTCGGACAGACTTGATCAGACGGATGCACATAAGGATAAATCACGTGCATGCGCCTGCGCACTGAAGTCAGCGGGAGTGCGGGTCAACCAATACACACATACGCAGTCCGCAGTGCCGTTTTATCGCCATGGCAAAAAGGTTTCGGGACCAAGCTTTTTTTTAAATTGTGCATGGTTGGAGGCAAAGGGCTGCATTCTTTATAAGGGGCGGTACCTTGCGCCACCTAGCCTAGAAAACCAAAAGTATGATTCATCCCTTCGTCCTTCGAAGTCAATTTCCTCCCCCTTTGCATTTTCGCAACTATTACCAGGTAGTGTGGGATATCGCCAGGACGACCTTTCGGGGATTGAGCAAAAACCAAAAAACAAAAAAAAAAAACCTTACGAGACAATTTGGGTTGGCGTATTCACAAGCACAACAAAAGTGCGATGTCGTCTTCGGTTAAGAACATATTAAAACGGCGCCTAGCCACTGCTATCAAAGTTTTCTCTTCCATTTGGGCTGTTGGTTAAAACATAACCGAACACCGAGACTGTGTACTAACACATCGCGAAGAACAGCAGCATGACGTTTTTACGCGTATCAGTAAGTTTTATATAAAGAAAACAAAAATGCAGAAGATAGCCACGCCAAAAAAGAAGAGGAGCAATGAAATACAAAACAAAAATATAGTTGATGTTGGAAACGCGGTTTAACGCCGCGCAAGAGCGCGAGTTCAGATTTTCAGCGCCGATGTTTTCGGCTTCTGATTACTAACAAAACCAGCAAAAACAGAAACACGTTAGCATTATGAAATTGTGGACGTCTATGTTTTCTTGTTGTCAGGGAAGTGGAAAATGTGCGTGTGTGTGTGTGGGAGGGTGGGGGGTGTTACAACACATTTTTCGAAATTGCTGGCAAGCAAGGGTAATAATTATTCCGGACGAACTGAGTCTTCTCTTTATAAGCGAAAAAAGAAAGACTCGACGAGTTGAAGAAGCGTGGCCTGGATCAAGAAGCACGCTTCGGTACACATTCTATTACAATTCGGCGCACAAAAGGCCGTTCAGGGACAAAAAACAATGACCCTATTCTTTGAAACAAAGTGTGGTTGAGTGCGGCGCCAGTATGAACTATAGAACGATTCATGCGAGCACAAAAGAGAGGCTTTTAGAACTGCGTCCCTTTTTGGAGGAAAATAAAAAAGTAACAAATTGGCATCGACCTTTATCTCCAAAGTTCTATGATGTATAAAATTCAGTATTTAGAAAGCGATTGTTGAAATTTGTCTAGAAGCTACGAATACTTGAAAGGATAAAACATCTAGGACGGAGTCAAAGACAAAATTTCTTTCAAAAGTTCTCTTTCCGTCCCCGTCCTAGATGTTTTATCTTTCCAAGTATTTGTAACGATTCACCAACACGCTCGTTTTCAATTATTTTGTCTAGAAGACATTAGAGGGTTTTAGGAACAGTTTGTTCACAAACGATACGATACGATCGGCTCTCCGGTATGTACTGCGCCTTTGTGAGGTCGTTGCTGGCTTACCGAAGTCTAGTGTCCGAACCGTAACCTGTGATCGTGTGGTTTAAGCGGTTGACATCAGACGCGTCTTGACTCGTTTATAGAGCGACTGTTTCGCTGTGGAAAAAGGATGGCCGAAGCTTTAAACGAGAATAAAAACCTTCCTGGTTGTGCCTGGAAGAAATGTCATGGTGGCGGTGAAAGAATAAAGCCAAAGTCACGACAAATAAAAATAAATAAATAAACGTGAATAAGACACCAACGCCTTCTTAGGATCATATTGCTCGTTTGTCTCAGTTGGCGGAGGTGTGGCATAGCTCAGTTGGTTGAAGCGTTGCTCTCCCTTTTTGATGAAGGCGCCGATGACACGGGCGGCTCAAACCTGTCGGATGACGCAGCCGTTAGTGATTAGATTGTCAGGGATTTGAAAAGCGGAGCAAATATGATATACGTTGGCTTTGTGAAAGCGAATTTGGCGTAGCATATTCACTTCATCTATCGACACAAGGTCGAACGTCCCTGGAGCCTCACCATCGAAAATCGCCTCCTTTTTGGGGTAGAGAAGTCAAATAAATGGTATTTTGCTAAATGTTTCTCCATGAATAAACTTGGCGGGAGATGCGTCAGCGAACCGTCAGTGGCGTTATCTGACAAAGAGTTCGGGTACCTGCGAATGACTATGACGGGCATTACGTAGACACTGATTGGGCCTATCGCTAAATAATAGGCTGCTTGGTTGGCACGTTTGTGTGTGTCTATATATTGTTATCTGATTAAGATGCTTCTTGTTTTCCTTCTTCCAATTTTGTGTAATAAACGACAGTTGTTAGTTCAGCGCCGTCCTGTCGTGTTTGTTCCTTTACTCTTGTCCAAGTTTCTTTGGCGCTGTTTCTCCCCAAGATGTTCACTTCAAACCAACTAGCCCAACACTTCACATTGTTGCAAACCAGATTTGAACACAACCTCAAAACGTTTGAAAGTCATGATTGCCGCGAAGGTCGTCTGCTCCTCAGCGGACGAACTGTTCAGTCACGGTGGTGACGCCGACGCCACATTTAACGCTCCCATTCTAGCAAAACGAGACAAAATAGGGTTTGTTCCACAAATTTGGCTTCAGGCTATTTCTGGAAAGGAAAATGCTTTCCCTTCAATTCTGTGAAAGTACCAAACACTCCTTCCCCCCAAACCACATGCCCTTCTTTACCTACTTTACGAACCCATTACGAATTGCCATTGCCAGGGGGCGCGACAGACACCGGTCGTCTGCAAACGCGGTTTCTCAAAAAGCCATTTCATGGAAAACGATCGGTCCGATATCTCGATCTGAGGTTCTGATCGTTTGTTCTGTCGACCGTGTCTTATTCTGGTTCCCTAAAACACTCTATTAAAAACTATTTTCCGACCGCGCCCATAAGCCATCGATCACCGGTGATCGATAGTTTGGAAGTACCGTCAAAAATATTAAATTTAGTGCGGAGAATTATGTTCTACAATCTCGTGGATAGTCGAAGAACTGTATTTTCGGTTTCAACGTAGGTTTCTGCTTGATCACAAGCTTGCGTGCTGTCAAAAATTGTGCTGGGAACGGTGGTTGTACCTGTCTAACATGGCCAACTGCTTGCATCAGTCCTTGTAACAAAGATGGCATTATTTACATAATTCCACTGTGTTGTGGCATATTGTTTTAGACGGCAAGAGCTCTGGGAACACTTTAAATGATGTTATAGGCATCACTTAGTAGATGGTTGTCGCTAACCATCACTATAATTTCCAACGCTGTCCTGAGCTGGCGTGAACGTTTTATGTTCTCAACAAGGAGGAGAAAATGCTAAATATAAGAAACTGCAATCAAGGCTATGAAAAACGAAGGTAAAACACAAAGAAAGCATGCTGCTTGGGGTGTGAGGTGTAGGATTTGTGTTTCATTAATGTAAGCCTTCTTTCGTTGAAACGCACACGTGTTGAGGAGGCTAACTCTCCAACCAATCAAAAATAGACAACGTCAGTTAGAGTACCCTAACTTTGAGAAGCAATGGCAGTGGGTGTGGGACACATTTTTTATATTCGAGTTATTTTTTTTTTTATTTCTCGTTCAATTTGACATAGTTGTACAGACGTTTCGGTGTTTATACGCCTTCCGCGAGTACGTACGTTGTATTTTCCAAAAAAAAATTGCATTTTGAAATCTTTTCTCCACACCAACATTTAGTTTCTTTTGAAAGAACGACTGATTGGCCACATTTTGATGTGTCATATTTCTGCACAGGACAAATTAGTTAGGAAAATAAAAGCGGTTGCACGGATCCTTTGAAAATCGCTGCTTTACTCGTGATCAGGAAAAAGTTAAAGAGTCGTCTCGGGGAATAAAGACGATCATATTTTTTTTTATAAATTTCTCCGCTACATTTAGGGCGGACCTGACGGTGCATTGGTCACGTCGTATCAGTTTTCTCGCCCTATTTAGCGAGGAAACTAAATTGGAGTACGAGTCACCTGCCCTCATGTGACGTTAAGACAACTTTCCCGCCAAAACTTTGCGGGAAAACTAATTTGGTGCTTGGGTCACGTGACGTCAACACGCGTGACATCGACTTTCCTGCTAAACTCATCGGAGAAACTGAATAGGCCGATTGTTCAAGTGACGTGAAGTTTCCCGCAAAAATTAGCGTGGAGACTAAATTTATATATATGTCACGTGACCTCAGGTCCCTTAACGTTGAGAAGGAGGGGGGTAGGGGGAGGGGGTTCTGTTAAAAGGCATTCTCTGCTCTAAAAACAAAAGAATGGAACGTTTCGGCTTCGAGAATATTCTAACAAGAGCCGAGAAATTCAATTTTAATTCCGTGAGCAAAAAAAAAAAAAGACAAAATAAACAACATATTGTGCAAATATTGAGCATCATACGTAACAACGGTCGTAACTACTTATCCTTGGGAATATCAACAGTCAGCGAGAAATTAAGAAACGTGGGGCGTGGCTTACCATGCCTCCTGCTTTCTGATTGGCTCTTTGGCGTTCGCATCGGATAACGCCCCAATCTCATTGGTTGCGGTGCGATAATGAGATGCCGGGACTCGGCACGCCCCGCATTTCCTAAACTGTCAGCGACTATTATTATGCATACTCTTCGCCAATCCTCTCCTTTAGGTAACTGCCAGTAACTCCCGTAAAAAAAAAAAACATGGGCATGTGGCGGCTGGGCCACTCGGACGAAAGAAGGCTAAACACATCATGCGTTATTTATAAGCGTATCGCTTTTCGCAAATAAAATGAAAACTTTCGGAACGCAAACAGTCCAGCGTCCTGCCCGCGCTGGGAAACACATCGCAGGCTACGGCGTACACCGATCAATAAATCGATGCAGTTAAAACACCGAGGTCGTGCGATACCAGAAAAAAAAAAAGAAAAGGAACGAATGCCGAGATTAGACGGCGCGGATATAAAGGTAATAAATGGGTAAAATAAGAGGACTAATCAATAGTCAGTAATAATTGTGTTGTATGTTTGTTTACACGGCGGGAAGCTGGGCAGGCGCAATGGGCGTCTGCTGTTTTTGTTGTTGATTAAATATTTCTTCATTGCAGTGCACGACGGCTAGTTTTAGCTGCTCTTTAACGTGCGCAAAGCAGGAGGGGTACACAACCGCACGCCTGTACAATCTTTACTTAAAGGAGCGGTGCAACGATATTCCATTGAAATGTTTTTCACTTTACACCAGCTTACTGGCACTAGTGGGGCTCAAGGATACTCGCACGCAACGCCACTAGCCAAGAAACTCCTTTGTTGCGATCTAATTTCAAGCCCAAAAGCGAGCATTTTCATTCAATCTCTCCTTTGAAAAATTTGATGACGTAACGTGGGGATCGCAGTACACCCATATGACGATATTCGAATGCGGTTCATAGATTGGACCCGAGCATTGCGTGGGCACTCGATTTGGGCTCGTGATAATTACTGGCTCGAGAAGCATTCGGGTAGTGGCCCGTGTCCAATCGCTGCAACGACGACAATAGCCGAGCCATAACAATGTCTGGAACTCAGCGCGTGCCCTGTGCTTTGCCAACCCTAGCACGTGGCTATGATCAACATTGGCGGCATATGATCGGCTCCAGATCGCGTGGCCGCTTGTCCTGGCTGCGAGTTGAGGGGGTGAATGCTGCTCGTTTTTCTTTAATTTTTTACTGGGAATTCTACTGCGTGGGGTGATTAACGAACGCGTGTTTTATAGATCATTAACGTGAGGCATCCGTTCTAAGTAGTGTTTGCGCAAAGTACAAAAATTGTTGCATCGCTCCTTTAAATGGAAACGGGCAGGGATTGAAAATAAACGCCATCCCTGGGTACAACTTTATGGTCTCGGTTTTTCCTTTTTGTTGCTCTTGTTAAATGTGTTTTCGCCTTCCGATCGAATTCTGCTCTCATAATCCCAGTAAAAAAAAAAAAAAAATATTCGCTTAATTTTATTATAAACGAAAACCTAAAAATCAAGCGCGCAACAAAAAGAAAGCCTAAGAGAAGAGTCATGAAAGAGAAAGCACAAAATGTTTATCTAAATAAAGCTCTTTGAGATCAGGAGTACACGTTCGTCTCATAAAATGCAATCGGAAATGCGTGTCTTCATCAGGACACTGTGAGCGAAATATGATATTACAAACATAAGCGTCTGCCTCTCTTGTTCGCTGCCGGCTCAATTTTCTTGCCGAAGTACCTCCTCCTCAAAGTTAGGGCAATCCGACGACTAAAAAAGCTGTCTCGGTTTGATTATTATGGGAGCAGAATCTTTAAAGAGGCTTATTCTTAGTTTCCGGACATTGTCCCGTAATCAGATCCATCGCTGAGTCCGATGCTTAAATTCATCCTTCGAAAACTCGCACCATTCGAACGTAAAGGGAATCGAACGGGCCGGCACGCGAAGTAAGCACGGGCTATGCACCTCCATGTTACGGAAGTGGTGTGCCAATAGTTGAGGATGTTTTCAACTGCTCGATCGGGGGACACGTGGCTTCTGGGCCGCGTTTGCAATACAGGTTGCAAGGAGAAGGCTGAATCGCCAATCGCCCCCAGGCGCTTTCACCCATGCCCCGAGGTGCTCCAGCAGTAGCTCGTTTCTTACACACAGTAATGTGAGCCTTTGCTTTTTATAGGTTACATGTTTATAAAATATGCATAGTTTATATTTTGATGCCGTCAATTGTTTTTGCAGCATATGAGTACGAACCGGTTCGAACCGGTTTGAACCTTTATTTTTTCACTCCGGAGTTGAACCGGAGCTGAACCGTTTTCCCTGAACCGGAACGAAAACCGGAACGAAAAACATTTCGGTTCGACACCCTGGTCGTAAATACTTATCCCTGGGAATATTAACAGTCAGCGACAAATTAAGAAACGTGGGGCGTGGCTTACCATGCCTCCTGCTTTCTGATTGGCTCTTTGGCGTTCGCATCGGATAACGCCCCAATCTCATTGGTTGCGGTGCGATAATGAGATGCCGGGACTCGGCACGCCCGCATTTCCTAAACTGTCAGCGACTATTATTATGCATACTCTTCGCCAATCCTCTCCTTTAGGTAACTGCCAGTAACTCCCGTAAAAAAAAAACATGGGCATGTGGCGGCTGGGCCACTCGGACGAAAGAAGGCTAAACACATCATGCGTATTTATAAGCGTATCGCTTTTCGCAAATAAAATGAAAACTTTCGGAACGCAAACAGTCCAGCGTCCTGCCCGCGCTGGGAAACACATCGCAGGCTACGGCGTACACCGATCAATAAATCGATGCAGTTAAAACACCGAGGTCGTGCGATACCAGAAAAAAAAAAAAAGAAAAGGAACGAATGCCGAGATTAGACGGCGCGGATATAAAGGTAATAAATGGGTAAAATAAGAGGACTAATCAATAGTCAGTAATAATTGTGTTGTCTGTTTGTTTACACGGCGGGAAGCTGGGCAGGCGCAATGGGCGTCTGCTGTTTTCGTTGTTGATTAAATATTTCTTCATTGCAGTGCACGACGGCTAGTTTTAGCTGCTCTTTAACGTGCGCAAAGCAGGAGGGGTACACAACCGCACGCCTGTACAATCTTTACTTAAAGGGCCCATGAAACGAATTTTGGGCTGGGATGAATGATTTTAAATTGGGACTTTACTAATCGCATATCGTTTAGTTGGCCAAAAGAAAGAGGCTAGAAAGTCAAAAGCCAGCTTTTCGGTACGAACATTTGAAAATATAGCGGACTATTTTGTACCTTCTTGCCTTCGAAAGCTCTCCGCCTTTTCACTATGATACATCCGCGGTTCCAAAAGCGCGTCACCGGCGCCAAACTGACGTCAGCAGAGCCCAGCTCACGCATTGGACACGAGAACTGCGTCACTCGGACGTATGCGCTCGTCAACAATCAATCCGTCGACGAATATTCGGATTCGCGTTCGTCGCCAATGAGTGCCCTGACGGAACTTATCGTCACTGGGGAATGACAAGTTCTATGGTGTGCATAAAAGCACGGTGGAAGCTAGGCGTCATCGCACCGGTGCCAATGGAATGTCACGACCACGTGATTTCACAATTCGCATTTGAGCGGTGCAACGATATTCCATTGAAATGTTTTTCACTTTACACCAGCTTACTGGCACTAGTGGGGCTCAAGGATACTCGCACGCAACGCCACTAGCCAAGAAACTCCTTGTTGCGATCTAATTTCAAGCCCAAAAGCGAGCATTTTCATTCAATCTCTCCTTTGAAAAATTTGATGACGTAACGTGGGGATCGCAGTACACCCATATGACGATATTCGAATGCGGTTCATAGATTGGACCCGAGCATTGCGTGGGCACTCGATTTGGGCTCGTGATAATTACTGGCTCGAGAAGCATTCGGGTAGTGGCCCGTGTCCAATCGCTGCAACGACGACAATAGCCGAGCCATAACAATGTCTGGAACTCAGCGCGTGCCCTGTGCTTTGCCAACCCTAGCACGTGGCTATGATCAACATTGGCGGCATATGATCGGCTCCAGATCGCGTGGCCGCTTGTCCTGGCTGGGAGTTGAGGGGGTGAATGCTGCTCGTTTTTCTTTAATTTTTTACTGGGACTTCTACTGCGTGGGGTGAATAACGAACCCGTGTTTTATAGATCATTAACGTCAGGCATCCGTTCTAAGTAGTGTTTGCGCAAAGTACAAAAATTGTTGCATCGCTCCTTTAAATGGAAACGGGCAGGGATTGAAAATAAACGCCATCCCTGGGTACAACTTTATGGTCTCGGTTTTTCCTTTTTGTTGCTCTTGTTAAAAGTGTTTTCGCCTTCCGATCGAATTCTGCTCTCATAATCCCAGTAAAAAAAAAAAATATTCGCTTAATTTTATTATAAACGAAAACCTAAAAATCAAGCACGCAACAAAAAGAAAGCCTAAGAGAAGAGTCATGAAAGAGAAAGCACAAAATGTTTATCTAAATAAAGGTCTTTGAGATCAGGAGTACACGTTCGTCTCATAAAATGCAATCGGAAATGCGTGTCTTCATCAGGACACTGTGAGCGAAATATGATATTACAAACATAAGCGCCTGCCTCTCTTGTTCGCTGCCGCCTCAATTTTCTCGCCGAAGTACCTCCTCCTCAAAGTTAGGGCAATGCGACGACCAAAAAAGCTGTCTCGGTTTGATTATTATGGGATCAGTATCTTTAACGAGGCTTACTCTTAGTTTCCGGATATTGGCCCGTAATCAGATCCATCGCTGAGTCCGATGCTTAAATTCATCCTTCGAAAACTCGCACCATTCGAACGTAAAGGGAATCGAACGGGCCGGCACGCGAAGTTAGCACGGGCTTTGCACCTACATGTTACGGAAGTGGTGTGCCAATATTTGAGGATGTTTTCAACTGCTCGATCGGGGGACACGTGGCTTCTGGGCCGCGTTTGCAATACAGGTTGCAAGGAGAAGGCTGAATCGCCAATCGCCCCCAGGCGCTTCTAACTTCTGCTCCGCCTCTCCGCCGGCTACTCTCTTCCCCCCGCGACGAGGCGCCCATGCGCGTGGGGACACAATTAGCGCACAAGGGGTGCGCCACAAAATTTGAAAAAAAAAAATCTTTATAATTTGAGATGCACCCTCTCGTAAATATAGGCTCTCTGTAGCATACAGTCTTTTCTGTTGTTGTTTTTTGCATTAGATTCTGAGGTTTATAGCGCAGTAAGAAACGTGTCATAGTTTCCAATACTGTTCCTTTACAAACGCGATATTTTTGAGTCTCAAACACCGGTATTGAGACGAACATGTCATTTCTGGTCACTTCGGCATATTTAAAAAAAGAAAACATGCGTACAATTTCTTGCGTGTTAGAGGTCCCCTAAAACATAAACCGAGAGTCCGAGACTTTAATGACGTCGACTTACACATCAATGACGTTATCTCCCCTCTAGGTCCACATTAGCCTCTCTGAGTGTACAGCAGAGCCTTTTTAATCGGGCGGCGGCTCACGCCACCTATACGACGTTTCTATTTGCAAGATTCAAACTATTGGCATGTTCCCGAGTCCTATCATTTATACCATATACGGGCTACCCACGACATGTAATTGCCTACCGTGTGCGAAAGAATGTGCCGCACCATCAAGACGACATGCGGACGCAACGACCCTTCCACACAGCAAAAGAAGACAGGAAGGCCGTTTGTGGTTGTCCCATATATTCATGGGATTACACATAGGTTAAACAAGATGGCAAATCGGCACGAGGTACAAGTGCTGTGTTCGGCGCCCAATAACGCCTATTCGTTGAGCTGCAAGGTCAATAAGGGGCACACCAGCAACGGCAATTGGTGTGGCACCAGTCACAGGACCGTTTATGCCCAGTGCGACAAGGAGTTTTATATACCACATACCCCTGACATGCGGCCGCTGTTACATCGGACAGACCGGGCGGTGTATAAATGATAGGACTCGAACATGCCAATAGTTTGAAGAACTTGGACGGCAGCAGGTCACTTAGCCCTACATTGCCGTGACTTCAAGTGCAAGGCAAAGTTAGACAAAGTTACCATCATGAAGCACCATCGAAACCGGTTTGCACGTGAGGTTTTAGAAGCTTCAAACATAGAAAAGAAAGGGGATATGTGTGTTAGTTCACCATCTGTGACATTAACCAGAGAAGAGAGGACGTTCTTGCGAGGTGGAAGTACCGCCCACAAGTAGACAGACGAGCAGCATGCCCTAGTTTAAAAATGAGGAAAAAAAAAGGAAGAATGTGAAGCAAGCTAGGTTTGATTGATCCTAGCCTGTCGATGAAGATGAAGTGTTTCTTTTAAAGGAAGTTGGTAGTCCAGCAGTTGAATGCGTCTCTACCGTTCTCCTCACATTTGTATGCTTGGTTTCATACATGTACGTAACGCGTTACAAGTAACGAGTTACTTGTACCTAGTTACTATTTTCGGTAACGAGTAACGTATTTAGTTACTTTTTTAGAAAAGGAACGAGTAACGGTATTTAGTTACTTTGAAGGCCAAGTAACGAGTAACGGTATCTCGTTACTTTTGAGGAGTAACGTGTACAACACCGCTTAAACGGCCTTGTTTTTATTCTAGCCTGAGTATGCGTCTATTGTGAAAAAGGCAGATGGTCAACACGAAAAACAACTAACCAGTATGACAGTACAGCAACGTATATCGCTGAACACGTCAGTCGAACGGTTCGACTGACGTGTCCAGCGATAAACGTTGCTGTACTGAACTCCACAGCTGGGAATGTCCTTCACCCAGCGAGCACAATCAGGTTCGTTGGTTGAACCTTCTTGAAACGGGTACGGACCGAATGTAAACCCGGAGGTTGCAAACACGGGGAGGCACATAACCCATTACCCGCTGTCCTCAATGAAGGCGCAGTTCTCGAAGATTCACCAGCTCTTCCTGAAGCACAACACTGCCGTTCCTTCGAGCGCGTCGGTAGAACGACTCTTCAGCGTCGCCGGAGATGTATTTTCAAGGAAGCGGGGAAACATAACTCATGAAAACTTCTACGGGCAGCTGCTGCTGAAGGGCAATGACTACTAAAAGAAAACAATAAACCATAAACAAAAACAGTTGTGTATTTGGTCGTCAAAGTAACGTGGAAAGTAACTCGTTACTTTTGAGGTAACTCACGCGTTTCGTTTGAGAATCGGTAACGAGTAACGTATTTAGTTACTTTTTGAGCGAGTAACGAGTAACGATATTTAGTTACTTTTTTGGGGTAACGTGTATATGTCTGCTTGGTTTGTTCAGCTGGTGTCTCCTAAACATACGCAGTCATATCAACCTCCGTTGCTCTGTAAAGCGTACTCTACCGCAGACTAGCTCTTTGTGGGGGAAAGCTCACTTTACGCTACGTAGTTCGCGATTAAGTTCTATGCTATGAACTAACAATACGCAAAGATTAATTTCCGGTTTTAGCTTTTGAAATTTTGATCTCATTTGTCTGAGGCTTCCTTTTGCACATTAAAAAATGGTAACGTTTTATCTAAAGCATAGTCACCAATTGCAGTGCCTTTTCTGGCGGGAAATAAGTGCCAAGAATGTAAAAAAAAAACAGAAGAGGACAGAAAAAAAACACAAAAAACGTTACTACCCCTGGTTCACAAATTTAACAACTCGTCTGATTGAGCTTTGCTTCATACGAAGGACATATCAATATTGATTCCTGTACAACGAACACTGACGTAGCAAGTCGAATCCCAAACTTTTGCCCCGTACGTTTCAGAGGTTCCAACTCTTCTGAAACCTACCTGTTTGTTTTGTATCTTATTAGGCGTCGTTTTTCACTTACAAAAACAATACCTAAAAGAAACAAATGCAATGTACACACAGATAATGCAAACACAAACCAAACTATGATTTGGAAGTCTAATTTCAAGCAATGTTTGATACGTCATTTTAAATCTCCTATTCTAATCCTACAGAGGCTGAATCTACAAGCAGGTTATTGAAGCAATTTCCATAAATATTAGCTCACTCTCTTTTTCTTTTTTAGAGCGCAGCTCTTAGGCGTCCGTTTCCGGCTTAAGCGGCGTCGGCGTCGCCGTCGGCGAAACCGCGCGGTGCATTATGGGACGCGTGACGTCACTGATGACGGCATCGGCATCATCATCGTCACTTATGCCGTCATCAGTGACGTCACTGACGACGTCATCGGCATCCGCATCGTCATCGTCACTGATGACGTCATCAGTGACGTCACTGGTGACGTCATCGGCATCCGCATCGTTATCGTCATCATCACTGATGACGTCACAGCGACGTCACTGATGACGTCATCGGCATCCGCATCGTCATCGTCACTGATGACGTCATCAGTGACGTCACTGATGACGTCACGTGACCCCCATGTCACGTGACCCCCCCCCCCCAGTACCCTTCCCTCCTCCTCCTCAAGAGCTGCGCTCTAATTCGGCGTTACAGGGAATTGTAAACGGCTTCCACTTTTTAGAGCGCAGCTCTTAGGCGCCCGTTTCCGGCTTGAGCGGCGTCGCCGTCGCCGTCGGCGTAACCGCGGGGTGTATGATGGGTAAATTTCCCCGCTAAATCTAGCGGAAACTTTTCCCCGCTAAGTTGAGCGGAAAAATGTCCCCGCTAAATCTAGCGTACAATTTTCCCCGCTACATTTAGCGGAAAAATGTCCCCGCTAAATCTAGCGTACAATTTTTCCCGCTAAATTTAGCGGAAATTTTTCCCCGCTAAATCTACCGGAAACATTTTCCCGCTAAATCTAGCGGAAAATTTTCCCCGCTACATTTAGCGGAAAAATTTCCCCGGTAAATCTAGCGGAAAAATTTCCCCGCTAAATTTAGCGGAAAAATTTCCCCGCTAAATCTAGCGGAAAATTTTACCCACTCAATTTAGCGGAAAACTTTCCCCGCTAAATTTAGCGGAAAAAATTTTTTCCGCTAAATTTAGTAGAAATATTCCCCTAAATGGGAGCCAAGTAGGAGAGGAGGAGGGCCATAGCCCCCTCTTTGTACCTTCCCCTCCTCCTTCTCAAGAGCTGCGCTCTAATTCGGCGTTACAGGGAGTTGTAAACGGCTTTCATTTTTTTACTTTTTTTTAGTATAGTTTTAGCCATTTCACGCGCATTCCACGAGACAAAGATAATTGTATTTCAGGGCACCACTTTTAATATACACCAGAATAGCGTGCTTGATTTTCTTTCAATCTTAAGCACCAGTGCTTAGCTAGACTTTAATCTACATTCCGACGCAAAACCTACATCCGGCATGGTATGGCTTCGTCTAAAGGAGATCAGAGCTCAAGAATGCCGGAGTGAAAAAAAATTGAAGGACATTTAAGATTTGCCTTGAAGAGTGGGACGCAATAGCGTTATCGAACCCCGTTCTCACCGCCTTCGCATTTACTTCCCAATGTCTTCCTGCCGGCAAGCAGGAAGATCGGCGGACATGGCCTAGTCAGTAGCTTGTCTGGATCGCAACCGGAGGGTCGTGGATTCGTATCCCACCTAAAACTCTTCAAATTATTCTTTAAAGTGAACAAATTACTTTATAATGTGAAATGATTTGAGACATGCGGGGATCTTTAATTTGTATTATAAGTCAAGTTTTAATCGCTTTTATTCCACATGTGACGTTACGTTTCAAGTGAGCGTTGTGGGTTGTTTGAAATTCCCACGCGAGGTCATGTGTCTATGACATCATGAAACGATATCGACCAATCAGGAATTTTCTGTCACAACGCCGGCGGCGACGGGTTTTCTATGACATGAGCTCCTTAAAGGGACACTACAAGAAAAAAAAAATTAAGGCATAAATGGGACATATTTTTTTATAGTAACTTTTCTATGAGAACAAAAGTTTTCGCGAAATATTGACGCGGTTAGGCGCAATCTAGGTGTAGGTCGCAGCCCGCTCTAAGCCCCGCTCACAGATCAGTGATCTCGCCCATTACTACTCGACTGGCTTGGCAGCTCAACCGAACAGGCCAACAAGCGTAGTGTCTCCCTTTCGCGTCATCCGGTGCGTTTAGTCTGGAAGTCTAAAACCGCCTGCTAGTCGTGCGAGCAGACGAGCGACAGCCTCCGGCATCGTCTGCCATTTCACCGCCGTCCGTCGTCGTCTGCTATTACGCCCTCGTCTAATAACTTCTGCACCGCTCGGAATACGCGACCATGAAATCGGCGCTCAAGCGTTTTATCATGCACGAGCCACGGTCCACTACAAGCGTCTGCCAGCGTTTATCGATGTGCGTAATAAGCGACCGAGAGAGCTAAAAAAACAAACAAAATAAATATGCATTTTCTCTAGCTTTACTGATCTCGTTAGCGTTTTTTTTCTTTTCCTTTCTTTTTTTTTTTTTTGAGATGGCATTTGAGAGCCAGGTGGGTGAGCTTCATGGCGCATAATTAAAATCCGACTTCAAAATATTTCCTTTAAAAGGCCGGGTGCACCGCAAAACTTGAAAGCTTGCCTTTCGAGCCGCAATGATGGGAACATACCTAGACAAAACCTCATGCGAGCCGAACGCCCGACTGTCTCCAACCAAATGGCTCGCAAATTCTTACCTTTGTAGGTATCTTCTTGCTATTGAAACCATGGTCGCAATCACGATGGTTGCATAATTCACAAAGCAGCGATGCCGCTTTTACTGGAGCCAACATCTTTTGTCAGCATCAACACGCGCAAAGAAAGAAATTCGGCCAGATCACTCAAAATAGTTGATCTGAGACGCCAGGCTTAGACCAGTCCCGCTACGAGAACAAGCATCCGCACAGCGCTTCCGAAGGCAAGTACTTCCGACAGTTGTTTGTTGCAAACTATGTCGGTTGAGGAAATCTTCCTTTAAACACCTCTGTGAACTCAAAACTACCCGCACTCATAAACATTGACGACCTCAACGAGCTACGCTCGTTCAGCACTCCGCAGACGCCGGCAGCCATGTTTGTTAACGTTTCAAGCCAAAGCGGGAGAAGCAATCTCAGAATACATTGAAAAACAATAATGACTGTCTTATATTTTCCTTCTAAAACATAAAAAAATAGTCTATTAAAATACTATCGGGGCACGGAGATAAAAACGTATAACCAACCTTTCACACGTCAATCATTCCTCCAGTCAATGAGGGCTGTAAGCACCTTCTATACACGGATCGGGGCTTAGCGGGCTGCGACCTCCATGTTTTGCGCCTAAATTGCGCGTAACAGTGGAAATATTGCGCAAAATATTTTTTTTTTCGTGGAAAAAAAATTATTTAGAGAAACAGGTGTGCCATTTAAGCCCTTTAAAAAACTTTTTTTTTTCTTTCAGTGTCTGTGTAAGGCTATGGCGTTAAAAAAAAAAAAAAAGAGATGTCTACGCTCAAAACATTTGCAGGGTTCAAACCAAGAAGAATCCTTAAAACAGCTCCGTTCAGAGCCAACACTTAAAGAAGCACAACTATAATTAGCTCTAGGACTCCGCAGAAGTTCAGCCTTTAGGGAAGTGCTCTTCCGTGAAGTTGTCCCGTGAAAAGCTTCCGAAGACTGATACCATTGTTTTGAAAGCGAGCGAACTCGGCCCTCTTTGTAAGGAAAGAAAGCTAGGTTTCAAGAAGAAAAGAACGCACCATTTTAAGAGGTTCTAAGCTTAATGAGCACAGTTCGGAAAGAAAGAAAATGCACAAATAACCCTTGAAAGTGTCGAGTCTTCTTGGAAGTGCATTGGCGGACACCCTTGATCGTTAAGCGAACAAAGCGTGCTTAGAATTTGAAAACAATGTCAGCCATCCTTCGTTCAAAAAAAGAAAAACAACATGCTAAGAGTAGCACGTACTTCGCTGAGAAGCACGATGTTTTGTAAAACGTTAAAACAGGATAGTTCATATCGTTTCGCCCCTTTTTGTTTCCGGAGAAAAAAAATTATTGCAGCCTGATTTTTCTTTCTTTTTTTTTTTTTAGCAAGAGCGATTTTTTTTTACGATTGATGTTTTTATAAATTACGGGCAATCGCGCAAAGTGGGGATTGAGAAGTCATACAAGTTGACTTTCACTGCTTGGATCACAGAGATGCGTATCAGTGTAATCGACCGCCATGCAAGAACCTGTAATCGCTTGCGACGCGAGAACGTTCTGCACACTCGCGCCATCTACTATGCTGCCATAGAAACACTTACCATCTGCGTATATAACTATACTAAAATGTTTTGCAGAATTTGCAAGAGAAAATCCACGCACTACCTAACGAGAAGTAGTCGTTTACAAGATTGTCGAAATTATTTCGAGCAAAACGTAACAAAAAAGACGCGCGAAAACATGCACATATTGATAAAGTTCCGGGGCAAGCCGATAGATGGCGCTAGAGTTTTCTCTCGTCGTAAGTGGTCCTAAACAATTGAAGCTCAGTTGGTCAAACACAAGTGCAGATTTAAAAGTAAACATTAGACAGAAGTCTGTCCGGTTGGGGAAATAATTATTAAAATATGACGACCAACCAATCCCTAAATCAGGGGCCCAACGTTTCGAAACCTGTTCTGCTTCTTCTTCAGGGGCGACTATGGAGGCAAGGAGCCGCAATCTTCATTTTCCTCTATGGCGGAGGCGAATGTGCACGATCCCTTCTTCTTCCTCTTTGATCGTTTTTTGAAGACGCATGGTAGAGCCCGTTTACATATACAGATGGCAGTACGCCAAGAGACCTATTAATGTTTGTTGGCGTGGTCTGAATGTGCCAGAGGTTCAAGGAAGAGTCTCCGGCGAGGATTAGTTTCGATGTCCAGGATGCGCGTGTTTAGAAAGTCAATGCGGTGGTCATCTTGTTTCATAGTCTTCAGCAACCGCGCTGCGCTCTTGATCGAAGTTGCGCACATCAACCTTGTGTTGAGGAATCCGTTCATGATAGTTCTTTGTTTCGCCTATGTACGAGGACGGGCACTTCCCCGCAGGGGAATCTCGTACACCACACCTTGCGCTTTCTCTTTAGGGGGCCGATCTATTGGTCGTGGCATAAAGCGTCCATGTGTTGAAATTGGCTTGTGGCCATCTGAATACCCTCCTTCGCTAGCACCCGTGCCAGCGCTTCACTTGTTCCCTTGATGTTGGGGACGCTGATGCGCGTGGTTGGCCGGCGTTTCGTATCAACCTGTGACTGGCAATGTTGTCGACTTTGGTTTTGACGACGGGCAATGCGCTGTATGAAGCTGCCCGTATATCCGTTCTTCTTAAGTTCGCAAATGATGGTTTCTTCTTCTTTTCGTCGGTCAGAATGCCACGCTTCCTCGTACGTACATAGGCG
This sequence comes from Ixodes persulcatus, assembly GCA_013358835.2. Classification (NCBI taxonomy): domain Eukaryota; kingdom Metazoa; phylum Arthropoda; class Arachnida; order Ixodida; family Ixodidae; genus Ixodes; species Ixodes persulcatus. The sequence continues at coordinate 365,359 of JABSTQ010009321.1, read as the reverse complement.
AAGCAAAGAACTATCATGAACGGATTCGTCAACACAAGACTGATGTGCGCAACTTCGATCAAGAGCGCAGCGCAGGTTGCTGAACACTGTGAAAAAAAAAAAGACCTACCGCATTGACTTTCTAAACACGTGCATCCTGGACATCGAAACTAATCCTCGCCGGAGGCTCTTCCTTGAATCTTAGGCACATTCAGACCACGCCAACAAACATTAATAGGTCTCTTGGCGCACTGCCATCTGTGTATGTGAACGAGCTCCACCATGTGTCTTCAAAAGACGATCAAAGAGGAAGACGAAGGGATCGTGCACAATCGCGTCCGCCATAAAGAAAAAAGAAGATTGCGGCTCCTTTCCTCCATAGTCGCCCCTGAAGAAGAAGCCGAACAAGTTTTCGAAACGTTGGGCCCCTGATTTAGATGATTGGTTGGTCGTCATATTTTAATAACAAGTGCAGATGTGGGAGCCAACCGTAAGCAGCGGGAAGGCAGGTAATGTATAATACAAGTTCGCGCAGAACCAGGTGTGCTGTTGTTTAATTAAGCGATTAGCCGAATACATAATTAGAAGAGCCGCAATCGGTCACGTATCGATTTTCCCATTAACGTTAGCTCGTCAACTGAATACGTGTTGAGGCCACGTGACATCGAGCCATCTGACGTACTTTTCCCCGCTAAATATAGCGGAGAAACTGGATTGGCACTGCTGTCACGTGGCGTCAATTTTTTCCCGCTTAATTCTTCGGGGAAGCTGAAGTTGTGTACAGGTCGCATGACATCAAAACGTGAGACGTCATCTTTTCCACGCTAAATTTAGCGTGGAAACTGAACAGGTCTTGAGGTCACCTGACGTCCATTTTCGCGCTAAATCTAGCGGGGAAACTGAATTCCTGCGCAGGTCACGTAACACCAAGTCGTGCGACGTCCTTTTTCCCGCTAAATTTAGCGGGTGAAAATGAACGGCCGGAAACGTACCTCGAAGTGGCCCGAGGATCCTAAGAAAGCTAATCACTTTAATAAAAGCAACGTCCGCGGACACCATCTAAGACGTGTTCCTTGTTCGCGTTAGAACGTCGACACAGAGAACGGGGCCCGGCGAAGGATTACAAGGGGGCGTTTAATATACGTCAGGCGGGCACGCGTGCCCCGCCAATAGGAAGGGTGCGCCGCACGAGCGGCGGATCGTGCTGGGGGTAGTCTTCTTCTTTTGCGACGGCCGCTAACGCTCGTATGCAGCGCTTGCTACATTGACCACGCAAACACTGTCTGCATCTCGTGACGTCTGCAACGAAAGCCGTGTATTTTGCATGGCGTATATCCGACCCATTGGGACGGCGGTTTTAAGGAATCATTGAGACAAGACGTGCACGGTTGGCATCCCGGCGTGTGCGTAATCGAGGCACGACTGAGCGTCTAGCGTAAAATACCGCATTATTATTGCGCGTGTCTTAGGTGCGTTTCGTCCGAGCACGACGGACTGCGGCAGTCTTGCAAATGTGACGCTGTGTCTCGGTTGTTACGTTGATCGGGTGTTTTGTTATTTTATTACATCGATGATTTAACCGACGTCTAGCCGCAAGTTGGAAATTTGTAAGAAAAAACGACACGGTTCGGTACCGAAAAACCCAAGCCGACGCACAATGAGCAAAATAAAAGGTTACACAAAAAGCAAAAAAGAAGAAAGTGATCATAGCAAGTCCTAACGGTCAGAAAATACCTTAAGGAAAGCCACACCTACTTGCAAAATACGTTTTTTTTTTTTCTGGTGTGTTTTTTTTAAGGATTTCATTTGATTGTGTTAACCTAGCTGAAACTGTTGTAAATAGTCCCAGCGTAAATTTATCTCTAAAAAAACAAGGAAAAAAGAAACCTTGCCTCAAATTTGCCGTTTTTCATGTTTGACTGTGTATGCCACGAAAAACTGAGGGAAAGAAGGATACGCTCGAAGACGTCAAAATGCCGAGCTCTCGTTAGAATGATTAGGGAGTAGATGTAAAGCTAGGAGCCTTCGCGCCTACTCACAATTAGAACGCGTTCGATTGCCAAACGCCGGCGTCCAGCGTTCCGCGTTCGCGTTTGAGCGCGCTTCCAGGGTTAGTAGAGACAAAGGCAGCTACCTCTTCATCTACCCCCTAATCATTCAAGTCAGAGTTCCACGTCATGACGTCACTGCGCGCTCACGTCTTTTCCTCTCTCTCAGCCACCACTAGGCTGCGCGTCTCGTATCTCTGGTGGTGACATCAGAATATTTGGCGTCGCAACGCTTCTCGTTCATTCCCTATTTTGTTTTGGAACGCGTGAAAAGGCGTCTCTCGGCTCACGCTGTTGGCGTCTTAGCTTTGACCTGTGCTATGGCGGCGTTCGAATTTTTGCTGTTTCATTTTATTTACAATGTGATTGTGTTACGCACAAGAGCAGGCGCGCTTGAGTAGGAGAGGCGAACGTTTTTGCAGCCCATTACCTGTAAGCAACTCGCTTATCGCGGGGCAACGTGGGAGGCGTATTGCGATTATGACTTCTTTCCGATTGAGACCTTCTCCTGTATTGGCCTGTCAATAACTGGCAAAACAAAAATTGGATGAAAACATTGACTTTTACTGCTTTTGTTTTGTTTTAGCAGACTGCAACTTTGGGGAGACATGTTGCGAAGAGAGTAGCATCAATTTGAATTAAGTTTTTTTTTTTTCCCCTTTGTTATTTTAGTGTTTTCATCAAAACGGACGTTCACGAGCTGAAAGCGCCATTTAAAAAGTCCTCCTTTTATAAAATCTACGAGAGAAGGATTATAACTTGGCGAACAATAATCAGATTATTCCGGCTCGTGGGATGAGGGACGAAAAATGCGAAAAGACAGGGTAGCCAGATTAAAAATTAAAAAAAAAAAACGCACCCAGCCAGAAACCGCGTCCTGAGCTTGATACTTCACCAAAGATGTTACAGAGACGCAACTGTATGAGAAAGAAGAAAGGAAAATCGGGAAAAAACCGTTGTCAAGCTTCGCAACCGACACGAACGTTCATTCCCTGCAAAGCGTACTTCGCCACCCCAAGACCCACATCAAGGAGAAGCCTACCTTAAATGGCGTTTTTCTTTCTATTTGTGTATTTATAAATCCGTTCAACTCTACATAATTTTGACAATGGCGATAAGGTTATCAGCCAGTTGAAAGTGGCCAGAACTGCTATAGATACCCCAAAGTGACAACTCGAAGCCAACTTCTGTCAGAAGAGCCCTTTTTTGCTTGAACTTGTTGTCCGACGAAGACACTAAATTCATATGTTTAAGGCCGTCAAATATCATCGAATGGTGTCTCGTGAAATTCCGTTCTTACTTATTTGCGTACCCTTCTTGTTCATTTAGGCTGCACATGTTTTCGCGTTGTTGGACAGGACCAGCGTGCTTGTCATCATCGTGACGTTCTTCACAAAACATCTTCAAGTTCCAACTACAATGTTCAAGCATAAAAGCCACTTGAAGGCTGTTCGAGATAAGCGCTATTAACAGAAAATATTTTGAGCTTTAACTTTCTTTTATTAAGGCTTACATCGATGATAACTGCCTTCCTTATTGGAAAGACCAGTTCAAACTGGTACCAGTTTCAAACTTGGTTATTGCTTCAGTTTGACCAGTTTCATAATGGTTGAACCGGCCAAGGTGGTTCGAACTGGTCACACTGGTTGACTGGTCATGGTGGTTGAACTGGTCACACTGGTTGACTTGTCACGCTGGTTCGACAAAATATGTTCATTTGTTCACGCCACCACTGCGCTTCGGAAATCTTTATTATACACAAATGTAGACACAATGCCCCCACTACAAGCATCAGCTGAACATACATTGAGCGCATACACATACACGGCACATACTTCCGCGCGCGCAGCTAGCCAAGTAGGCGGCGCGGCCGTGGCCCGACGGTTATCGTGCCTGCCTCCCACGCGAAGTGCCCGTGTTCGATTCCTGGGAGCGACGCGTCTTTTGTTTATCCTTGCAAGTTAGTGTGCTAGTAAATTCGAGAATCCTGTTGCTTGTTCGAGGTGCAAAAGTTCTCGTCGCCGAACATTCTAGGCCGATTGTTCCAGAAACCAACACGTGTACAAGGGGCTCCGCATGACGATCCTCAGTCAGTCTCGCCCCAGCGTTCGACTCTGCTGTTACGCCGACTTCGACGCCCGCGACGCTCTCTTGTTATCTTCTGTTTCGTTTTTATTTTGGGGCACAAGTTCGTCCCATTAAACGTTTCAGTCCCCCCCCCCCCCCCCACCCCCCACAGTTATTATTTGTTCACAATCAGTACACCAACCCGAACACTACATTGACACTACTCCCGAGCTCTGCGTTTTCGTCTTTTATACCGATCGTTTTGAACGTACGGAATTTCTCGGTGACCGCCTAAAGGCTGAACTCCATGGAGCGAATAATGCGACGAATAACTGACGAACGCCACCCGACAGCAAGCTCGCTTTGCCCGCGACGTAGCAGCCACTGTTCTGATGCCACGCGAAGAGCAAAAGCCGTCAGGCACAATTCGTCGATTTTTTGCAGCATATCCGTCCCATGGAAACCAGCCTTAAGCATTACAAAATATTCCCAGCATGTTGATTTTTTTCAGAAATGTCATACCTCTCAGAGTATTTTGAACGGCTCAGAGGATGAATCTCTTAGTAAAAAGTAAACGCTCGATCATGCCGTAATTATTTGAGAGCCAATAAATAAAAAAGCCAATTTTCACACCCCTACAAATGAAGTGAGAAAGAGGGGCCAATCTGGTGACCAGTTCGGCCAGTCTGGTGACCACTTCGGCATCTGGTGACCAGTTCGGCCAATCTGCTGACCAGTTCGGCCAATGTGATGGCCAGTTAGGCCAATATAATTACCAGTCAGGCTAATCTGGTGACCAGTTAGAAGGCAATCTGGTGACCAGTTAGAGTTAGACAGTCTGGCTACCAGTTACATCAGTTTGATTTCCTGTTAGACCAGTCTGACCAGTCCCAATACCAGTCTGACCAGTTAGATTTTCAAACTGGTCCTTCCAATATGGTTTTGAAAACTTTTGAAAAGGCAGAACTACTGCACAGCGTGCACACAATACGCATAAAAAACAAGAACCCAGGAAAAGACGGTACAGTGAAATAGTTCCCCACGTAACCACAATGCCAACAAACTCTTTATTATACACTGCACACGCGTGTGCTGACCACTGCACATCATCATCTTTATATTCTGCTATATCAAGTTGTTACATTTCTTTTATTCAAGTCTTCTTTTCGTGTTTATCGTTCCCCACCTATCACCACGGGAGCGGCAGTGCTACTTGAGCAACCTTTCTATGTCACAAAAAAAAAAAAAGAATCCAACTACTAACGAACTAAAAACACACTCAAAAAATAAACAAGACCCGACAGCGTGCAAAAGAACGTTCCTCTTTCAGAGCAAAAAAAAAAAAAAACTCGAGCTTGAAAACGCAAGCGCAAACATCGGCGCGAGCTCCCAAAATAACCAGCGCGATTTGAGTACCGAAAAGGGGAAAAATGCGCGATGCCGCGTACCTTGCTAGACCATCTCAAATGTCTCCGGTGCTGTCTAGTCTCCCACTCGAGCCAGACAAGGTGCGGCAGGCGAATCACGAGACTCAAATTTCCTTTTCTATACTCCAGTCTCTCGTCAAGTCAACCCCCGCATTACATCCAACTTTAATGCAGGATTCGTCGTCGAGTCGTGAGCCCCACCCATATTTCTCCCCCTCCTTCCTATTTGTTTTCTTTTTGTTTTCGTTGATATTACTCATCCGATGAAAAGCCGCTTGCGTAAGTACACTGCTAGCAGCGGTAACGACCTTGCACAAAGCTAGCTTGCATTTCACCTGATGCAAGCTAAACAAAGTTAGTACGGTCAGAATCAATCTTAACTCGGACGCGCGACCGTGTATTTTATTAGGCGGGGCGCTAGCCCGGCTGGAGTTGACGCAACTCACTTGGTCACCATGTGGCGGCAGGTTCAATTTAGTGCGGGGGGGGGGGGGGGGGGGGAGTGGCGAGCTCTTGGTAACTTTGACTACGACTGTACGTGTTGCCTACCTCTGAAACTATACACCGTCCCTTGGGAGTGACAAAAAAATATAAAAAAACACGTACGACGCAGCGAATGTCGCGGAAAAAATTAAAAAAAAAAAGCGTTGATATTTCCTCCTCTGTTCCGCAATATTCTTTGTAAAACCCGAACGGGATCACAAAGATTGCTGCGGCTTGTGAACACAAAGTACTCAAAGTAATTTTTTGTTTTTCTTTTTAGGAAGTTTACTGGTCGCGAAACGTGTGACGTGTACCAGAACGGATACGACGATATGTGATGTCCGGACTTTCTCTACCGTTTCCGCCTCAAGTTGTTTATACTTCGTTTACAAGCATCGATTATGTATTAGTGTCGTCCCCTAGCGGAGACATAAAATTTCATTTTATGCAAGACTGATTTGCTATTGGTTGAACATCCACGTGACACGTTCGAGGCTCTTCAAGTCCTGGCACAATGGGATTACCCCGTGGCTCGGGAACTTGCCTCCCCACCTGAAGGTCAACACAAACGATACCGCCATTTTGATTTTTTTTTTTCTTTTTTAAGTTTTTCGACATTTCTTCTCAAACATAACTGAGGTGTCAGACAACTTCATCACATCACAACAAAAGCGTGGTCCTTGGAAAAATGTACACACCTGAGAATCCAGAGGCTCCCCTCTGTACAACCGCGGACCGAGAAGCGACAACAGATCACAAGGATCTTCTCTACCTACGTCTCGAAGTTAACGGCATCCGCACAGATCGTCTTGCAGATCTGCGACTTAAAGAAAGTTGAGTGACCAAAGCTAATTTATATAAATGTAAATGGGAATTCATACCGCTGGACGGATTGCTAGTGTCATGAATTAGCGCATCGAGGACGCGACTGTGTTCTCATTAAAATAAGGGAAAGCAGAGATGGTGTAAAATACTTTAAGAAATGTAACCATGTAGTGAGGGGTACAGTTTCAATATATATACTAAAAACACTGGTCTAACGCTAGAGTTTTTAACAGAAACAAGCAAACTATTCATTAGGTGTTTAGACAGCGTAATATTAGTCTCAGAGGTTTCGGCGATACTGTTACACGCGCTGCATAAGACAATTAGACAGTGATGTGTGACTTCTACTCCAAGGCCTTTATAGCGTGCATCACGCATTAAGCCGGCGGGGTCACACTGCTTAAACATCACACAAAATACAGTCTGCCAACACAAGTCACCGCAATGTCTGAGGTTCGAATGCCGCGCGCCAAGTGTTTTCCTTGAACTCATTGCTATGCGGAATTTAAAGCACGGATCTCGCCGTGACTCGCGTTCGAATCTGTATGCCTACTGTTTTTTGTATGATGTACCAGCAGTGTGACCCCTGCTTTAGTGATACACGACCGCGCGTCAGTACGATGCTCATTCAGACCGAAACGGGTTTGGGGTGAGGATTGAACCCAGGATCCGCAGATCCTGCATCGCGAGATGCCGTGCCTTCACGTAAGCCTGCAAACGTTTCACGCACATGATATATGCCGGCAACACGTGGTTTAAATGGCATCACGTGACACATTTCTGGAAGCCGCAGATTGAGTACTGTCACCTACCTACCGGATGTAGCAACAAACAAGCGCAGACTGCAAAGTGCCTCCGAAGAAAGGCCTTCGAGTGCTTGACGAAATTCCGACAGCCTGCAGTGGTGCACCGTCGGCAAAGCGCGAGCGGTAGCGAGATTCATTAGGAGACCGAAAGGGAGGTTCCAAGAGATGAAAGCGGACAAGGGAATCCAAGATGAGCCAATTGAGTAGGTCAGCCAGGAAAAAAAAAATAAAGCTACAGTAAATGTGGCACAAATGAGCCGTATTCCCGCTCGCTCCGCTGGGATTGGCTTGGCTGGACTTGTGCTCTTCTATGGGCTTGGCTCCATTTTATGTCGGCTTCACGATACGTGAACGAGATTGGTGAGGGCTTAGGCTAGCCTTCACTTTGCTTGCATTTTGCCTCTGAAATGTTTGAAGCCAATGTCTGGCTCATTTTCCTACGCTACGGAGGCAACAATAAAGGCACTGGCTCATCTCACCAAAAACACAAAACAAAGTAAAATAAAAATTAAAAGGGCGGGACACAAATAGGAGGTATTTGTAATTGTGTTAAGTTTTTATTTACTTATAAAAACTAATCAGAGAGCGTGCTCCGATGATGCTTTCGTATTGAGTCACGAACCTTTGTCAGATTTTGTTTTTGGCACTATTCTGATTTGCCTCCTTCAAAAAGCGACTCGCTACAATTATGTAGTCCCCATTCACTACTCCATTATAAAATTTCGTTATTTTTTTGTGTGTGTGTTTGCGTGTCTGCTATGCATTGTTTTGTTATTTTAAAATTTATTTTTGTTACTGCGGTGCTGCTCACGCGAAGATAAATAAACGGCTTAATTAAGGCTGATTCACACATCCCAGATTCCTTACGTTACATTACGTAAGCTTACGCACAAGCCACCGGGACATCTGCGCTACATATCAAGGATGGCTACCAATTCGATGAGTTAGCCTGGCACGCGACATTCGAGACACGAATGTTTCGGTGACTTAGACGTAACGTAAGAAAACGGTGCTATGTGAAAAGTTGAACCGAGCTCAACTCCTTACGTTACGTTAAAACGAGCCTTGTGTCCTCGGTTGCCAACGGTAACTCACCGTCCTAGCTTGTCGTAAGCGCTCGTAATATAAGGTAAGGAGATGCCCCCGTGCGAACGGGCCTTGAGTGCGTTGTACGTAGCCGTAACGCAACGTAACTTCACGTAACTTAGGAAATGGTCCAGTGTGAACCGGCCTTTAGTCGCACGGGCGCCGGAATATGGAGAGAAGATATTATTATGCTTTCGAATATAAACAAAAACAATTCGCGTATTGTTTTTCCTTTCCTTCTAAATTACTCGTTTCAAAAAATAACTGAAATCACAATTTTTGCGTTAAGCGAGTTTTTGTACGGAAATCGCCACGACGGCTACGGTAAAAAAAAAAAAAAGATGTTACAATACGCAACGAGAAGGGAATTCTAGGCGTAAAATGACATATGCAAATTGGTCAAAAAACAAATCGCGAAAAAGAGCGGCATAAGTCCTTTCAAAAACTTTACGATCGTGCTAAACTTTAAAATTAGTCTCTTCCGATTCCGGCGGCCCCAGAAAGAGAAGAAAAGATGAGAACTCATGAATATTACTCAGTGCAAATTCTGCGCCTACTCGCCGTTCGGTTTGCTGAATTTATTTTTGGCGAAGCCCAGCCTCAGTCTCATTCAGTTGACACACTAGCAGAAAAAAAAGAAATAAAAACACACGGAATATATTTGCCGTCTAAATCCGACTGTCATCTTTCTAAATACCGCAGCTCTTCGCATCGTCGGCTAAGACCGGCAATAGAGATTTTTCGTCGCCTCTTTTAGCAAGGTATATGCAAATTGCAACTTGCTCTTCACTTTATTTGTCTAAAACTTCGATCGTGTTTTCTTTTTTTTTTATTTGTTCAAGCTTGAGACATGGTCGTTAAACTTTTAAGCATTTAAAAAAATTGCGAAGTGCGCATCTAATGTATTTTTAATAAAATTGATAAAGGTAAAATATGGGAAAGTGAGCGCCAAAATTTCAGATGTACTCTTCCTCCAAGAGCAGAACAGTGTTGCAATCAAGTTCATTACTGAAATCGGTATCGTGAATTTTCAGACGGGGGTAAAAGGAATGCTGTATATAAATCAAAGACCGCTTTTAAACCGGTTTCACGTCGGCCTCAAGCCGGATTTAAATTGGTTTTAAACTGGTTACATACCGGTTTTAAACTGCTCCCAAACCGTTCTCCAACCGCTTTCAAAGAGGCCTGGAACTGATTACAGACCGGTTTCAAACTAGTTTAAGGTGGTCTCATACCGGTTTCAAACGGTTTCAGACTGATCAACAGGGTTTTAAACCGGTTCCAAACAATGAGGTTCCAAAATGTCGGCCGTCTAAATAGCGAGGAGAGTATACGCTCTGACTAACCCGTTCCTTCGCCGTTCTATGAAACGGACGATGAGTCATTTTCTTTGCGTAACGAACGCTTCTTCGCGTAACGAACGCTTCCTTGCGTTTTCAGGGTTCCTAAATTAACCCCAGTCAAAAGTGCACGCCATCTAGTAACTGTTGCGCCAATTATTCCAGTTCACCGTTGCTCGGGCACGAACTCTAAGCATGCACGCCTTGGACCCGAGCGCCTGCGTGAGCGCTCGACGAAAACTGGGCCCAGCTTGTACCCAATCGCACGCCTCGTTGGGCCGGAAAAATGGCCACCGGCAATGTTACTTGATGGGGCTCTGAAAAGGGTCTATTGCGTGACACACAAAAAAAAAAAAACATTTTTTTTTGTCCCAAAAGAACTGCACTGCTTGCATTACACATTCGTGATATTGTCGCCAGACGGAAGTCGAAGAGATGGAGATAAAGAGAGAAGCCTTGAACGCGGCATAAATACACCAGTCAAAGACTGCATGCCATTCAGGTACCATTGAAGAAGCGACGCCATTCAGGAAGCAGACCAGAGCGACCGAAGAGCTCAAGTAGCCCTAGAACGGATGAGCGAGAGGAACACGCCAGCCGCAGACACCTCAAATTCGACGCAAATAGCTACCGCGGAAACCTATAGGAGGCCTCGGTCGATGAGGCGCCGCGTGTATCGTGACACCCTTTCGATTATAAGAACCGACACAGCGATATAAAGTAGCCTCGGTTCAGAAGGGGGCAAACCCGATGAGCCGAACGCGTTTTTTATGGTGCCCGAAGGGGATGGTCGTTTTTTATGCACGTTTACAGACACTTCTTTTAGTCTGTGTTTCTTTGACATGCCGTATTTTCAGTTCGTGCCCCGTGTATTTGCCGCAGGGGTGAATTCTGGTTATATAAAAAAAAAGAAACTTTATTTATTACCTGGAATTTTCTTGGTCGATTTAGAGCGATTCAAAAGCGTTCTATACTCGCATCATCTTGTGCGGTGAATTCGAGCGCGTTTACACGCCCGAGACGATACCAACAAACAAAAAAGTGCTCCGAAACCGCTCCAAATTCACAAAGCAAACTTTTCATTACGTAGACCGCGCCCAGTCAATATTCTGTTGCCTAGACCGCTCGTAAACCATTTTATACAGAGTACACATCAACAAATTCTCCGCTTTATAGGGTCATATGCAAAATGCTCTCCAGCTATCATCACCATGCCATTCGAAACCCCCTATTTAGGAGTTTTTTCGCATCTGCCGGCTGTGGACGAGGAGCATTGCTTTTAACTCGATTTTCATATTATTCGCACAATGCATTTGTGCACTCAATGGGTTGCTGCTTAGTTTTGGTTTAAAGAAGGAAAAAAGACGGCCGCAAAATTCTGGAAAAGGAATTATAAGTAATGAGGTCACGAGACTCGTAACTCAAGCAGTGAACTGGGCCATCCCGGACAGTAGACGCTGTTCATCGAAGACGTTGTGGGACGGGTTCACGGTAGACTTGCAGCACGTGACCATATCTTTTATATATGACTCCCACTTCGCCTGGACCATTGTCTCTCGGGCGAAACTATTGGAACAAAGCCTCCGATACACAGCTTGCAAGTGTCGCCATTGCTGGGTATGACGGTTAGTCAGTACCCAGCAATGGGTACTGATTACTGATTTCTTCGATCTGCTGATTTCTTCGATCTACAACTTCTGCGATGTGAAACTAACATGGCGAACCAAATACTCGCGGCCTATAAGATACTGGCGTATGGCCGCGGATGACGTCCCGTGCAAGCTATGTAGCATGTATAGGGCGGAAATTTTATAACTGTTTTTGAGTACACTCGATGGCGCTTTTCCTTTTGCATATACCCTATTAGCTTACAAAGAAACTTGTATCATATATAAATCGTCCTTAACAAACTCTTTCATTGACGAAATTCGTCACGTCTCATTATAATTAACGATATTTAAAAAAATATCCTTGCGTAGTCCGCACCGGTGGATAGTCAGCAAAGCATACAATTTCAACCTTTAGACATGTATAAAACATAAAAACCCGCAAAAAAGACAAGGACAAGAAGTATACAGGAGAGGCGCTGTCCTGTATACTTCTTGTCCTTGTCTTTTTAGCGCTTTTTTATATGTTTTACTAAGATGAACCAACTAGCCCAACAACGTACCCTACTAGACATGTATAGAGTGTCTCAAGCGGACCTTTAACTGTAAAACGAGCCAGAAAATTAGGCGTCTGCACATAGGAAGCTCGAACTTTCACCGAATGTGCACTGAGCATGGCAGTGTTATCGTGTGAAATTTCAAGGCTTAGTTCTCTTCTGTAAAAAAAAAAACGAGACCAAAACATTTTGGCGAAGTCAAGGTTGGCGGCGTTCGCAGACGACGAAGTTAGCGACGCTATTTACTTGTGGACACCATCTACCGATAGGCTCAGCGAGCGAACAACAGAGTGCTTCGTCTGTAAGCCTCCACGCGTTGTGACAGAGGCTTACTGCGGAGAAGGCTCTCCCTACGATCTAGATTTCATTTGCACGTCGAAATATGCTCATGTGGTCGAAATTGACTACTCCGTCTTTCGCGATGGCGTGCCGTTAAGCCCATCGTCGGTTTGGCGCGTAAAAGCCTCCCAAATTTGGTTTCGAGTTGACCTTAGGGTTGGTTCACACATTTGCGTTAGAATGCGCTGAACTAGGCTGCAGCCGCTCGTTACAGCTTGCGGTGATGATGATGATGATGATCTTGCAAGAAAACGCACTGGCCCCATCTATCGGGCAGCGCTGGAACACATCAGATCCGCATATAAGTAAACTGAAGATTCTGCAGCATTAGCGAGATAAAATTTATGCACTATCAATAGATTCCGAGTCAAGAGGTCCAACGAGTCAAAAGATCCAACGCGTAAAAAGATCCATTATTGGACCTTCTGACTCGTTGGACCTTTTGACTCGTTGGACCTCTTGACTCGCCGTGGATCTTTCGACTCGTTGGACCTCTTGACCCACATTGGATCTCTTGACTCGTGTCGGGCGAGTCAAAAGATCCAACGAGTCAAATGATCCATTATTGGACCTTTTGACTCGTTGGACCTCTTGACTCCCTGTCCGATAACGGGGAAAGGGGGATTCCGAGTCAAGAGGTCCAACGCGTCAAGAGGTCCAACGAGTCAAGAGGTCCAATATTGGACCTCTTGACGCGTTGGACCTCCTGACGCGTTGGACCTCTTGACTCGCCGTGGATCTCTTGACTCGTTGGACCTCTTGACGCGTTGGACCTCTTGACCCATATTGGATCTCTTGACTCGTGCCTCGATGTGTCAAGAGGTCCAACGCGTGAAGAGGTCCAATATTGGATAGCTTGACTCGTTGCATCTCTTGGTGTGAAATATGTACAGGCAAGGGGTGCGAAATAAGTACAGGCAAAAAAGAGAGAAAAAAAAAAAGCTATGAGGGCACCTAAGCTTTCTCTTACAATGTGAGAATGCGCGAGCACTACCTTTTCCCAAGTTGTGTTGCCGCAACGGATAGCGCGCTAATTGCGCGATCAAGAGGGCCTAGGTTCTAAACCAGGCAGGGGATGGTTTCGTGCTCACGTAACCATAGATGTCACGTGGCCAGAGTTTTTTTTTTGTTTGGTCACGTGACCACAGACCTTTTTTTTTTTGGGGGGGGGGGGGTTGGTCACATGACCAGATAGGTCACATGACCAGAGAGATCACGTGACCAAAGATATCACGTAACCATAGTTTTTTATTATTATTATGTTGGATTGTGTTGGACAAGTCACGGATTTTGACGACGGCATTTTCCGACGGCGTTTTCGCTGACTGAGCCAGATAATGCTCACGCATTAAAAAAGCAGACAACAGAGATGCTAACAATAAAAGCGGAGAAGAAAAATGTCCGAAAAAGAGCACAAAGTTGAGCTGTGAAGACTTCCACACGGCAGGGGATCTCACGAACACGGCTTTGATACATCGTTTCTCGCCGGTGATGTAATCAGTCTTTGTGCGTATGACCCGTGATTTGCTTGGTTTCTGAAGCGACAGATACGCGCGGGCTGGGCTGTGCGGATTGCATGATGGGCACTGGATTTGTAAACACCGGAAATCATTGTTATTATAAACTGTCAAGCTTATAGCAACATTCGTTTGTTGGGGACCTGTGTACCTTCTCTCTTCTACCCCTGACCACAAAGTCGTAAATCTGCATCTCCCGTGTTGCTTTCCCCCGCGAATATCGAACACGTAACCGGAAAGGTCTTAACATTTCACGATTTGAGATGCCTTTTTTTTTTAGGAAGTGACTACTTCGACATCCGGGTTCGAAATAATTGTAAAACTATTTGAACACATGTTTCGTCACATACGAAAGGTATGTCCGTAGTTATTTGCTATTTCGACGTCTACCATCACGCTAAAGATTTATTACGGCGTTCGACGTCAGGATAACTGAACATAGTTCTTTTTTTTTTAATTTCTGTGACATCAATTTCAAAAGTTGTAATAATTGTTTAAATTTGTTCACGACTCGTCAAATTAGCTTCCTTGATATTTTGAAGTGCTTGGTCTTCGAAGAACTTAAAGATACAGTTTGCCCTGGCGCAGGATGGCATGTAAAGTTAGTCATTTTCCGGTTCGCCATGGCCTAGCACTGGACACACTAGATCTATCGGCTTCAGAGATCGACCTGCTTTTCGACACGAACAGTTCTTCAATCGACTTCAATCTCTATGACCCAATTTTCTAAAAGTGGTTGAGCAACTAACCGACCATCTTACAATTCCAACCGACTAACACATCGCGCAATTTCAACTAAAAATAAATTATATCGACAGACAAGTGTTCGGTAATTCGTGTCAAGAATGCTTAATCATGAAACGATCAGTTTCATGGTTTATTTTACAGCATTCTCAAAAATAAAGAGCAGTAAAGGAGGTATACATATCGCTAGCATAAGTATTTTTAGCTGCTCTGTGCTTTTGAGTTAGCCAACTGCCCAAATTAACCCGCTATAGCTTGCACCGGTCATAACGTTTCAAGGAGACAATGCTCGCATTCATTTGCAACACTCCATTGGACGCCAAGTGGCATAATTTGGACTCGTTTAAAGACGCCCTCCAATGATATTTGAGCTTCTTCCCATGCTGCGTTATTTACCTCTTCAGTGATCCGGTGAACTCAGTGAATAAAAACTAAAGCATAAAATAATAATGCATCATATTTTTAATAGAACGTACGAGAACCCGGGACTGGACAAAGTTACCCAAGGAAGTATTTGCGATCACAAATACTGAGATACATGAAAGGGAAGGCTAAACGCGAGATGCTGATGTACATTTGTATTTTATATCTCGGAAATTAGAGGGACACTTCCGTAGAAATGGCATAAATGAGTCCTAGAACAGAGAGACTGAAACACAGATATTAAGTTCTACAAGTCCAAAATATGTAGCCAGGCACTATCCATTATTTAACACTCAAATGCATATACATTGTGGCAAATAGTATCTGTCTACTTGTCTCCAATGGCTATGTAGTACTTGTATTGTCCAAAATAATTTAAATAGGTCAAACAGTCAGTAACCGTCGCAAGCAGTCATTAATAGCAATATAATTATAAACAGAGAATATAAAAATAAGGCTCGATAGACCTCTTGACGCGTTGGACCTCTTGACGCGTTGGACCTCTTGACACGTTGGACCTCTTGACGCGTTGGACCTCTTGACGCGTTGAACCTCTCGACGCGTTGGACCTCTTGACTCGATGGACCTCTTGACGCGTTGGACCTCTTGACACAAATTGGACCTTTTGACTCGTTGGACCTCTTGACGCGTTGGACCTCTTGACTCGAATTGGACCTTTTGACTCGTTGGACCTCTTGACGCGTTGGACCTCTTGACTCGAATTGGACCTTTTGACTCGTTGGACCTCTTGACTCGGCTGTCACGTGGCTATTGGACCTCTTGACTCGTTGGACCTTTTGACTCGTTGGACCTCTTGACCATAAGCGGGAAAGGGGAGGGGGGGTGGTGAAGGGCTTCGAAGAAAGTTGAACAAACACAGCAGGAAAAGAAAGAAAAGCCAAACAACGATGAATGGCGGCTTCCGGGTGGCAAGGAGAGGGTGACGGTCACTGCACTGCAACGGGGTGAGATCCCGCAAAATATAACAAAGCAAAAAAAAAAAAAATGATGATGGGAGAAGATGATGCAGTGGCCTCTTGAACGACAGGTTTCGGGATCCTAAATGGGTGGCTATGTCACGGCGTTGTGCGTTTTCCATTTCAATCGGCTGGTGACCAACAGAATCTTTTCGTGCTGCATGCTTGACTACCGCAGGAATTTCCCAAGAGTTTTGCGCGCTGTACTAGCTTCAAAGTCACTACACGAATGCACACGCGCACACTAAAATTGCAAAGGCGCGAGGCACTCTGCGATTGATTGGACCGGTAATAACATGCACAAAAAAGTCGACGCACGCCATTAATACGTTTTGTTTTCACCATTGCTTAATGGGTCCTGTTAGCTCGTAGCGTCGGCTGCACTGTAGCTTTAGTAAAACGTAGTTTAAACGCGGGAAGAAAAAAAAATTGGATAATATTTTTTTTATAATTTCGAATTAGCGCAATGGCGGTGCAAGAAAACATATCCACATGATGAATCAGACGTTATCATAAACATACTACATATTTTTAGTGGCGTGCGTGCCGTCATGTATGGCTACTGCGTGATGCACGTTAAAGACCACAGGCTTGTAGTGGTACTGCACTGTCAAAATTTCTCGTCTACAGCGTAAACCAGTGTCGCAGCTCCTCAAAGGCAAACAGGCCTGACACTGAATAAACACAAACCTCAAATATATATTTTTTTGTGATTCTGTGTTATGCAACAGCGTCTTTTTGTGTCACCATATTTAATTCTGACGTGGCCAGGATAGTGGAAATACGACCTTCTTTTTTCACTTAGCATTCATCAACATTTGTTCTGTTTTTTTTTGTTTTTTTTTAATTAACTTTTTATCAAAATTATTTATTTTATTTTCGTCGGGCAACGCCTAACATGTTACACGATGTTATAATATTTTAAGTATATATTCTGCTAGTGAAGGGCAGAATGACCGCATGCGCATAAGCCATCACAGCATACTTCAGTTGAGTGAGCGTATTTCACTTGAGTCGACGCTCGATTCTTAGATTCGTAGGTTAGCTTTTCTCAGCATCTGACAGTTTGGCGGTGAGCTTTTCTCCGATGAGCTTTTCTCCGGTGAATTTATTTTCGGTGAGCTTTTCTCCGGTGAGGGTTGCTCCGCCGCCCCGCAGGTCGCACAGCGGCACATCTTTGATAAACCGTTATTATCCACCTGAGAGTCTACTGATCTTGAAAATGGTGCCTATTGATAACTACTCTACTGAATAGACATATTGCTATATTACCCAAGCATCAAGGAGAATGTACGGAATGGTGTTCCAGGCGCCGCACGTGCGTCGTCTGCAGCAGAAACTGTTCTTAAGCTAAAATCTAAAACAAATGGTATCTTGCACGCGCGTTCGTCAACGCTTTATTTTGGTTATTTACTTCGAATCTTTTATACGGGGAAGGCGTGCGCTTGCGGCGGTGCGAGCGTAAAGTTTTTGGTCACGCACACGAAAAATCCACAGAACCATAGCCATAAAAAGCTTCGCCGTAAAAATCTCGCCGTATCTGCCATCTCTTCGGACATAAGCTCACCGATTTTTACATCCTGGATAACTTTGTTTACACACATCGCCACTCAGATCGTTTTTTCACCTGCCTTTCTCGTTTAGATGTTGACAATTCGTCTATTGTCTGCTTGCTAGCCCGCTAATTATTCGTGACTCCAGG
This sequence comes from Ixodes persulcatus, assembly GCA_013358835.2. NCBI lineage: Eukaryota > Metazoa > Arthropoda > Arachnida > Ixodida > Ixodidae > Ixodes > Ixodes persulcatus. The sequence goes on along the minus strand of JABSTQ010009321.1, from coordinate 347,432 downwards.
AAAATCGAAGTCGCCTCAAAACAAAGGTGACTGCGTTTTGAAAGCAGGTCCTCTCGCCGGGTTGTATGCTTGTTCTGCTTCGTCTTCGCGGACAATATTGCTATACGGAAAAAAAGTCCCAGTTCAGGGACACCGCAACAAAATGAGGAGGATCCCCTCCAGCCCTCCCCTAGCCGCGGAAAAATCGCGAAGAAGAAAGGGGACTATTCCCCTTTCCTCCTGCAGCCGCTTGTGCCGGCCAAGAAAATACGCGCGTGACGTGAACTGGGTGAAAGAGTTAGCAAGTTCAATAAGTACGTGCTCAATTTGAGGCTACATTTTTTTTAATGTTCTCGTGCAAACGTGAGCAGACGCGTCAAAAGACTCATATTCTTGACTTTTGTCACGCAAAGTTTTAGTGGCGCTTCCACCCGATGCAAAGAAAAGCGCTCCCTCCCCACTTCAAAAAGTCAGCGACACAAAACCGGTCTCCGGGTAACCGCTTCAGGCCCGTTTTCCGGCCGCAAACCGGAAAACGGTGCGGAAGTTGAGTGGCGCGTCAAACTTAAATCTGTCTCACATTTTTTTCTTTTTCAACGAAAACAAAGGCACTTAGTAAAAAATTGTTTTCTGATATTTAATGTTCAACGTCTCCTTTTGCACTAGGGGAGGACTGATGAGGAGCTTTTCGCGACCCCCTTGCAATATGACGCGGCGGCTCTCGAGTAATTGGCCCTCTTGACCCGTACTGGATCCAACGCGTCAAAATATTTATTATTGGACCTTCTGACTCGTTGGACCTTTTGACTCGTTGAACCTCTTGACTCGCCGGGGATCTTTTGACTCGTTGGACCTTTTGACTCGTTGGACCTCTTGACTCGCCGTGGATCTTTTGACTCGATGGATCTCTTGACTCGTTGGACCTCTTGACCCACATTGGATCTTTTGACTCGTGTCTGGCGAGTCAAAAGATCCAACGAGTCAAAAGATCCATTATTGGACCTTTTGACTCGTTGGATCTTTTGACTCGTTGGATCTTTTGACTCGTTGGATCTTTTGACTCGTTGGATCTCTTGACCAGAAGCGCTATCAATAGACCCTTTTCATGGCAAACGCCACCAGGCGGTGCTCCAGTCTTTGACGTCCCAGCGAACTTCCGGTTTGTAATCTTAACAAAGAAAGCCCACCTTAATACTGCTGCTTGGAATGTGGATGAAATGTTTAACCACCGATTCTCTAGGTGAACGTCAAAATAACTAAGAAACGCAAATCTGTTAAAATGTTTAGAATATTCTTGTAAACCAAGTTACCTCTTTCAAGACGTAAACTTTTACAGCCGAAGGACCTCATTTAATCTCCAACTTTTTTGTGCGTATAGCATTTATGCATTCTAGGTCTGACGACATCAACAAGCTCACTCTAAAAAATTCCTGCGCGTCTACTTTCCTGCAAAACACTCGAAGAGCCAATCTCTGCGATCAGCCAAATCAGCTCAGTGAATGATGAGCCGGAACATCTGTTTAGACCTCAAAATTAAGTCTGCGCTGTGGCATTACGCAATGCTAGCATGATGCTTTGCATTGCGTAACGCCCAACGTTACTAGAACCCTCAGTTGGGAAACTCACCGTTGAAACATGGGCCGCTGGCGTCCACCAAGACCGAGCTAAATACGACAACAGCGCCACCCTTTATCATTTGTCTTTACTGTGGTCACCTTGAACTTTCAGACGCATGTTTTTGCGTAAAAACCAACGGGAAAAAACTCTTTTTGCAGTAACCTTTATTGGAGTTTAGTACAAATTGAGGGCGCGTGATGTTTTCTAAAATCTTGAGTTTGCAAGGTTTTGCGGCACAATTAATATTGTTTTTATACAACCATGCCTCAGCGGTGATTTCAGGTAGCGCGTCCCGATCTAGGTGCATCTTAGCTTCGGTAGTAATTCGCGGCGCGTTCGCTGGGGAGACGGGGGTGGGGCCCCTGTAACCTCTTCAACCGTATCTGTTCGGCACCATAATGGCCGATTAAAGCCATAATAGAAGTCACGTGCAGTTCCTCGAGTGGCCGCTGCGGGAGAAATGGCGGCGTTGTGATCGCCATTAGCTCGGTTCTGGAGGACGGGTCGGTGCCACTTTTTCAGAGCAGTCTCTATAGCAGTTTCCCAACTGAATGGTTTAGTAACGTTGGTAACGCCACGGCGCAGACTTTATTTTTAGGTGTAAACCGATGATCCGCCTTATTATTCGCTCAGCTGATTACCTAGATCGCAGAGATTGGCTCTTCGAGTGTTTTGCAGGTAAGTAGACGCACAGGCATTTCTTAGAGTGCTCGACAGGCTTGCAAAGGCGGAATGAGCGGAAGTCGCTTGGGACGCAAGCGGTAGTTCAAGTTTGTAAACAGCAAAATGGTCTATAACAGATCGTGTCTCATAACATGGTATCTTATTAAAAAAAAAACGGTCTCTTATAACAGTGTTTCGTCTTTTGAGTGTGAGATCGTACTCCAACGCAAATGCGCGAAAAAGCTAGTCTTCAAAGGGGGGGAGGCAACAATATCCATTTTTTTTCTTTACGATAGTTTATTGGTATTAGAGGGACCCAAGTATACTCACACACAAAGCCACGAAAACATTTTTGTTGCGGCGTAATTTCAAGGATAAAAGAGAGCGTTTTATTCTAGTCTCTCCTTCGCAAGACTCGAAGGCGTAGCTCGGAAATCTTAGTGTCGGCACAGTCCCCCGAGCTATGATATTCGAATGCGGCTCGTTGATTGAACCCGAGCATTGCCTGAGCACTCAATTTCGGCTCCTGAAATCCAATAGCCCGACGTACATTTGGTAGTGACACGTACCCCATCGATGCAATGACCATAATAGGCGTCTGGCACCGAGCATGTATCCTGTGCCTTATCAACCCCAGCGCATGAATACGATAAACATTGGCGGCATATAATTCGCTCCAGATCTCGTGGCCGCTCGTTCTGCTACGAGTTGAGGGGGTGAACGCTGCTCGTTTTTCTTCAGTTTTTTCGACGACTAACGTTGCGTGGCGAGTAACCTAACGCGTGTTTTACAGATTATAAACGTCGGGAATTCATTCTAAACGGTATCTCCGCAATGTATAAAACTCGGCGCACCATCCTTTTAATTTAAACGTGAAATTGTGCCCTTTTATCAAGGAACGCTACCCTGTTCGTCGTTCCGCCTCGATTGCTCTTGGTTCTCGCAGAAACCACACAACTCGTCGAAACAACACGACCGAAAGCTAAACTTAGACGCAACATTTTCGCGTGTTTCTCACCAACTCATTTCCCCACAAACGACGCGCCGTGCAGCATCATAACCGAAACGTATACCAGCCACAAAGAACCGAAACGCCGGCAAACGCAAACACGGAATAACGTATATGAACCCCTTTTGAAACCGACACCCCCAAAACGAGCCAAAACAAACACGCCAGAGTAAGCACGAAAAGCCCGCGCGCAGTCGGCATCATTTTCTCGCCATCGACCGCGCTATAGCGCGTTAATGTTTGCCGCTCGCGTGAGCCGAGGCAAACTTGCTCTTCTTTATGGATTCGGTATCACCGTACCATGGACCGTGAAGGGCGCTACGAGCTATCGGAGGAGAAGGGGATGGGGGGAGGGGGAGGGATGTGTGCATTCTAAAGCTGTTGAGTGCCACACCTGCGCTGTGGCACTCCACACTGTGAAACGTCATGCAAACTGCCACAGTACCGACTGTTTGCAGCAACTGCCACTCCCAAGTGCTGCAAGGGAAAGTAGAAGCACCGAATTTATTAGAGTATAATCACGTGGTACGTTCGCTGCTCTGGATTTGTTGGGAAAGCCTGTAGCGTCTGCAGCGCTCCATCGCGAGGAGAAACTATAAGTATGACTGTTATGGCGGTGAGTAAATATAGGCTGGAGAGCCTACTCTCTGGCGCGAGTAGGTGCAAAAAAAAACGAACCGACAGCGTCGGCTGGAAAATTGCAGCGTGCGCCTTCCCGTGGGAAGGAGGGTGAAATGAAGCTCTCCGAGCTCAACTACCTCGTGCCTGTGGTATAGTAGTAGCGGTAGTTATTGGCATCACTGCTTCCGCTCAGAGTTTACGTCTCTGGAGGAACGCGGTACTATAGGCTAGACCTGCTCCGCTGGCGTTTTATAACTCGCGGGGCGAGCAAACGAGATGATGTCGCGTATTTCGTTCCGCGTGCGTGCGAAGTGGTACGTGCGTTTGCTACCTCTTTCTCTTTATTTTGTGTGCGTGTGTTCGTTTGTTTTCGTTTAATGTTTTAACGCGTACCTTTTGGTACTACCGTGTGTTCACGTGTGCGGTGCTTGCATACGTACGTCCTCGTTTATCCGTATGTTTATAGCTATGCTAGCATTCGAAAGAGTCGAAATTTGAAACGCGTATTCTGTACGGAGCGCGACACCGTCGTGTACGTGCGTTCCTTTTTCCTGTTCATTTACTTCGCTTCGCGTCCTAATGTTTATCTTTTCGTACTTCCCAATGTTCATTTGGGTGCTTGTATGTCGCTGTTTGCGGCCCCGAGTCTACTGGCGTTCTATTCTTTCCTGAAATGTGTTGTCATACTCCTTTTCACTTCACCTCTGACCGGAGCCGACCTTGCGATTAGATAAAGCCTATCAAGCACCACGAAAAGCCCAATCATCACGGTGATAGCTCCCCGGCCAATCTGATTGCAGCATAGGTCGATCAGATCGACGAAGAGCCAATCACGAGGCTAGGAACGTAAACGAAACAAACCATTTTCTGTTTAATTTTTTTTTTTTTTGGGGGGGGGTGCTTTAGGTTTTCTTTTAAGGTTGTCGACAATTATAGCTGCTAATATATTCGTGGCTGCAATACGTAGATGCACAAACGCCTGCCTAGGAGCGTGCCCTTATGTGTACCTGTTTCCATGTGCATCTTCGTATGTCTAGACGTCCAGTATGCGAAAGGTGTTCCGGCTTGAGGATAAGAAAAATATGTGTGTTGCGAAGAATTGTCTAACTAATCTTGGAATGAATTCAAGAGCCCGTATTTAAATAATTCTAAATGAAAATATTAAATAGGGCAAAGAACCAGGGAAATTTAACTCGGCACGAGGACTATGGTTGCGTATTTTAATATTTAACATTCAAAGAGCGAATTGAGCGTTCAATACGGAATTTCAACAGAACAGGGTTCAAACAGGCTTCAACTCGGAAAAAAAAAAAAAACTTTCAGTGGAAATGTTTGCTTTGCGGGGGAAGGTCATGCGGATCAGGAGTATCTAAAAACGGAAATGGTTGCGTTTACCTACAGCAAAAACATTAGAAACTGGTTTAATAGCTTACCATAAGATAAGCAAGATGTTTTCAAAGCAATATCATTACGACATGTTCCCAAGCTCGAGTCTTTGATGTCAAATAACATCATCAGCTCTTTTCCGCAGTTTCAGGCCCTTTTTATTACTTCGCCTTACTCTCTGCGCTTGCGCAGTAGTAAAAGGTACCACGTGACCAAAAGCGTGTGTCTATAAAAAAAAGCTCAGGTATTGAATTAGCAACTTGTGCGGAATCTTTTTTTATGATCTACTCGGCAGCTTTTTGTTACGGTCGCCAGGAAATGCGCAAGTTTAGTGCACCCACAAATTTGTATTTGCACACCTTCGTTAGCATTTCTGCGGCTCGTACTACAAAACTTCGTACGACGCGAAAAAAAACATGTCAAAATAGACATTGAGCCTTGTCTGTTACGGTATAAAAATATTATTCACAAGACCGCGCAGTTCCCCATAAATTTCTTTAAAACACCGAACTTTAGGCCTAAAATTTTAGGAGGGTTTAGAAAACAAACCAACTCTGTTTTTCAGCCGCCTATGTCCAAGCGGTTTTTAGTAAACTAGTTCATTGTATGGGCGGAATTCGATTCAAGTACGGTAAAAGAATCAGGACAATTACCGTAACGAAATAGAATAAAAGCCCGATTGACTCAAAATAATAACAATTATGAAATCAATCATACACCTCAATCTCTGGTGTCTCAAAGCGACACGCGCCATAGTTTGTGTACACGAAGAATACGAAAGATAGTGCAACAATTTAAAAACATCCTGTTTCACATTTAATTGTTTTATTGGTTTTACAACACACGACATTGTTTTCTACGGACCACTATAACACGCACCCTAATAGGTACCATTCAACACTGGTTTCTTTCTCGCTGCGACTCAAAACTCAAAACGTCCAAACCACTTCAGCTTGGATAAAATTTAAAAAAAAAAAGATCAGCTTTACAAAAACCGTACTCAAGAACAGAGGGTAAAATAAAATAAAATATCGAAGCTATCCATCCTCCTCACTTAACTTATTCCGGAATATAATCGCAAGTAAAAACAGTCTTTGTTCTTCTCTTCCACTTTGTTCACCCTACTATACGGCGAGTAACTGGGGGAGAGGAGGAGACAAGAGCGCGAGGGTACGTCAGTACGCGCTGCAACACATATGTTGTTTTATTATTTTTTTTTTTTTTGCTCTCCCTATACTCTCCCTTTTGGCCTGTTCTCTCCGCGTCTTTTGTCTTCATAGTCGTCTTACTCTTCCTTTGTTCCCGCGTGCTGGGACTCCCTCGGGGCAGCCCCGCTGACCCCGATCCGATTCCTGCTGACATCCCTCACGAATGCCTAACGCCTCCCGACACCTTCTGACCTCCCTCCCGCGTACATTACGTTCCCTCCTCCGTACCACTTATGATCCGGGAATAGCGCGAAAGCCCCCCGACGAACACGGTGACGGAGATCATCCGTCACAGAGGCCACGATGGATTTCATTTCTCAGAGGACGGTAAGACGGGGGTGAGACATAAAAGATAAGAGAAAGAGATAAAACAGGCTGAGTAAGTGTACGAAACTACCGACCGTGGCGGAAATCGGGTCGTCCGCCATGACGCGGTAGGGTTTTCCTTTCAAGTGGTTCGATTGTGGAGGACAGAGGAGAGGATTCTTTGATTGCAGGGCATACCTCGGACCAGTTTGAAACGTGGTTGTCGGGTTTTCTTTGTTAATGTTTGTGTTTGACGTATAGATTTTTATATTTATTGTTCTTGCGTACAGTGTTTATATCGCCACTGGATATTAGAGATTTCCTGTTTCTCACTGTTTTCAAAGTGTTTCTGTTCATCTCTCTACTAGACAGTTGACATCCTATCTTCTCTTTTTTTTTAGTTTTCTAGTGTCCTGTGGTCATCTTAATACTGGACCGTAGACATTGCCTTCATCCTTTTCCTAGTTCTGTAGTCTCTTCAGTTCATCTTCCTATTGGACAGTAGACATTATGTCAATATTTTTTAGCTATCGATTGTTCTGTGTGCGTTTTTCTAGCAGATATTATATCTTTCCCGTTTTATATTTTTGTACTTCTCCTGTAAAATAAATTAAAAATAATGCCTAAAAAAACAAGCACGCTTTACTTCAAGCTCTATAAAATATCTAAGTAAATGTTAAAAAATATATCCACATAACAAACCTCAGCAGGTGTAGAAGATTCAAAACGCATCATCAATCCCTTATCCTAATACCCACTAACAATTTTATTATAAAAGCCCGGGCCATTACGACACGTACCAATGCAATGTGAACGGTGCTCTAGGAAAGAAACCTCGAATACCAAAGCAAGCAAGTCAAAACACTAGAAAATTGTGCATTACAGAGCCTCGCGCGTGCCAAAGGAAGCGTAATAAAAAAAATACTTTCGTACGATTCTCTGCTAAAACTAAGATATGGCTCGGCGACCCCCACGAGGAAGCTCGGCGCATATCTTCGGCGTTCACGAAGTAATCGAGCTCGTCTAGGAATTTGTAGATTTTAAGTCGTTCTCAGGCACATGGACCAGGCTACTCGAATTGGTAGTCCCGAAGATGCGCCCACGATACCTTTGGAAATTTTGTCGTTTCCTCGAGGATCAAATGCTCTTTCTTTTCACCCACGGGAACAGGAAGGGATATGTCGATCCCGTACAAGTAAATTTCGGGAGGTACCGCAGTCAGTCCTCGGCGGTGAGAGTTTTTAAAGTTTGCGCTTCTCACTGAGGATCCCCCAAAACAAGCAAACAGAATAGCCGACCCGAAGTAGCGTACTCTCCCCGGAAGTTCGGCCATGTTTTGTTTCATTTTAGCTCCGCACACCCTGTATAGTCGCCGACGGCTGAAGAAACGAAGGGCGGGGCTTATTACATGATCACTCGTCTCGCTTGCTGATTGGTTCGATTCGGAGTCCTTGTCGTCACATACCACAATATCATTGGCTGTGTGACGATAATGAGATGCTCGGGACTCGCCACATCCTGGATGGATGGTGCTAATGAATGCACCCTTCATAACGGGCTGTAGCTTGCGCCACCTAGCCCTAGAGCCCTGCGTTTTCTTTAACCTGCCAGTGGCTACAGCATATGCTTCGTTTCAGCTTCCAGACGCAGCCGACGCTACGAGCTGATAAGACCAATCAGGCACCGTCAAAAGCGCAACGTCATGGTCTTCGCCGTGTTTCTGTGCCTGTTCTATCGACGCCGAGCCCATCGTGAACAAAAAAGACCTACTGACTTTCGCTTTAGATGCTCGTTGACTGGTCAAATTACCTCGTAGCGCTGGCTGCGTCAGGACTTGAGCTGAAACGAACTATAGTCACATTTTAATAACGAATGTCTACGAGAGTACTTACATCCATCGTTCTTGTTTTGCTTCTCTTTGGCAGACTGCAAAGTTCTTCGGGCGAACAACCGGGGTGCACCTCTTCCGACTCCTCGCGGCACACTCCTTACTCGGATGGCGGTCGACCGGAGCCGCGTTGCCTAGGACAAGACACGGCATTACGAAGCAACCAGGTCCGCAAGTCATCCTAGTAAGTCGTGCACCCGTCTTTTCCAGCGTCTAGCAGCCAAGCAGATTTAAGAGTCGATTGTACATTTTAAGGTACAACCACTTCTGAGAATGGGGAGCCATACTCGGCTGCTTCGGAGGACCCAGTTGGTCAGTGCGGTCATGAAAGTTTTGCGAACGAAAATAAATCTTGACAAATTAAACAGAAACCAGAACGCGACAGGTGCCATGGGTATGATACGTATAACGAAATCGAACAACTGCGCGATTGTGACCTTAATCTATAATTGAGATGAAAGGTGATCGAATATTAAAAAAAATCAAAATATCAATTAATCATTTAATACTTTTTTTTTTACTTGCACAGAAAAGGGGGACGCAGGATGCGTGCACGGTTTGCGGGTAGTTCGGAATGGAAGCTTGGGCGCGTACTAGCAGATAGGTCCATAATCCGTACGCAGGGGCGCCTACTAACCAACCTCCCGAGCACACGAAACGTCTGAAGGTGGTACTTCGATTAGGAGGTTTGAGTCATCGCTTGCAATTGGAGGATCATGAACTGAAATCCTTTCAACAGTGCGCACTTGGTACACATAAGTTACCAATACCGTTGCGATAATAATCATTACGGAAACCAGTCAAGATCAAAATACAATGAAAACAAGCGTCCGCCAGGGCGACGTCCAGGCGAAATAGAACACGAGTCGGGGATTTTTGTAACCTTATTGTATTTTTTATAAAACAATATCCGCGCATTCTTTCTTCGTATTTACCTCGCTCCTCTTACACCAATACCAATAGTCTTGTTCAATGCTTTACAGCTCCCCGGGGCCATACTTCTCATACATTATGCAAAAGACAGTTTGCAAACACGAGTCAACGCTATGTCTGTGGTTCGAATGCAGCGTGCAAAGTTCTTCTTGAACTAATTGCCATCCGACATTCGAAGCACGGAGCTCTCGCGGTGACTCGCTTTCGAATCTGTAGGCAGATTATCTATTGTATGATGCAAAAGCACTGTGACCCCGGCTTGAGATAATACAGTGCGGGAGCCGGACACTGCTTGTCCGTACTAGCTGTGCCATGATCTGTGCACTAAGGTACAGAGGCTAGCCGGTGAACGCTGAACACCGAGAAACCCAAGTGCAGAAGACAAAAGCGACAAAAAAAAAAAAAAGAAACCCTACACTACACGAATGTGTCTTGCCTTTCAGCGTGCCTTCACTTTAGCTTTTGGAAACGCTGTTTGGGAGCTGGCTGTAGCTACCAAACAAAAATGGTATTGTGAAATTACCCCAATGATAAACGTGGTCCTAGACAACACAAACGGCCGAAGACCCTAGGGCTTCCTTGTCATTTGCGTCAACCGTGTTTACGTTCGGCAGAATTTACGCCTTACTGCATCCTTACGTTTACAACTAATCTCCTGTCTGTTCGACATCGCAAAAACAACAACTAAGAGGGCATTGTTTTGAACGTAAAGTTAACGAGCACTCAAGAAGAAAGTTTACGCGACTGAGCGATCGACTTTTTTTTTTTTGTTGTTTTAGGCAGTCTTCTGCCGGTCGTTTAGGTCTTAAGTCGATATTTCAACTAACGTATATTGCTGGGTCAGCACGGCTGTTGACCTTCGCGCAGCAATTTATGAGCACGCGCAACCATTTGTCGGGCTCGCTTATTCAGCGTTCGGCATGAGCACTACTCGTACTATTGTGAGCCGTATATAGCGCATGTGCACGATGGCTCACGATACGAGCAGGAACGAAACAATTCAATTAGGATCTGTATTTGTCAGTATTATAGCCTCTAGCTATAGTACAGCGCTTAAAATAAGAGTTCAGAACAAGGCGAACGAAAGGAGCACCAAAGCGCATTTCAAAGATATTCCATTGCATTCTTTTTTAGCTGTAACAAGACTGACATTTACTGACGTCTATTTAAAATTTTTCCTTACCAAATTGATGTACTATTGTTTACCTCTTTTTTTTTGCTTTGACTTTTTTATTGTATAGTGTTTTGTAGGATTGTGGTTATTATGTAACTATTTCGAGCTGCTGAACTTTAGGGGGCAAAGGCATTTTCAGGCACCACCCCTTTATATCTGCACCCCCCCCCCCCCCTTTACGGGGTAAACTCGCGAATAAATATTGAAGAGAAGAAGAAGTGGTGCACCGAGTCCACGATGAGATATTGCATAGGGGGCCACGCCTGCTTTCATTTATATAGTGCATAGAGCCGGGATCACACAATGTTATATGACATAGCCTCCTCTATACTCACAAAGCCTGGCAGTTCGACGACGGAGCCATAGAGTGCCCGGTCGATACTTTGACGAGGATCGGGAAAGCGCGCAAGAGTTTCTAGGACTTAGCGCAAGGTGATCCGGCGAGGAGGTGAAAACGCCTTGTGCTCTAGCGTCTGTTTTTCGCGGCGTTTACGCCGCGGGCGCGTCACGTGCTCTTCCTTTGCGTGTTTCCGGAATTTTTTATTTGGCGGCGCTTCTTTTTTAAGCTGCAGCTTTGTCCATGTTTACCGTGCAGGTCGCGCCCTAGTAACCAACCTCCCGAGCACACGAAACGTCTGAAGGTGGTACTTCGATTAGGAGGTTTGAGTCATCGCTTGCAATTGGAGGATCATGAACTGAAATCCTTTCGACAGTGCGCACTTGGTACACATAAGTTACCAATACAGTTGCGATAATAATCATTATGGAAACCAGTCAAGACAAAAATACGATGAAAACAAGCGGCCGCCAGGGCGACGTCCAGGCGAAATAGAACACGAGTCGGGGATTTTTGTAACCTCATTGTATTTTTTATAAAACAATATCCGCGCATTCTTTCTTCGTATTTACCTCGCTCCTCTTACACCAATACCAATAGTCTTGTTCAATGCTTTACAGCTCCTAAAGCCGGGGCCATACTTCTCATACATTATGCAAAAGACAGTTTGCAAACACGAGTCAACGCTATGTCTGTGGTTCGAATGCAGCGTGCAAAGTTTCTTCTTGAACTAATTGCCATCCGTCATTCGAAGCACGGAGCTCTCGCGGTGACTCGCTTTCGAATCTGTAGGCAGATTGTCTATTGTATGATGCAAAAGCATTGTGACCCCGGCTTGAGATAATAGTGCGGGAGCCGGACACTGCTTGTCCGTACTAACTGTGCCATGATCTGTGCACTAAGGTACAGAGGCTAGCCGGTGAACGCTGAACACCGAGAAACCCAAGTGCAGAAGACAAAAGCGACAAAACAAAAAAGAAGAAAAAAAAAAGAAACCCTACACTACACGAATGTGTCTTGCCTTTCAGCGTGCCTTCACTTTAGCTTTTGGAAACGCTGTTTGGGAGCTGGCTGTAGCTCCCAAACAAAAATGGTATTGTGAAATTACCCCAATGATAAACGTGGTCCTAGACAACACGGACGGCCGAAGACCCTAGGGCTTCCTTGTCATTTGCGTCAACCATGTTTACGTTCGGCAGAATTTACGCCTTACTGCATCCTTACGTTTACAACTAATCTCCTGTCTGCTCGACATCGCAAAAAAACAACTAAAAGGGCATTGTTTTGAACGCAAAGTTTACGAGCACTCTAGGAGAAAGTTTACGCGACTGAGCGATCGACTTTTCTTGTTGTTGTTTTAGGCAGTCTTCTGCCGGTCGTTTAGGTCTTAAGTCGATATTTCAACTAACGTATATTGCTGGGTCAGCACGGCTGTTGACCTTCGCGCAGCAATTTATGAGCACGCGCAACCATTTGTCGGGCTCGCTTATTCAGCGTTCGGCATGAGCACTAACTCGTACTATTGTGAGCCGTATATAGCGCATGTGCACGATGGCTCACGATACGAGCAGGAACGAAACAATTCAATTAGGATCTGTATTTGTCAGTATTATAGCCTCTAGCTATAGTACAGCGCTTAAAATAAGAGTTCAGAACAAGGCGAACGAAAGGAGCACCAAAGCGCATTTCAAAGATATTCCATTGCATTCTTTTTTTAGCTGTAACAAGACTGACATTTACTGACGTCTATTTAAAATTTTTCCTTACCAAATTGATGTACTATTGTTTACTCTTTTTTTTTGCTTTGACTTTTTTATTGTATAGTGTTTTGTAGGATTGTGGTTATTATGTAACTATTTCGAGCTGCTGAACTTTAGGGGGCAAAGGCATTTTCAGGCACCACCCCTTTATATCTGCCCCCCCCCCCCCCCCCTTTACGGGGTAAACTCGCGAAATACATATTGAAGAGAAGAAGAAGTGGTGCACCGAGTCCACGATGAGATATTGCATAGGGGGCCACGCCTGCTTTCATTTATATAGTGCATAGAGCCGGGATCACACAATGTTATATGACATAGCCTCCTCTATACTCACAAAGCCTGGCAGTTCGACGACGGAGCCATAGAGTGCCCGGTCGCATACTTGGAGCGCGAGGATCTGGTAGCACAGAGCATCAAAGAGCCATTTCTCGGGGAACCTGGGCGTCAGCGCACAGCTTTTGCAGCGGCGAGGACCCGAAACACACTTGTTCGCTCGGGAGAAGTCTGTTTCGGCGTCTTACCGCCGCGGGGCGCCAGTCACGTGGCTCTCCTCTCATCCGTTGTCTGCCACTCCCCCTTTTTTTATTTCGGCGGCCGCTTCTTGTGGTGATCTGCCAGGCTTTGTCAGTATATAGAAGGCTATGACAATGCTTAAGTTATAGACAACTGCAAGCACGGCGTCTCACTGGTACCCCGTGCGTGCAAACATGTGCAGCATGCGCGTGGACGTAGCTTTGGCATGCTAGTAAATGCACGCATTTGCCCGCACGAGCAGAGACATGGCGACGGCCGGATGCCCTGCTTGCAATCGTCTATTAGCGGTGAGATGTTTTGGTGGCGCCCTCGTTCGGTTACCTTTCGTGACGTCATTACCTTGTGAACAACAAGTTCGACGGTGTTTGTAATGGGCATGGTGGAAGCCTAAAATCATAGCGCTCTCAAAGCAACACTGCCAACACCGTCAAAAGCGAAGTTCTTACATTCCTCTTATTTCCGTCGATGAGACATCCTTTGCTGACGTCATAGTCAGCATTTGGCCAATTATATTGGGCCGACCACAACAACGCTTTTGTTCGCTCACGTCGCCAATACATCGTACAAACGACGGTCTGCATACAGATTCGAAGGCGAGTCACCGCGAGATCTGTGCTTCGGATGCCGCAAGGCAATGAGTTCAATTAAGGAGAAAACTTGGGCACGCGGCATTTGAACCACGGAAATTGCGGTGACTCGCGTTTGCCGACTGTCTTTTGTATAATGTATGAGCAGTTCAAGCGCAACTTTAGTGTACGCCTTCTTTTGCTTTGTCAGTTTAAGGACTCTAGAAATGAAATGAAAATAAGAATTGATCGATATGTGCCTTTTGGTTTCGTGAATGCGAAACAGAATCTCTGTACAATCCATAAATATGAGGTTACAAAACAAAGGCTTGGGAGATATTTTGGTGGCGCCCTCCTATGGTTACCTCTCGTGACGTCATTACCTCGCGAACAACAAGTTCGATGGTGTTTCTAATTACAATGGTGGAAGCTTCAAATCATTGCTCTCTCAAAGCAACGCTGCAAACACCGCCAAAATTAAAATTCTTACATTAGTCTTATTTCCGTCGATGGGGTATCCTTTGCTGATGTTATCGTCAGCATTCGGACAATCGTGGCAGGCCGACCACAGCGACGCCATCAATCGCTCGCGTCGCCAATAGCAACTGAGCAACTCTCTCGTTCACGCGTGGTAATTTAAACCACCACCTATGCTCGGGTAATACAAAAGTAATGAGCGAATAAAGAAAGGCAAAACAGGAACGATTTACCAAGAAGTATTAAAGTGGGGGTATCAAGGGCAGTGTGCAAATGACGATGAGTCAACACGACTATTTCACTTTTGTATCGGAGAAACTAATGAGGTTTCATAAGTCCTCGTGAAAATGGCCAAAGAGAGAGTTATTATTCCAGTGTGCTTGGTTGGCTCTAATCATCAACACGTCTTCAAAAAAAAAAAAAAACACGTCAGGAAACCATTAAGGCTCCAAGTGGATACTAAAAAAGTAGATCGACATTACGATACGGCGAATCGTGGTGCGATGCGCCTGCACGGCCAGTAAAAGAACCAAACCAAGAAGAAAAAAAAAACAATTAAGGCGCCTCGAGTTAACAAGATTAGCCCACAATACAGCCACATAATCCCCAACTTCAAATCGGATATACGATCGTTGGAAACTCCCCGACTCCAAATACCCCCATAATAGGCTTCGAATTTGAGAAGTGACTAAAAAATAAAAAAACGCGGAACGTTATATCTTGCTTTGACAGTCAGACACTTTCACAAAATAGCGCGCGCACACACACACACAAAAAAGGAAAAACTTCGAAATATCGTTTTTTGGGAGAGAGAAAAGAAAAAGGTGCAGAATTGGATCGAGTTTCTCTGTGCGCGCGAATGATCGCAAGTGTATGAGCTATATATACGTATAAGTGCGCGTCTTTCTATATACGCTTGTGCACGAGTGAGTGATCGCACAGTACGTATTTGCCTGTACACCTGCGCCGGTGTTGTCTGGGCTCGAGGCTTTTGGGTGCGTCCGTCTCTCTGTGCGCATTTGCCTGTGCGAGCCGTGTGTGTGACGGCGTATGTGAAAGAGCGAGATGTATGATATTCTCTATGCGGGGCGCACGTTTGTCTGCTTCTTGCGCAAGCGTTGCGGTGACGTCATAACGACGCCGAGCTCTGATTGGCTCCGATTGGAAGGATGGTGCGTAGACCTCGAGGCAGCTAGCATTGAGGTCTACCCACTATCCTTCCATCAGAGCCAATTGGAGCCCGGCGTTCTGACGTCCCTGCAACCCCTGCACAAGAAGCAGACGAACTTGCGATCCGCCTAGTCACTGAAAGAATAAGAAACACGGGACGTGGCCTATTACGTTTATGTTAATTTATTCGTGTTTCGCTCTTCGGCGTTATCGTCTGCTAATGCCGTACTTTGATTTACTGCGTGTGCCCCCGCGAGATAGAAAGCGTTTGCGCATGCGCAGCACCGACGGCAGCGCCAGCGCAGTGGCGTGACGTCAGAGTTGAGTTGGTGTCAACGTTATTAGATTAACTCAGTTACGGAACTGTTCATAGACGCTGCATGCACGAACAGTACCCCCCCACACTCACCACGACTCGCCCAGATTCGCTCGACGCGCCGCCGGACGGCTGCTTTGGTAACTGAATCGGGATACGTTCGTTTCAACGTCACTAGAAACGTAAAAACCAACGAAAAAAACTCTTTTTGTAGTAACTTTTATAGGAGATTAGTACAAAATGGGGGCGGGTGATGTTTTCTAAAATTTTTAGTTTTCAAGGTTTTGCAGCACAATTAATATTGTTTTTATACAACCATGCCTCAGCGGGGATTTCAGGTAGCGCGTCCCGACCTAGACGCATTTTAACTGTGGGGGGTATTTCGCGGCGCGTCCGCAAGGGAGACGGGGGTGGAACCCCTGTAACCCGATTGAAGCCAAAAATAGATGTCACGTGCAGTTCCTCGAGTGACCGCTGCGGGAGAAATGGTGGCGTTGTGATCGCCATTTGGCGCTTCAGCTGTGCTTTTTAGAATGCACAGTCACGAAACGAAAACATAGATGGCGCTTCGAACGACTCTAGGCGGATTGAGGTGATTGAGGTGAGTGAGGGGGGGTACCCCCCTCCGCGGGAGTTCCACAACTGAGGTAATCTAGTAACGTTGGTTGGTGTATAGTTGTTATCTCCGGCGCCATGTTGGTACACCCAAACGCAAGAGAACTTAGTACACACCCAACCGTACCGTAGTACTCAGAGAGGCCAACCAATTTCGACGGAGCCGAAGGAACCCAAAAAAATAAAATAAAAAGAAAGAGTCCAGAAAGAAAATACAAAAAAAGGGGGAAGCGTCAGAATCCATAAAACAGCAGATGCCAAAAACAGTAAAAATGAAACGCCGGTAGCCGACAGCAGCAACCACAACAACAAAAACAGACTTCGAGAGATTAAGTGAATTCCCGAACGAATTGCTCCAGCGGATATTTCGTCTCGATTCTCCTGCGTGCAATTAAAACGAGCAAAGCATTCGCGCACTCACAAGTTAGGGAACGAGCTCACGGAATTGCGCTTGGCTTTGGACGAGGGTCGATTAGAACCAAAAGTAAAAGTTTGACCTGGTCGATGCGCCGACCCGTAGTCTTAATTAAACTCTGGGTGCAAATTGTTTTCCTTCTGTGGTGATTTTTTTTTTTTTTTATTCTTGTTGCTGTAGTACCTTGGTTGGATCTTAGTCATAGGATGTGGCACGCATTATACGAAACCCCGTCATATAACTGCTCAACATTGCAAATTCAGGAGACAGGTGTTATGGGAGGCGGGATTATCTCAGTACGAGATTAACGAATCACCAAAATGGAGCGCTCCTGCTTCAGTTCGGCTAAAGCGCCAGATGATCCGACTTGAGGCCGGAACACATGCCCGAGAAATCAACCGAAACATTACTCGGAATTCAGGAAACCCAAAAAAGTACTTCGTGCTAAGTACGAGAAATCAGGGTGTCAACTGAACTAAAAGAAAAAAAAATAGTGTCTTGTTAAAAGCCTATTTAAGATTTCTTTCAAATAAACACCCACCCGTGGTTTGTGTCTCAACCAATGGTGCGGAACTATATGTTTTCACTCTCTGAAATTCGTACGATTTTCGCGTGTTTTTGTTTTTCTTTTTTGCACGCGCGCTTTCTTATTTACCCAAGCACCACCATCCTTTGATCGTGCCGCCGACACTCCAAATAAATGCCACCGACGCGTCTCCATTTTTGACTCGTGGCGCATTCCAACTGCGGGCGCGAATGCTCCAAGTGGTTTGTTTTTGCGGCTGCCACGGCGACGCAACGCCGCTTGCCGGCGCACTCCTATTGGTCTACGCCAGTGTTGCGCTGTTGCCCCTCCGGAGTTGGAATGATTCCGGAATCATTCCGCATTTTCGCGACCCCGGAATGGAATGGAAATGGAATGGCGGCAACGTTGAGGGGAATGGAATGGGAATGGAATTAGATGCCTTTTGCCCGGAATGGAATGGGAATGGAATGGGCCCAGTTCTTTATATCTACCGGGTGGCTCAAGGAGACGGCAGGCTCTTTAAATCGACCGCAAAATTCGGTTTCTTAACCTATCGCGCTACGACTTTGTGCAGCGCTGCCCACAGATGGTGCATTTTTTTTTTTGTAAAATTTGCAAAGAGCAAACTTACCTGAGGAAAAAGTAAAGAAAGAAAAAGCTTAGCTCCTATGGAAACGCAGCGACGCCACCGGTCTGCAAACAACACGGCGCCGTTTCGCACGGGAGACAAGAGAGGGCGCAAGCGGTCACGACGCCAACTGCTGCCAACGAACGGGCAGACGACGCCGAGAGCCGGCGTATTTAGCAGACAAGGAACTGCAGTTGCTTGTTGTTACCGCGCCTGTAATTGTTTCTGCGACTGTCGCCGCCTGCGGAACGCGCGCTGCTTTTGAGTCGAAAAGATTGTCTGCTAAAGACGCTGGCTCTCGACGCCGTATGCTCGTTCGTTGGCGGCGTTCGTTGCGCCATCTCTTGTGTCCCGTGCGAAACGGCGCCGTGCTCTTTGAAGACCGGTGGCGTCGCTGCGTTTCCATAGGAGCTAAGCCTTTTTCTTTCTTTACTTTTTCCTCAGGTAAGTTTGCTCTTTGCAAATTTTACAAAAAAAATGCACCATCTGTGGGCAGCGCTGCACAAAGTCGTAGCGCGATAGGTTAAGAAACCGAATTTTGCGGTCGATTTAAAGAGCCTGCCGTCTCCTTGAGCCACCCGATATATATTTATTTTTTTATTATTTATTTATTTATTTATAATTATATATATACATTTTTTTATTTATTTTTTTTTTGGGGGGGGGGGGAGTTACGTTTAGCTATACCGATATACCGAGCCAGTCAGCGGGTCAGTTGTTCAGAAATAAAATGAACACAAAAAACAAGCGTAAAGCAAAGAGCAGAGGGTGGAGAACGGGGGGGGGGGTCGGCGGTGGCACCTTTCACGGACGCGCTGGCGACGGGCTTCACTGGTGTTACACGAGAGCGACACAAGAAAATAAGCACCAAGCAAAGAAGGGTGCGGCATAGAAAGAAACCGCCAGGCACGGTCCTCAACTCCTTCTTGTCTTGCTTTTTCTTTTTTTGCGATGGCATGGAGAAAGCACGCGCGCGCAAAGACTGACCGCTCATTCACACTGGAAGCGGATCCGCGTTCGCAAAGCGGTTGCGAACGCGGTTGTATAAAGACCCAGTACAATTGCTCTGGATCTTTATACAACCGCGTTCGCAACCGCTTTGCGAACGCGGATCCGCTTCCAGTGTGAATGAGCGGTGAGATCTGGGAGCGGGGGCGACTCATAACCCGCAGAGCTCTGATTACTCGTTGACTCCTGCGCCACCGAAAGATGATCAGTTACTGTTTTCTTATAGTTCGAGGAGCGTTGTTTAGCAGGTGGCCAACCCTGCTGCCTTCCACGTTCATTCGCGAGCACTCCTTTGAAGTGAGAAATCTGGGTTTGCTTCGGCATTAAAAGAAAGCGAGATTCACTTCTTTCTTCTCTTGCGCTTTGCTCCGACGCTTGTTTTTTATACTGCATTTTTACGTGTAACTCCGCCTTTTACTTGGTCTTAGTTCCGATACTTGCTTTCTGTGTTATATTTTTTACATTCAGATGGGTTAGGGTTACAAGCAAGCTAGCGGATTCCCGTTCATTTCCTTTGACTTTAGTCTCTGCATACTTTGTTTCACCTTGCGATGGACATCTGCGGACGCTACGAGTCACCCCAGGCAATCGAGCACCGTGGGCTTAGTAAAATCAGTGCTTTTTTTAGGCGTTTAGCATTTTTGTTTGCAATTGTCTATGCGTTTGATAATGCCAGCTTTCAACTGCTTATGCCGGCAACACAACAAGGTTGGGCAGTATCGTATTTCAGCAATACATTTCGTATCTGTATTTTTCTGTCGCAATACATTTGTTCACCAGTATCTCTATTTCTCTATTCCTGTATTAAATACATGTGGAAAGTTTCTTTTTATCGCGATACAATCAGGATGAAATGTATTTCGTTACATTTCTTGAGAAATACCCCCCCCCCCCCCCGAAGAACAAAATAGAAGTCCGAACTCCTTTTTTTGTTTTTGTTTTTATTTCAGAGGGCATTAGGGTCAATTGGTGCATTTTACTATGCTGAGCAAGGTACCTTTCGATTTTACAAATTATTTTTCTCTTCTGAAAAATGTTGCGTAGTCGGGACTCGAAACAGGTAGCATACCAGGAGTTGAGTTGGAGCATCTTCTACCGCAGGTCCCTAGGTACGAATTTCATGAGTCATTGTTTACTGGCATTCAATGCCCCCTTCTAGTTAGTTAGAGTCTTGAGAAATAGGAAATCAAAGGAAGTGTTGCTTGGCCTGTGGCCGAGTAGCTGAGTCACAGTCCGCTGCAACACGAGTCTGGCGGTGGTTGACTTGAAATAGTAGTATGACTGAAGCAGTGAAATTCAACACATATCCGAATGCGTCTGCGCCTGTAATATTGCACTGCTCAAGGGTATGTCATCAGTCGAAGTGAACGCGACCCGCTGCTCTGGTGATCCGATAACCAGGAAGGAGGCCAGACTTGGCCTCTCTGTGCCGACCCAGACTTCGTACACCTGCGACTCGTCTCGAGCGCGCTGTTTCTCGGAGAGCTCGCACCTGTGCCGGCCATCTCAGGTCGCAATCCACAAGGTCTCTGTTTGGATGATGCTAGGCGAAACTTGAGGACTGCCATTCATGCGTTGGAGGCGGAGGGTCGACAGGAAGGACCGTCACAACAGGGATGCCACCGTATCGATTTTTCAACCGTAACAAAAGATAAGACATGTGCTCAAGGATGCTTCAAGTGGTCCACTATTCTCGAAAATTTCAAATGCAACTGCCTACATGATGTTCAACGAGGTCATTTACAACGAAAGTACTATTGTCCTTTCATACAGCAGCGGGGAAAAAGTTTCATGTTGAAGGCAACACCTACAGATACAAGAATACTAGTGGGTAAACATCTTCGACAGACGTCTGTCTGGTTGGGAAGTAATAATGAAAAAATAATTGACTCCAACCAAAATTAAACTCGGACCCAACGTTTCAAAACCAGTTCGGTTCCTTCTTCAGAGGCGATTGATCTCGTGCGTGGAAGCAGCCTCGACTTCTTTGGTGGTACGAATATCTTCTAATCGCGCTTCCACCTTGCCATCCAGACTTTTTCTAATCACGTGTCGTAGTCCACTTACATAAACAGATGGTAAGGTACCCATGAATCTGTTGATATTTTTTGGTGTATTTTGGATGTGCCATGATTCAAGGTGATGTCTTTTTCGGAGATTGGTTTCAACATCAAGAACGGACGCGTTCGCGAAGTCTATCGGATGGTCAAAAGTGTCACAGTGCTCCGCAAGAGCACTGCGTTCTCGGTCGAATTTGCGGACATCGTTCTTGTGCTGGCGTAACCTTTCCACGAAGTTCTTTGTTTCGCCGATATAAGATGCAGGACATTTTAAGCAGGGGATCCGGTAAACAATTCCCGGTGCTTTTTCCTTCGGGGGGCGATCTTTTGGTCTTGGCATGAAACGTCCAAGAGTGGATACCGGTTTGTGAGCCACGTGAATGCCTTGTTTTGCGAGCACCCGTGATAGTGCTTCACTAGTACCTTGAACGTAGGGAACGCTAATGCGCGTGATGGGGCGATGCGGCGCAGCTCCCTTTGGTTGGGGGTTTTGGCGAGCGTGAACCGTACGTTTGGTGACTTGTCGGATGAACCTTGTAGGGTAGCCGTTCTTTCTCAGATAAGCGATCACACTCTGCTCTTCGCTTTTCCAGTCAGTTTCTGAAGAACAGATAACAGCCGCCCTGGACATGAGTGTTGCAACGACTGATGCCTTGTGACTCGTTGGATGGTTCGACTTAAAATTAATTTAGCGTCCGGTGTGAGTGGGCTTCCTGTATACCGAAAACTTCATCTCCTCCCCTTGCCTCTTCACCAGTACATCGAGGAATGGTAAAGTGTTGTCTTTTTCCCGTTCCACGGTGAACTGGATGTCGGGCTCGATGGAGTTGAGGTGAGCCAGGAACTGATCAACTTCTGATGTTTTCAATATACAAAAACAGTCGTCCACATAACGCAGGAACACCTCGGGTCTGTTGGTAAAGGACTGTAGCGCTCTTTGTTCGATGCTTTCCATTGTAAAATTTGCAGTGGTGACAGATATGGACGCACCCATCGCAGTTCCGCTGGTTTGTTTGTAAAAGTCCCCTTTAAAGCAAAAGTAGGTGCTGCGGAGGCAAAAATCAAGAAGGTGGCACAGCTCGTCCACGCTGAGGCTGGTTCTGGTGCTGAGTTCGGAATCTGATTCGAGAACCGCTCTGGCTGTGGAGACTGCCAGGGGTACTGGAACGCTGGTAAAGAGGGACACGACATCGAAAGACACCATGCTGTGTTCTCTGTTGACCTTCACTTCCGACATGCGTTCAACGAAGTCACCGGCATTGCGGACATAGCTGGAAGTTGTTCCAGTGAGAGGCGAAATTATCCGGTGTAAGTAGTTTGACAAGGCCCGGAGCGGAGAGGTGGTGAAATCTACTATGGGTCGCAGAGGAACGTTGATCTTATGAATCTTGGGTAGTCCATAGAAGCCCGGTGCAGAGCCATTCCTGCATATGAGCTGAAAGTAAAGACCTTTTGAATCGGGGTGGTTCCTGAAAACATCTGCCAGAGTCTTGTTCAGGCCGTCTTGGACTTGGCGGGTCGGATCTTTCTTTAGCTTTTCATAAGCAGGACTGTCAAGGAGGTCTCCGACCTTATGCTCGTAAGCTTCCCGGTCTAGGACCGCAGTCGAATTGCCCTTGTCCGCAGGCAGAATTACGATAGTGGTATCCGCCTGGAGCTCCCGCAGCGCTTTGCTTTCTTCTTTAGGCAGGTTATGATGAGGTCGAGAACTGAGTCTTGACAGAATACCTATTGCCTTAAGTCGGACTCTAGTTCATTCCACCGTGACGTCATGTGATCAGTGTTGACAGGGGTGCCCTTATTGGACAGGGGAGTGGTGACGTTATGATGGAATGTATTTAGAGGTCGAGGTCTTTTCGAATCACTCATCAGACAAACAGGATGACAGGGAAGGGACCGTGGTCAATCCTTGGGAACGTTTTTTTGAACCCATTGAAGACCACTACCTTCAAGGCGAAGTGCCAAGCCTGTGGGATAGTAACTTTGGGATAAAAAAACTTCCACTTTATACTTAAAGCCTTATCTCAGTTGGCGTCTCAAAGAAATTTGAAAATTGTATTGCATTATCAGTACTTGCATTTCTGCCCTCCCGAAAATGTATTCATGTACTTCTATTTCCAAAGAGTTTTTGCCTTTTTAAAATGTATTTCCGATACGTATCGCGATGCATTTTTACAGATATGTTTGAGTATCAGTATTTTAGCTACCATTTTCATCTGTCCCAGTATTTGTACTTTCCAAATACATTTTTTAGTATTTCTGCCCAACCCTGCCTTACAATGTAGCTGTCAAGTGCCCTTTGTTACGTTTAGGAATTAGAGGAATGGAAGTGGAATGATTCAGCCATTCCAGGAGTGGAATGGGCCCAGTGTCCCCATTCCTAGGAGTTGAAAGGAATGGAATTATCGAAAACTCTAATTCCCCGGAATGGAATTGGAATGGAATGGGGTTCCCATTCCGCAACACTGCTCTACACTGGCTGCCGGCGCCTGCATAGACGCCGTCGACGTGCCGCGTCTGCGGTCACGCACCGGCGGTTTCGACTCCAGCGCATCGAAGCGTGTACTACCCCCTTGGCGGTATGTGTATACTGAGTAGAATTCATCCAGCGTTTTAAGGGGACCAACGAAATCGGGTAGCGACGTCTCTCGCTTTGCGCAAGCTTACTAGCACAAAGTGGGATCCAAGTAAAAATCGCCCGCAATGCCATTGGCCGATAAGCTCGCCGTTCGTCGCCCCGTAATTTCAAAGATTAAAGCGGTCGTCTTCTTGCGGTCTTTCCTTCGCAAAACTCGATGACGAAGTTGTGGGTGTCGTATTCCTGGCGTTGTGAACAACGAGATCCCCGGGATTTCGTCATCAAGCTTTGCAATCTCCGTGGTGAAGATATTTAAATATGGCTCATATCCATCGTTCCAATAAGGGCGCAGCCATGTTGAATGTCGTCACTTCTGCTATGCGTTAAAACATCGTTTTGGTCTCTCCACGCCGCTGGAAGGTTTCACAAAAAATGCCTGATTGTCACGCATTCTTGTTTCGCCTCACCTATATTTTTGCGCGTATTCCAGGTTGAAATATTAGATTTTTTATTTTTTTGAAACCCACATGACTGAGAACAAAAGGAAAGAAAAACGTTCAGCCTTTCCATTCTCGTGAAGAAGGAAGACCAGCCGAGCTGTACTCGATACACTATGTGCTTCTTCGTCGTCGTCGTCGTCGTCTGTTTTTCGCGCTGTTTACTACGATGAATTCCCACCAACGCGCCCAACTATCCATTCTTCTATTATAGCTGGAAAGGTTGGCGCCATCTACGAGCGACGGCGGAAACGATACTGGTTGTGTGCTTGCCGCCATCGCTTATAGATGGCGGTAGCTGTCCTGGCAGGTTTGTGTCGACATACCGGACACGCTCCTGGGGAGCCTAGCCCTTAACAGCTCCGGTGTAAAAACGTCTATACGGCGGACAGGAGCACTGCTTAAGCATTTGATTTGGGCTCGTGGCAATCAATGCCGCGGCATGCATTCGGGTAGTGGGTCGTGCACAATCGCTGCCCATGACGGAGAGAGCTGAACCGTATACCCTCCTATATACTTACAAAGCCTGGGAGATCGCCACGAGAAGCGGCCGCCGAAATGGAAAAGGTGGAGCGGCAGACAACGGATGAGAGGAGAGCCACTTGACTGGCGCCCCGCTGCGGCAAGACGCCGAAACACACTTCTCCCGAGCGGACCAGTGTGTTTCGGCTCCTAGCCGCTGCAAACGCTGTGCGCTAACGTCTAGGTTCCCCGAAAAATGGCTCTCTGATGCTCTGTGCTACCATATTCTCGCGCTCCAAATCTGCGACCGGGCACTGTATGGCTCCGTCTTCGAATTGCCAGGCTTTGGGCGTATAGAGGAGGCCATGGCTGAACCTTAACAATAGGAAGTATTCACTGGCGGCCATAGCTGTGTGCACGACTGCTGAGCGCGTGCTGATGGCGAGCTTCCACAGTTCTTTTGTAACGTGCATTTCGCACCCTCAAGATTGCCGGTCTTAGCAGCCTATTAATGTGGGCTCGTTCAGAGCATGCGCTCTAGACATCACCCACAAATATGGCGCCCAGTGAATACTCCTTATATGCTGAACCCAACGCGTGCCCTGTGTTTTGCCAACCCCACACGTGGCTATGCTAAACATTGGTTGCATACAATCGTCTCCTCGCCACGTGAAGCCGATCATCGCGAGGAGAGAAAAAAACATAACGCGCGTATCGTAAGTTAGGAATGTCAAGGAATAATTCTAAGCGGGTATTTAATGAGAGTGCAAAAATTGTTGCATCGCCTTTTTAAGTTTGTTAACGCCTAACATAAAAACCGCTTCCCCCTTTTCTTTTTTCTGTTTTTTTAATATTTACGGAAGCGAATATTAGCTAACTAATCGAGCATACTACAGAAACAAAAAAAACTACAAAAAAACGCCGTCTTGGTGGTAACAATTTTCAGAGAGTTCGAAAACGCTGTTCATTTCGAGGACCCCAAGGTTCAAGGAACCGAAATTTCGCATTCAGGTCGTTACACTCTCCAGCTATATAAATATACTTTTTTTATATATATATTTTCTTAGAATGTTTTTATTTCGTGCTCTCAAAACGGGTGTGACAATGCATTCCATTATGCAAAGCTCTCATATTTTGTTGCCGTTTGTTTATGTATATTAACCAAAGAGTGTGCCGAATTGCCTGAGGCATACTACCAACGTTTTGAGTAAACAGCATTCATTCTTTGTGGAAGCACCTAAAATATTTTTTGTCTCTTTCTTCCGTGTGTTTAGTGGGAAGCAATGTTGATGTTTGTTGTTTTCTTGTACATTCTTAAGGGTTTTGAATGAACTGTGTTTACCGAAGAACAAAATTTCAAAAACGGGTCGACCGAACGAAAATACTTCCGTCCCCCCTGAAACAGGAAAACAAGCTGTGTCCTGAGCATATTTCTCAGAAGAAAAACAAAAGTGTAAATAAAAAATGAAAAGAATCCGAGTACTTGGATGCTAGCGCTGGTTCGCACATTTGCGTTTAAGTGTGATCGACAGCCTCGCCGCAACCGCTTGAAACCGCCTACGTCGAGAGCACCCTGGTTTCTTTCTTCAAGATCGGGGGAGTGGCGAAAGCGCCCATTACACAGGGGGCTGGTATGACGTCACGAGGCTAGCCTCCGCAAGGCAACCTCTTTCGTGCACACCTCTCCACCAACCTGTCGGAGCAAAACGTCACGACCGACACGTGACCTTCTTCCGGTGGTTGTTTCTAGCAGCGAGGCAGTTCCGGTAGTTTCTACGTTCCAC
Source organism: Ixodes persulcatus (assembly GCA_013358835.2). Lineage (NCBI taxonomy): Eukaryota > Metazoa > Arthropoda > Arachnida > Ixodida > Ixodidae > Ixodes > Ixodes persulcatus. The sequence goes on along the minus strand of JABSTQ010009321.1, from coordinate 320,915 downwards.
ACGAAACAACGGAGAGGCAAGAAAGCAGAAACGCGCTGCGCGGCTTGTGGCGTCATCTGCCTCTGGTTCTGTCGCCCTGCATTTGTCGACCCCTTCAGCAATTGTAACTGGCAGACTGGAGCTTCGGAAATAAAGTGCACCTTCCACGTAACCGTGTCCTCCTGGTAGTACACCTGGGAACTCCGCAATGTAAGTATATCCAGCAGCCGCGGACGTTTCGGCAGTGCGTGTCTATACACACATGCTTCTTTGTGTTGTTAGAATTGTTTTCGAGGTGGTGGCATATCTTTTTCGAACTTCAAAAGAGCAGCGTACGTTACGACTGAAATGATTTTGTCAGTAAGGAACGATGTAGCGGACTGCGTCCAAAAGATGCGCGTGCCTCAAGCATCATGACGAACGATCTCGATCGTAGCGTTCGGTCTGAGTAAGTTAATTTGCTTGAGTACGATTACATCCAAATTAATATAAATGCTTCGAATTATTTCGCTTTCTAAACACAACAAACGCACAGTACTCGTTCGTCATTCGAGGTTTCAGTATCCCCGCGCTGACTTGTGGGAAGTCGACTCACCATGATTAGCTTCAATACGTGACCGGGAGGGAATGCTGGGTCCACTATATAGTTTTGAAGGTTTATAATGTAGCTGTTTTATTTACAGCAGATACGACGATATAGAGCGCTCGCGGATGAAAGGCAAGCACTCGCTTATGAATCGATACTGTAGGGGGATCGGTGGCCGAGTGGGCTAGCGCACACCAGCTCGGAGCACGTGGAGCGAAAGCTCGCGCTGCAGAACCCAGGGATCCTGGGCTCAATCCCCACCCCTGCCCGTTTCGATCTGGATGAGCATCGTACCGGCGTGCGGTCGTGTGTCACTACTGCGTGGTGCACGTTAAAGACCCCAGGCTAGCGGTTGTACTGCACTGGCTAAATTGCTCATCTACAGCGAGTGACTCGTCGCAACATTAAAAATGGCTGACCAACGACTCGCTGTATAAATATCCACACAACCCCAATTATTAATCGATACCGTTAAGAATGGAACCTTCGGCAACCTTTTCTGAGTTTCAACGCTGCGGAAACGAGTCCCGAAACGAGTCCCGACGTGTTCTGGACGGTCGCCCACCTGTCGAAGCCTGCCCAAAACGAGTCTCAACGCGTCCGTGACGTCAACGGGACGTGTGTGTGTGTGCGTGTGGGTTCGTGCGCTCCGGAAGGGGAGAGAGGCCTGGCCTAACTGCGGAGAACCATGGCTACGACGCACTTCTGGCTACGACGCGGCGGACTTGGCTGCAACGCACTTGGCGGTCGCACCTGCTGCCCTGGTGGAGAGTGAGGGAGAAAACGGACCCCTATATAAGGCGGGGCGTGAGGCTGCTCCGTTGTTCTCTTGGATTTGACGACTGTATCACTACCATGTAATTAAACCGTTCGTTACGTTACCAATTCTCCCACCTCCACTGGACCCCTGGGTTCTTCACTTCGGGGAATGGTCGTCGTCACGAGCCAGGAAGCCTCCGGACGTGCGGCTTAAACCCCGCCTCGAACAACTGGTTGGCAGCGGTTGGGATCGAACCTTGCGACATCGTGCTACATCTGTGGGTGAGCGTTTGGACTTTGCTTTGAGATTCGCCAGGCTTCAGATTATGGGTAATTAATTTTGAACTGCTGGGAATCCTTAGTGTTTGACTCGTGCGCTAGGTTTGTGTACAACCTCGCGACAAGTTTTATTGCAAAGCCAAAGCTAAAGAGCAGCGATCATGGATCTGATGAGGTTACTGAGAACAGATTTACTCTGTTTATGTGAAGAATTGGGTGTGGAGGTGGAGCAAAAGATGAAGAAATCTGAGATCAGTAAAGCGATTTCAGAGAGCGCGGAAGCAGAGGAAATTCAAATTGCGTGTGAACTGCTTCAGAACGCTAAGAGTGAAGCTGCAGCAATGGAGGAACAGGCTGCAGCGAAAGAGGAACAGGCTGCAGCGAGAGAGGAACGAGCGCAGGCTGCGGCGACAGAGGAGCGAGCGCTGAAAAGGCTAGAGCTCGAAATTGAACAACAGCGATTAAGCTCGCAGAACAGTAGAGTTGGGGCTCCGGTACGAGCAAGTGAGACCGAGTCGTATCAAATGAAGAAGCTCATGCAGCCGTTTAAAGTTGGGGAAGACGTGGGCCTATTCTTAGTTAACTTTGAGAGGACATGTGAGAAGTTGAGCTTCGCCCCAGAAACGTGGCCGCAACGGCTTTTGACTCTGTTGCCCTGTGAGGCTGCAGAGGTTGTCGCGCGCCTCAGTGCTGGAGACGCGGACGACTACGACAAGGTGAAGTCCAGCCTTTTGAAGCGGTACCGCCTTTCTGCCGAGGCGTTCCGTCAAAGGTTTAGAAACGCATCCAAAAAGAGCAGCGAGGGCTACTCGGAATTCGCTTACGGGCTTAAAACCAACCTGATAGAATGGTTGAAGAGCGAGGAAGTGTACGAAAGCCGAGACAAGGTAGTCGAGTGTGTGTGCCTCGAACAGTTCTTTCGTAGCATTCCGCAGTCAGTCAAGCTCTGGGTGCAGGACAGGGTGGGAGTCGACTCTGTCGAAAGGGCCGCTGAGCTAGCCGAAGAGTACGCAACGCATAGAAAGCTGAGCGGAGAGGAAAGCGAATCCGGCCGAAGCGATCAGCGCAAGACCTTCCGACAGGGTAACGGCTCGCGAGAAAACGGGCCCGAGAAGCCCGAAGCAGGACAAAAGGTCCCAGAAAAGAGCGCAGAACACTCGAACGGAGACGAGGCGCGGAAAAGCCCAACAGGGCAGTTCGAGGCAAGGAAGCCGTTCCTGTGCTACAACTGTCAGGAGCCGGGACACACAGCGGCCAGATGTAAGAAACCGCGGGTTGTGTTCTCGTACGTGAACGGTAGTGACAAGGACCTGAAGCTTCTTCGTCCCTATCTTCACGAGCTCCAGGTAAACGGAAAGCCGTGCAGGGTGCTTCGGGACAGTGCAGCGACGATGGACGTTGTTCATCCGTCGTATGTAACGCCATCCGATTTTACGGGAAAGGTAGTTTGGATCAAGCAGCTGCTCGAAACGCACAGTGTCTGTCTGCCCATGGCGACAGTAAGGATAACTGGCCCGTTCGGAGAGCTAGTGACAGAGGCGGCTGTCTCGCAAACAGTCCCGTTGGAATATCCTTATTTGTTTTCTAACCGGTCAGATTTCCTGCTGCGCGAAAGGGGTCAACAACTGGGAGAAGGGCTAGTTCAGTCGTGTACGAGGTCCAAATCGCGTCAGGTCGCCCCTTTGTTGACGAGTGATCCAGAGCCAGAGGCAGCTGACGGGGAGCAAGCACTACCAGAGTTGGAGGCAAAAAACCGGGATGAGAGGGACCAGGTTGTAGAACCGCCTGGCCTCGTAGCACTAGAAAGCGTACGCCGTCCCAACGCGCCGGCGAAAAAGGCGGAGGAAGAGGGGATCAGTGAAAGATCTCTCGTAGCTCCGGCGCTCCGGCGTCACGTAACTTTGGTCCTCTGCTACGAGTAGACAGAGTCGAGCAGAAGAGCGACCCTAGTGTGCCAGGGTTTCGCGGTACAGCTCAGGAGATTGCTAGGACCAATGTGACGGGGCATGAAAAAGGCGGATTGTTTTATCGGCGCTATAAGGACCGCATTTTCACGTCTAGAAATCACGTGAAAATCGATCACTTTGACTTCAGCGTAAGAAAAAGGAAAGGCAAATTTAACGGCAATGCCGATGGGTTGAGCAGATTTTTCTGACATCACGAAAAACAGTAGGGATGATCTCCGAGGTCTTCGTCATCCACGGGAATGAGGATCTAAGTGGGGACACTTCGTTGAAACCCCAAAAGGACCTCACAAATTGCGTAGAGTTTTTGTCTTTTGTACTTGGTTCTTAGTGACCTCGTTGGAAAAATGAGTTTTTTTGGCGACAGGGGGTCTCGATACCCGGAATTGTACCAAATTTTGGTAATCCGTAATCCAGTCTGGCGGGTCTTTGGCGAATTCCGAGCGTTTGACTGCGGTGTGGCGTGGTGTTGTGGGGGACGTTTCCGCTGATGCCTCCGCTGTGAGAGGTTTGGGAGTTTGTTTGGTGCTCGCAGCGTCTTCTCAAGGCCTACTCCAAGCCCACCTCTTCAGGCCAGCGATTGTACCACCGGCCATTCGAGGTTTCCCTGGCCCCGGAGGGGCTGTTAAGAATGGAACCTTCGGCAACCTTTTCCGAGTTTCAACGCTGCGGAAACGAGTCCCGAAACGAGTCCCGACGTGTTCTGGACGGTCGCCCACCTGTCGAAGCCTGCCCAAAACGAGTCTCAACGCGTCCGTGACGTCAACGGGACGTGTGTGTGTGTGCGTGTGGGTTCGTGCGCTCCGGAAGGGGAGAGAGGCCTGGCCTAACTGCGGAGAACCATGGCTACGACGCACTTCTGGCTACGACGCGGCGGACTTGGCTGCAACGCACTTGGCGGTCGCACCTGCTGCCCTGGCGGAGAGTGAGGGAGAAAACGGACCCCTATATAAGGCGGGGCGTGAGGCTGCTCCGTTGTTCTCTTGGATTTGACGACTGTATCGCTACCATGTAACTAAACCGTTCGTTACGTTACCAATTCTCCCACCTCCACTGGACCCCTGGGTTCTTCACTTCGGGGAATGATCGTCGTCACGAGCCAGGAAGCCTCCGGACGTGCGGCTTAAACCCCGCCTCGAACAATACACAAGCGGGAGTTTGTAGTAATCACCGACACAGCGAAGCCCTAATCCCATGCGTGTCTATCAGACGATCGAGCACAATTGTGCTCGATCGTAAAACAGCGAAACAGGCACAGCTAACATTCACTTCGATGAAGGCTCTTCAATTTGGCCAGGCTGCGTCTTCGGTGTCGCATGATGCCTTTAGCTCTTGTTCAATACCTCGAACGGTGTACCCCGTTGTCGTCCACGCTTCGACGGTTCGCTTGGCTCCCCGTCTTTCGGCGTCGTCGATGTCGCTCTCCCGGCTCGTAACATCTACCGTCTGCAGTCGGAACCTTAGAACCGACCATGCACCCGGACGTTTCCAGCAACACTCCCTAGCCGACATTTCTTTTTTTTTTTTTTATTACTCATCAGCCGCATGACGTCATGCCACCTGCCTGGTCCATCGTCTACACCAGTGGTCTACACGCGTCTCCGACTGGATGGGTGGATGGATAGATGCTAACGGCTGTACCCTTTATAACGGGCGGTAGCTTGCGCCACCTAGTCTCTCCGTCCGCTTTCCTCCTCGTCACGTGACTAGGCAACGCATGCGCACTCGCGACCAACCCGCGCAGGTGAAGCACACCCTGAATTTGCAAACTCTCTCCGTGGTCTGAGTTGCTTGATAACGTTTAATTTTGGTCTGGGCTAGTTGGTTTGACATAGATAAATGTACTGCGCTGCTACTTCGCAGCGCAGCACATTTATCTGAGTTGGTTCCTCTCTCAAATCTAGGCTCTCTAGAGCACACGCTGTCCACATTGGCGCCATCTATCAGCCAGCCCTGGAACCTTCTCTCCAATCTACGTGCAATAGACCCTTTTTGAAATTTCGAAATTATGCATAGATTATGTGTGGCCGTCATTAGTTGGTGGCGCATCTGTGAGCACGGATTGGACACGAGCGCTTCGTCAGCGTTCGGAGCAGATCGAAACGCATTCCACACGAGCGCTGCGTCATTGCTCGGCGCGAACTCGGAACCAATCACGGGCCTGACGCCGGAAGCGACGAGGCCAACTAATGGCGGCTGCGCATAATAAACGCAAATGTGCGAGCCGGCCTTCGAGTAGAGGCTTGTCTCGCTTTTCCGTGGAAGTAGGAATAAGCGAGACGAGCTTTGTCTAACATTCTGATCGAGTAGCACCTACGCCACAGCTTCATCTTGCATTCTTTCTTTCTTTCTTTCTCTATCTCTCGTTGATAACAATAAATTAAAGCACACGACTTTATACGACCAAAGGAAAGGTCTCACACGTACTGTTGATTTCAAGTTCCGTATTTATTTATTTTTATTTTTTTACAAACCTAAAAAGAAGCTTAAAGAAACTATGCCAGAAATTTACGACTGGTGTTTTTAATCACGCACGAACCCGAGTATATAAACTTGCGAAATATATATGTGTTTGTTTTTTCTGTCTATTTATTCATTCTGCTTAAAATAACGCCGGTGGTGCATAACAAAAGTCTTCACACGGGAGAAAAAAAAATCGTGATTTCGCCCCATTGAAATATAAAACAAAAAGAAGTCGGACGCTCCTGTGACGTGAAGTCTGTAAATGCGACCATGATGCACGCGCGAGAAGGTCGTAAATAAGGTACAGGAAGGAAGACACAAATTTAAACGCGAAATATTGCATCCGGGCATCCAAAATTAAAAAAAAAGAAGTGTTGCATTTAAAAGAGAGCCAGGTTCCAAAGGATGGTTTGTATTGCATCTCGTCTCTCAAATCTAATCGCAAACGAAAACAGTCTTTCTAGACAAAGATCGACACAAGAAATACGCAAAATAATACGCACGATTATTAAAAATTCAAAGGGTAAAAAAAAAACATCTTAGACAAATCAGCTTTTATTACTCGAGTTGCTAAAATTGACCCCCCAAAAAACACACAAACACACACACACACACACACACACACACACGCACGCACACACAGCAATGAAATGGCCTGGAATGTCAGTGAACCGTGGAATAGGGCTCCAAAATGGCCTTATTCTACGTCTAAAACCGCTACTCGACAAACCGACTACAAAGTAATATCTATTGTATATTCTGGGTTGCCCCATACTACAGTCCGTTCACCCGTATGCACACACTGCTGTGGAAGCTACGCCAAACGCGTGTGAACCAGTCTTCTAAAGCGAGCGGGGTGCAACAACCCGGGAGACCCCAGCCTGCATACTTTCAATTTAAATCAAGTCAAACTTCGGGAAAGACTTCCGACATAAAAAATAAGGGAAGATATCCGCTCCTTTCTTGGTGCCGAAAGTACTAGTTCATTAAGGATATACATGTCGGCGGTACAGCCTGGGGTCGAATGGTTCCTGTTCCTAATTGCGGACACGATCTCATCCCCGCCTTCGTCGTTGCTGACATATGCAATCTACAAGCCGCATTTTGGAGGGACGGCGGGTGTGTTAAATGAGCAGAAGGCACCCCGTTTCTCGACAATCAGATGGATGCATGGATGGATGCTATTGACTGTACAGGTATAATCACACTTAGCTACGACAAGCAGTCCGTGGTTTTTCCGTCCTCTCATCGCCGACATAGCAGGTGCGCTTACAAATACGCCGCATGCGGGGTGCAGTGAACTCGTTCTACCAAACTGTGCAACATTTTGGAGTGCACTTTCTATGTGGGTGCTGGGAGGACAGGAAAATCATGGACTACTTGTTGTAGCAGAGTGTGATTAGGGGTGTACATACCTTATGTATCGGGCGGCAGCTTGCGCCATCTAGCAACCTAGCTAAAAACAAGTTCTGCTTTGTTATTAGATTTGTTTTATAACAGTTACCTGAGCGAGTTTCAACTTGTAGACCGTTGCGGGGGGCTTGCGAGCGTCGTTGCATTAATGGTCTAGTAAGAAAGGCCGCGTTAAATAAAATTAAAAAAAAAAACGCATTATCGGGTAACGTTATCAAAACGTTATCATGTGACGGAATCAATACTTACATTTCACTCTGCTTTTTCTTTCCAGATCAATTCTCCAGAGAATTAAGAGTATGGAAATAAATTCGAAAGTAATGTAGTGCCCTCTGCAACAACTGGACAAAAACTTAGTGTGTGCGAGTTACATTCAACAAGTACTACAGCTTTTTTTACCAGCGTCCTTTTCATCAATTTTACGTGATAAATGTCGTTCTATTGTATTGCATTTTGTTGTATTGTATGCCCCCCCAGCTTTGGATCATTACCTCTTTGAATATTAGAAAACTCTCCAACGCTTAAATTAAGTCTTCACGGCCTCTTTCTCTCTCTCTCTCTCGCTTGAACTCACACACAAACATCATACATGCAGACGCACACATACACACACGCACGCACAAACTTGTGTTCCTATTTAAAATATTAAATGCTAAAAAGTATAATTTCTTACCCACACGCGCCAGCCGGTTTGTATAACGCCCCACAATACGCGCCAAGTACTCCAACCTAATATAATTTTGTGGACTCTTTAAAAGAATAAAAAACCTCAGCTTCACCGACATTGCAAAACAGTGAAAAAAAAAACTTCACTCCACAAACAAAAAAAAAAGCTGTTGCCGCCGAATCTGAGTTTTACAATAGAAAGCTGCAAACGCAGTAACACAAAAACGCCGACCGACATCGATACGAAATCAAGAGGGAATTCGAACAACCGTCACGCGCAGTGCACAAAGAAAATTATACAAAAAAAAAAAAAAAACAATTGGAGCACGACGCGTGGAAGTCGTTCACTTTTGATGGACGACACGTGCCAAGGGGTGATCGCTCGATCGGGCAAGTCTGCGCATGCGTGAGAGCAACGACGTCCGGGCGCTTTCGCGAGGTTGTCAGATCAGTCAAAAGGCGGCGTTAGTCCGCCTGTTCCATCAGTCAAGACTAAAAAGTCTCAATAAAGTCTCATTATTATGTTAACAAGTAATAGCGTTGTGCCCGTGTTTAGACATTGGCAAATTAGTCATCCCCATGTAGGTGTCTCCGTTGTATGCGAGAAACTTGGCCAGTGCAGCACCACTGTTAGCCTGGAATCTTTAACGTGAATCACGCAGTATGGTGATGACTCGCCCGCACCCCGGTACACGATGGTCGTCTATAGATCGAAACCGGCAAAAGGGGGGGGGGGGGGGGGGAGATTTAGGCCAGGGGCCCTATGTTGCGCTTTCTGGACTCCCATGGTGACTAGAGAGAGGGAAGTGACGACAACAACGCAGCTAACGCAGATTGGATGTTGATTGGTGAGATTCGCTGATGACGAATTTCCGCGGAAGAAAACGAAGCTCACATTCTGCGTTTGCTGCGTTGTTGACGTCACTTCCCTCTCCCTAGTCGCCGTGGGAGTCCAAAAAGCGCACCATAGGGCCCCGGGACCTTAGGGTTGTATACAACACGAGCTTTCGCTCCAGATGCTCCGAGCTGCTGTGCGCTAACACGGCGGCTCGGAGCTACGGTGTTTTAGATTCCCACTAAGTATGTAATACCTTGTAGGAAGCGCTCATAGGGAAGAAATAGAGAAAACCCAACCCTGCGCGAAAGGGTGGTAAGGAGTCAAATAGAAACAAAATGCCGGGAACGATTAGAAGACAATTAGGCTCGCGTGGAGGGCGTGAAATGTGATATTCGTACACAAAACACGTTCTCTTAAAAAAAAAAAGAATTGAAATTTGTATCTAATTTTTTATGTTTTTATTGGGTTCTTTTAGGAATAAAGCACCTTCGTTCGATTTAATTCAGACGAGCGGTCGGGAGTTTCAACACGCGCAACCACGCAGTCTATTCATGTTCGCAAAATTGCTATATAGATACGTACATTATATCTCCTCACGCGTACCGTACAAACAAAAAACAACAAATTCAACTTTTTTTCTTTCGTAAAGTTTTATTCTTTTTATAGTCTACATTGTTTTGTTTTTTTTTTTTTTTATTTAACGAGTTCACCCTTGCTTTAAAGGGATTCGGAAACGAAATGTTTACACTTTTTGTTTTTTTTTTAGATGTGGTCCATGTTGTGCCGACCGCCCAGAACCACTAGCCTAGACTAGTGTTTCTGGGCTGCAGGCAGAGAAGTCAAGAAAACTAATTTTAAAACGAATGAAAAGATTTCGAAATTGCGTCTGGTGGCGGTCTGTGAAGCTCCGTTGGAATGCCGTCACTTCATGAGTTCCTAAGAAGCAGCGCCAGTTCGCGGCAGCATGGCTCTCTCGTGGAGTTACTTAGTCCTGAATGGGACTTGGCGGAGAACGCTCATAAGCTGAGACTGCAGTAAAAAGCTACAAGCGCGATCTGGCCCGCGCTCTTGGCTTTGAGGCATGCATTTCTAGAGCGAGCAGCTCGATCGTTCTGAGGAACAACGCTTCAAAACAGCGACCTCGAGCTCTCGTGGTTGTGGCATTGACTGCAGTCTCAGCTCGGTGCTTCCGCAACGTGCACTCCACACCATCGAGATCGCCGTTCTTTGCAGACGTTAGGTAGGAGCTTGATCTGAGGATGCGGGTGCCTCTGTCAGGCCAACCATATACGCCATGGCTTGGTACGGACGGTTATTTCTACTTACTGGTTCCCTCGAACCACTACTTCTGCGGTGTGAAACTAACACGGTGAAGCGAAAGCTCGTGGCACATAAAATACCGGCATGGCCGCGTATAGACCTTTCCAAGAAAGAGCGTGTGCCCGGTGCCATTTTGAGTGTTCGTGCGTATGGCGCGTGCTTTGCTCGCTTTCCGAAGCGACGAACACGCACGTGCTGGACTGTGAAGATCGCACGCTGGACTGTGATTTTGTAAACATTGGAAAGGTCTATATACCTTTCTAATGTTTACAAAATCACAGTCCAGCGTGCGATCTTCACAGCCCAGCACGTGCGTGTTCGTCGCTTCGGAACGCGAGCAAAGCACGCGCCATACGCACGAACGCTCAAAATGGCACCGGCCACAAGCTCGTTTTTGGAAAGGTCTATAGTCCTCGGATATTACTACTAGGCGAAGTTGTCACGCGTTGACGCCACCAGGCGGCAAGGCTCGCAACTACAGCACCATTGACCGTGTGAGAACTATTGTTGAACGTCACGAGCGCTTTCCGGATTGCGCTTCTCGCTGGATGATCAGAAATGTTTTCAAGGAGTAAGGTTACCAGAAACGTTTTCAAGCAGCATATGACTATTTCTGAGAAGACTCAAAATAAAACAAAAAATATGGTTAACGCTTCCAACATATCCTTGTTTTGAGGAAAGTGGCTCGTGAAAACTAATCTACTGAAATGTTGAAAACAGTAAAACAAAATGGAGCTTGGGATTTACAGAAGTGGGTTCGATCAAGTGAGACATGTGCCTGGAAACTGAAGAGCAATAATGTCTTACAAAAAAAGCTGCAAAATAAAAAATTAAGAAAAGGAAAACCCTCAAAACATCCTTAGGTGTATTTGTTTTGTAAGAACGTAAATACTACACACAGCTCGCCGGTCTCAACAAGGTTTCCACTTGTCGCGAGAAGAAAATAAACTCTAGAGACACTTCGCTTGATTTTTGTCCCACTTCTGATCAAACGAAAAGTAAAAATATTCTACGTTACAAAAGCTACAAACGAACCCCAAGGCAAGTGCAAAACAAACACGTAGGTAGGATATAACATTGCGAATGGGATTCTTTCCGAGTTTGTTTTGAAACCCGAAACAAGGCCAGCTCTTTTGTGAAGCGATAGAGAGGCAAGGAAGATCCCTTATTAAGCAAACAAAAACCTCACCATTGGGAGGGTGACAGGTTATAATGTTGACTCTAACACGCCGCAGAAATTGATCGGACACCTTCAGAAGCAAACATATGATTAATGCAATGTCTCAAGTGAAAAACAAAAATACAGAGAAGGTAGCGATATAGATACAAATGCAGAGACGTAAAGATAACTTTCTAAGTTGCAAGATGAAACAAACGTTAAATAAAAAATGTCACTATGCGTTGAGGAATGATTTTGTTAGAAAGCAGGCGATTAAAGAGTGAGGAAATGAATAAGAAGCAGACGATAGACAGGAATTCAAAAATATATATGGCGTTGCTGAGACAGCAACTCGAGCAAATATACAGACCAGAAACTGCTTACAAAGAAATGTCGTCACTCTCAATATCAAGGCAGGATCATAATTAAAACAAAAAACCTTAAGACAAAGGAAACAAATAGAACATACACACCACCGACTTCCATATATGTCTTCAGGCGTATGAGCTCCTTGTTTCCTTTGTTTTAAGCTTTTTAATTATGATTGTGCACCAGCTCGCCTGCGCTTGGACTCCAACGCAGCGGTGAATCACAGTAAGGCGCTTGCTACGATTTTTTTTTTTCTTTTTGGCTTTTCTCTGTGACCTGACACTTTAGAAAATATTTAATTCATAACACGCCAAAACACAAAAGAATTAAAAAAAAAGATTGATTGTTTAATGTTGGCGTAATCCACCATAAACAATTGTTAAAGGGTAACTCCGGTACACTCACTCGATTTTAGGGTTACGACGGTTTAGTGAAGGAAGTGTCTCTTAATTACAAACTGTCAGTTTTTTTGTTTTTTTTTTCAATGCCGTGCGTAGTTTTGTAATTATCCTATCTCAAAGTTTTGTTTCGGAGGTCTACAGCGAAACCGAAAGTACCGGCTCGAGCATGATGGCAACCGTTGTGATAAGTTTCACGGTCATCGTGTGACGCAAAGTTCGTATTGCGCGGTACCGCCAAAACGTACGACGTGCCTAGTCGTAAGAGCAGTTCCGATCAGTCGGGTAAGATGCTACGGCTGTTTTGTATTTTTGCTTTGCAGATATCAAATATCTGTAGCAAATATTAATGCACAGTCCTAAAGTTACCGGCCGGAAAGCGAGTTTGCCACAATGAATGCAGACTCAGAACGACCCACACCTATATTCTGAGAATACCTGCAATCTTGGTGGTGTATAATGCACGTTGCAGAAGCGTTGTGAAAGCTAATCATCGTAAGCTCGCGCTGAGCAGGAACGGAAAAACCCAGGCAAAACGCAGTCTATCTGGGAGCCACGGTCAAGGACAGAATGGAGTTTATTAGTGAAGAGCAGAAGCTGTGTTTCGCAGGAAAATGATTTGCGGAAGCCGTGTTGAGTTGGGTGAAAAAAAGAATTTGATTCTAGGAAACATGCGAGGTTGGAATATATTATATGTTCGAGTATCTTACAAGGAATGGATGTTAAAGAAATTGGCCGGAAGTTATTCGGTGAGGAGTGGTTGCCACTTTTATGAATTGGAATCACCTTTCCAACTTTCCAGTCTTCGGGAAGGCAGCCTTCATCCAATGATTGCTTAAAAATCATTGATAGTATAGCTGATGAATACGACTTCGTGTTCTTTAAGAATTTAGAGTTAATATTGTCAATACCGGATGAAGAAGAGAGCTTGAGGTTATTAATTATTGCAGCTATACCATCATATGATATTAATATTGGATTCATTGGCAAAAAGTCAGGGCCATTAAAGTTGGGGTACAAAGAAACATCGGTGGAAGAAAAAGATTGTATAAATATATCGTTTAGCAATGATGCACACTCATCTTGACCTACTTGTTCCCCATCTGCGTTTGTAAGCTTCAGATCACCGTGGTTATCATTAGGTTTGATTAAGTTCCAAAAGTGGCGAACATTTGTAGATAAAATTGTGGGCAACGTGTTAGTAAAAAAATTGCGTTTTACTTCTAATACTGCACGTTTATATTCCTGCTCGGCGCGATGATAGGCGTTAAAATGACTATCTTGTTTTGAAAGTTTGGCTACACGAAAGAGGCGTTTCTTTTTATTGGAAAGTCGTTTAAGTCTGGTGTTGTACCAAGGGGAATTACTTTTGGATGATAATGTACGAACAGGAATATATGAGCTTATTAGATAGTTAACTTTATTTCGAAAAAGGCACCAATTTTCATTTACAGAGCGTTCAGGGAAATTTTCCACAAAGTAACTCAGAAATTCACACAGTTCACTATTTATAGCCGTGAAATTAGCTTTTCCGTAATCACGAATCTGTTTAACTATTTTCGGGGAATGACTTGTGGTAATATTTAAGGTAAAATGCAGCAATAAATGATCACTAAAACCAGGTAGATAAGTAATAGGGGAAACAAGGTCGGCGAAGGTTGACAGTACAAGGTCTAACACTGAGGCACAGGAGGGCGTAATTCTGGTGGGGTGAGACACTAGCTGAGAGAAATTGTAATCCGAACATAATTTGAGGAATTTGTCACTCTCAGACGAAAAAGGGCTTGCGTAAGCTGTTTCCGCCGACCACACAATATTTGGATAGTTAAAATCACCCAGAAGGATGAAGTTTGGTGAGGGAGATCGCAAAGTCACTGTACTGATTACGTCATGAAGTTTGTTCAGAAAGCTATCATCACTTGAGGGAGGGCGGTAACAGGCACCCAAGATATATTTTTTGTGATTCACGGAAAGGCAAACAAAGACTGTTTCGAGGTCACTCGCAACGTTCAAATAAAGGGAATCTATATGATCGGCGACTGCAATCAGCACTCCTCCGCCTTGGCGAGCTTCCCTATCAGTGCGATAAATTTTGAAGCGTTTGTTAGTAGTTAGAATTTCGTTATCATGAATTTTGCTAGAAAGCCACGTTTCTGTCAAAACTACAACATCAGCCCCGGTGGAGTCAATGGCAGAGCATAGATCGTCGCGATTTCGCATGACACTGCGGATATTAGTAAACAGAACATTAATTATTTCGGGCGCGAAAGAAGAACCACTACCCCTCGCACAATGTTAGGGCAAGGCAGAGCGGGCAGATACTGCGCGGGCACTTAAATTTGGTGTCACATTATTTTGGAAGGATGAGGAAGGTTGGTTATTATCGCCTCCAGGGCTTCTTGTATTTGTATTGGTCTTGTCCGGCCTTCTGTCATTTCCAACTTCATACACCCTGTCGTTCGCATTTTCATACATGAAACATTTATTGTTCACGTAAAGCTTATTATAGCGCAGTTGGAAGACGCTTTTTTGTAACATGACCATCTACGCGATCTTTTATGCAGTGACGAGCGACAGTATCTATACATAGGCATAAAGATTTCAATATTAAAAGAAGCTCGACCAGCCCTCTTTCCCCGATTGTTTTTACATCTAACAGTCAGCAATATATGGAAAGGGCAAAAAGGGGGCTGAGGCCCCCCCCCCCCCCCTCCCCTCTTCCCTCCCCCGTTTTCCTCTTCCGACGCCACTTGTAGGGTAGAACGCCTCTCGACCTACGCGTATTATTTATTTATTTATTTATTTATTTATTTACCCTCAAGGCCCCGAAGGGCATTACAGAGGGGAGTGGGGGG
This sequence comes from Ixodes persulcatus, assembly GCA_013358835.2. NCBI lineage: Eukaryota > Metazoa > Arthropoda > Arachnida > Ixodida > Ixodidae > Ixodes > Ixodes persulcatus. The sequence goes on along the minus strand of JABSTQ010009321.1, from coordinate 305,867 downwards.
GAATAGGTGACAAAGGTACAGTTGATGATACATGAAATATAATACAGTCATTAATGCACACTTGCTCATACACTTCTAAAATATTTCCACAATGTTATAACAGTAATACCAACTCAAAAACTAACAAATAAGGCATTTTTAAAATCAATAATACTGGTTATGGAGGCTATGTCAGCGGAAAGGCGATTCCAATCAGAGCTAGTACGAGGAACAAAGGAGTTAAAATAAGTGTTAGTTTTGTAATTGGGGATATCGACTTTGTACTGGTGATCTACGCGGGATGAAACATAAGTAGGTGGCGTTAGAAGTTCACGGCGCATGAAAGGGTTATTATGGTAAATCTTATGAAATAAAGTCAGGCGAAAAATGCGTCTACGGCTCATTAGTGTGGGTAAACCAAGGCTATTTTTCATTGAAGTAACACTGGATGTACGATGGTAATTATAGAGTATGAAACGTGCTGCACGATTTTGAACTGATTCCAACGTTGCAATGATAGTGTTATGACCGGGGTCCCAGATAGAACAGGCATATTCAAGTTTAGTACGTACTAAAGTTGTATATAAAAGGAGTTTTAGTGACACTGGTGACTGTGAAAAATTTCGTTTGAGATATCCAAGCATGCGATTGGCGTTGTTAGTTACGTAGTTAGTGTGAGTTTCCCAGGAAAGATCAGAGGTTATGTAAACACCTAAGTATTTGTAAGAGGACACAGACTGCAGCGGAGTGTCGTCAATGTAGTAATTCGAGCATATGTTATTATGGCGGGAAACTCTCATGGATTTACATTTATTAAGATTGAGTTGCATCAACCACTTGTCGCACCAGTTAGATACAGAGTTAAGATCAGATTGAAGACCAGAGATGTCGGAGTTATGTGTTATTTCTCTATATAGTACACAATCATCAGCAAATAAACTAATATTAGAGGAGATACATTCAGAGATATCATTAATATAGATGAGGAAAAGTAGCGGACCTAAAACAGAACCCTGGGGAACTCCAGATGTTACGGGAGAAAGTGAAGAGTTAGTACCATTGGCATGCACAAATTGAGACCGGTTGGTTAAAAAAGATTCTATCCAGCGTAGCAGGTTCGGATCAATGTTGAGCTTGCTAAGTTTTAATAGGAGTAGCCGGTGAGAAACTTTATCGAAGGCCTTAGAGAAATCAAGGAAAACGCAGTCTATCTGGGAGCCACGGTCAAGGACAGAATGGAGTTTATTAGTGAAGAGCAGAAGCTGTGTTTCGCAGGAAAATGATTTGCGGAAGCCGTGTTGAGTTGGGTGAAAAAAAGAATTTGATTCTAGGAAACATGCGAGGTTGGAATATATTATATGTTCGAGTATCTTACAAGGAATGGATGTTAAAGAAATTGGCCGGAAGTTATTCGGTGAGGAGTGGTTGCCACTTTTATGAATTGGAATCACCTTTCCAACTTTCCAGTCTTCGGGAAGGCAGCCTTCATCCAATGATTGCTTAAAAATCATTGATAGTATAGCTGATGAATACGACTTCGTGTTCTTTAAGAATTTAGAGTTAATATTGTCAATACCGGATGAAGAAGAGAGCTTGAGGTTATTAATTATTGCAGCTATACCATCATATGATATTAATATTGGATTCATTGGCAAAAAGTCAGGGCCATTAAAGTTGGGGTACAAAGAAACATCGGTGGAAGAAAAAGATTGTATAAATATATCGTTTAGCAATGATGCACACTCATCTTGACCTACTTGTTCCCCATCTGCGTTTGTAAGCTTCAGATCACCGTGGTTATCATTAGGTTTGATTAAGTTCCAAAAGTGGCGAACATTTGTAGATAAAATTGTGGGCAACGTGTTAGTAAAAAAATTGCGTTTTACTTCTAATACTGCACGTTTATATTCCTGCTCGGCGCGATGATAGGCGTTAAAATGACTATCTTGTTTTGAAAGTTTGGCTACACGAAAGAGGCGTTTCTTTTTATTGGAAAGTCGTTTAAGTCTGGTGTTGTACCAAGGGGAATTACTTTTGGATGATAATGTACGAACAGGAATATATGAGCTTATTAGATAGTTAACTTTATTTCGAAAAAGGCACCAATTTTCATTTACAGAGCGTTCAGGGAAATTTTCCACAAAGTAACTCAGAAATTCACACAGTTCACTATTTATAGCCGTGAAATTAGCTTTTCCGTAATCACGAATCTGTTTAACTATTTTCGGGGAATGACTTGTGGTAATATTTAAGGTAAAATGCAGCAATAAATGATCACTAAAACCAGGTAGATAAGTAATAGGGGAAACAAGGTCGGCGAAGGTTGACAGTACAAGGTCTAACACTGAGGCACAGGAGGGCGTAATTCTGGTGGGGTGAGACACTAGCTGAGAGAAATTGTAATCCGAACATAATTTGAGGAATTTGTCACTCTCAGACGAAAAAGGCCTTGCGTAAGCTGTTTCCGCCGACCACACAATATTTGGATAGTTAAAATCACCCAGAAGGATGAAGTTTGGTGAGGGAGATCGCAAAGTCACTGTACTGATTACGTCATGAAGTTTGTTCAGAAAGCTATCATCACTTGAGGGAGGGCGGTAACAGGCACCCAAGATATATTTTTTGTGATTCACGGAAAGGCAAACAAAGACTGTTTCGAGGTCACTCGCAACGTTCAAATAAAGGGAATCTATATGATCGGCGACTGCAATCAGCACTCCTCCGCCTTGGCGAGCTTCCCTATCAGTGCGATAAATTTTGAAGCGTTTGTTAGTAGTTAGAATTTCGTTATCATGAATTTTGCTAGAAAGCCACGTTTCTGTCAAAACTACAACATCAGCCCCGGTGGAGTCAATGGCAGAGCATAGATCGTCGCGATTTCGCATGACACTGCGGATATTAGTAAACAGAACATTAATTATTTCGGGCGCGAAAGAAGAACCACTACCCCTCGCACAATGTTAGGGCAAGGCAGAGCGGGCAGATACTGCGCGGGCACTTAAATTTGGTGTCACATTATTTTGGAAGGATGAGGAAGGTTGGTTATTATCGCCTCCAGGGCTTCTTGTATTTGTATTGGTCTTGTCCGGCCTTCTGTCATTTCCAACTTCATACACCCTGTCGTTCGCATTTTCATACATGAAACATTTATTGTTCACGTAAAGCTTATTATAGCGCAGTTGGAAGACGCTTTTTTGTAATTTTCCAAACTCAAAAAGTTTATGTCTTGCTAGGCGCGTAGCCGGAGAAAAATCTTCATTAGCCGTTATGCCGCAGGCTTTAAGCTTAGGTCGTGATTGTAGGATTGTTTGTTTTGTTTTAAAAGAAGAGAACTTGACAATCACTGGTCTGCATCCTCCGACTGCGTACGAACCAAGCCTGTGAGCACGTTCAACGCATTCTTCAGAAACTTGCAGACTAAGTGAAGTAGATAACGTATCTAATATTTTTACTTTAGACTGTTCCCAAGATTCAGAGGCGGAATCATCAATACCGTGAAAGATAATATTGTTCCTTCTTGAGCGGTCCTCAATATCGTCCATGCGCTCGTGCAGTCTTTGGTTTACCTTAATAACAGACTTCATTAATCCCTCGGTGGCCAACAGCTCTTCCCGGGTTGCATCGAGAGTTGCAACTTTGCACTCGACGCCATCGAGCCGATTTTGGATGTCGGTAACCTTTAGTTCGACGGATTCTTGCTTACTCTTTAACTCGTTAATAGACTTAATAAGGCTAGCTTGTCCTTGGTCAATCCGGACCGTACGTTCATTAACATCTTGCAAGAGTTTGAACATGTCGTTAAACTGCTTGGCCTGCTCGGTAGACATGGGTCCCGGATTCACCTCGACGTCACCGGAGCGTAACAAGAGAAGTTTTAATGTATCAGCGGAATGTAGGACAAGCATCGCATGTGTACACAACCAGTAATACAAAGAGCACAAAGAACAAAAAAACCGCAATGACCGTGGGCACGGTAACTCGAGAAGCCATAAGTTATTACTTCGTCTAGAGTGTATAGAATACTGATTTCTTACCTGTATGCAAAACAAGAAAGGGTTCGTCAGCGACATTGCCGCTAACGAGTCACCGTGCCCACTGGCGTAGGCCACACCATGCGCTGCTTTTGTAGCGATTGACGTGGCTGTCGCAGTCGATGGTCGCGCTAGGTGCGGCTGAATCGATGCAGGATTTTCGATGAGGGCGATGTCATCCAGGGCCGGTGAAGACGGGCACTTCCATAGAATGACGCCTGATATCCGGGCTTTGTCAGCGGTGGTGCAGGCACGCGTTCCGCGATGTGATGGCGAGACAACGAACGCCGGTATCGAAGGCGCTCCCATTAACGAAGCCTGCGGTACCGTAGATAGGCACAGAGCCAAGGATCCTTCGGGAAACAGCGTCGACAGCAAGCATGCCTGTATGCAAAACAAGAAAGGGTTCGTCAGCGACATTGCCGCTAACGAGTCACCGTGCCCACTGGCGTAGGCCACACCATGCGCTGCTTTTGTAGCGATTGACGTGGCTGTCGCAGTCGATGGTCGCGCTAGGTGCGGCTGAATCGATGCAGGATTTTCGATGAGGGCGATGTCATCCAGGGCCGGTGAAGACGGGCACTTCCATAGAATGACGCCTGATATCCGGGCTTTGTCAGCGGTGGTGCAGGCACGCGTTCCGCGATGTGATGGCGAGACAACGAACGCCGGTATCTAAGGCGCTCCCATTAACGAAGCCTGCGGTACCGTAGATAGGCACAGAGCCAAGGATCCTTCGGGAAACAGCGTCGACAACAAGCATGCCTGTATGCAAAACAAGAAAGGGTTCGTCAGCGACATTGCCGCTAACGAGTCACCGTGCCCACTTGTGTCGGCTTCTGTGCTTTTTGCGAGGCGATTCCTCCGTCCCAGAAAATAAACCTCCAGGACAATTACAAACTTAACTTACTATATGCCAGCGTCACTCGGGCGGCGTTCGATCGGATTACTACCAGCGTGCAAGGGGTGGGGAGGTAGTTTGCCAGGTCGCTTCAAGGTTTTTCTGAGCCTCAACCTCCTGCCCGCTCCTGGCCATTTCGAACTGGATGAGTATCGTAAAACAGTGTGTTCGTGTCATCACTACCGCGTGATGCACGTTAAAGAACCCCCCCCCCCCCCCCCCCCGGGCTGGCGGTCACAATTACTGATCTATCTTCACACGTCACTCTGCACTGGCAAATATTCCAGCACATCCGGGACACTTGTCGTCTCATTTAATTGCCTGACCAACTTCGCAGAGCCTAGGTATCACACCCTAACTTTTCTAAACTTGATTTCGTGAAAACCAGTGAGTCGTGAAAACGTTATTTGAAACTGAAACTGTGGAGGAACTTGAAAACTGGACTTCGAACTTTGAAAACTTGGACTTGAAAAAAATTCAAAATCTTCGAAGCTTTTTTTTTTTTTTTTTTCGAATTCAGCGTTAAAAGAGAATCGAAACTTTCGAACTTTTCGATCTTTATGCAGAAAGAAATTCGAAATCTTCGAATTGTTCGACCTTCATGTCTATAAAAATTCGAAGCGTTCGAAGTTTTCGAAATTTATTTCCAAAGAATTTCGAAATCTTCGAACTTTTCGAACTTCAGATCTTAAGAAATTCAGATTTTTCGAATATCTCGAATTTCAAGTTAGGAAAGTTCGAAATATTCGAATTTATCAAACCTCAAGTAAAAAAATATTCGAAATATTCGAACCCGAAATTTTAGAAACCGTGAAAGCTTCGAACTTTTCGAATTCGAAACTCTACTGTGATCGAAAGTTGCGAATTTTTCGAATTCGAACATCGGTCGGTACGAAAATATCGAAATTTTTCGAAATCGAACCTCAGTTCGCTTCGCAAATATCGAAACCTTTCGAAATCGAACCTAGGGTGGTTCGCGACATCCCTAATAGAAACAAGTTAAACATGCAACCGCACAACGGTTTTGTCAGAAAAAGTCAAAAGTCTGACCGAAATCATAGCTACCAAATATCAAATATGAATATGATTTATGAAATTGCATAGGTTTCCTAACACAGTGTAACTGCCCACCAAGATTTCTTTTAGCTTTTTTTTTTTAATTGTTGTAGATTATATTTTAAAATCAACTAATCCTTCTGTACTATTTAAAATTTTTGCGACTTGAGAACGTTTCGTTTGTCTCCCGTAATTGGTTCGTATTTTAGGAGGTCGTCTATGGGTGTGTCGAAGTGTGTAATGTGTACTGTCATCTGGCGAAATCATGAAAAGGTTTTCGTTGCTTATTTTTGTAATAGCTTAAAATAATAGATTTGATTGACTTTGAGTACGCCTTGTTTATTGAATAATGGACCGGTGGGGAGATCTTAGGCGTTATTTTTATGGTTTTTAAAAAGTCGTAAAACTTTTTTTCTGTAGGACGGCAAGTCTATTATAATTTGTGGTCGATGTCGTTCCCCAAACTAAGATACAGTAATAAAGCTTTGAGAAAAAAAGTGAGTAATACAATTTTTTTTTTTACAAGCTACGGCTGCTAAAGCATAACATAACAAGCAGAACTCGTGCGCTGAGATGGCTGAAAACGAAGCAGAAAAACATGAGGAAAGATGTGGCGGTACGAACCAACGTACGAACAAGAAATTTCCTCGAATACAAAGATGACACTGGTTCAGAAACAGCAACCCGCTGAGTGCCCGCTGAGAAGCTGGTAATAGCATTTTTAATATCGGTTTTAGAGTGGATCGCGGTTTTCTTTTCGTGAAATATTTTGGCAGTTCTCGTATTTAGTCTCCATAAATCGAAATCAATCGTTTACCTTGGTTATGCCTTTGACCAGAGTTACCAATTAAGAATAATAATGATGATGACATTGATGGTGTTGTTTTTTTTTTTTTTATCCAACACCTTTCATTAAATTACGTTTTAACTTTTATGCTTTGACAAACTCCATCGAATGGTAGATGTAATCGCCGCTCGCCGCCAAAATCGAATCTTCTGGTCAAAGAAGGGCTGAAAACGCAGGCGCCTCAAGTCGCGGGTATCTTATTACAGTGTACCACTTTTTGGGCTAGGTGCTGTTTGTGGACACGTCGAAATGAAGATTATCATCGCCCCGCGACCAATCGGATTGTCGCATCAGCCAATAGCAACGCCGGAAAACGGATCTGGAACCAAGAAACACGATTGCAATAAACCGCACCCTGCCTTTCTTAAGATAATACCGGCTAGAGTAATGGTATCGTGTACGGATCTCTGTTATAGGTAGGAATCCCACTTCTCACGCGTTAACGCATCGAAAAACTGAGGTAGAGCAGGAAACGGGATCGCGCGCGGGGACGGATCGGGACGCCGAGCTGTAATTCGAATGATTAGTGGGTATAGACCTAAAGCTAAAGGCCCGTTCACACTCTTACGACCTCTTAAACCTGCACTCTTAGAAAAAAGGGTATCGATAGTCCTCCCTAAGGGGAGGAACGGTCTTGTAACCTATGTTCCTTCAGAAAGAGAGGAACTTTCGTCCCTGAAGCAGGGGAGCAAAGTTCCTCCGTCGCCTGCATCTCATTATGGCGGCCCTGAATCGAGCAAATCGAGCTCAATAAGGCTTAACGAGGACGCTATGTCTCTTGTACGGGACGAGAGGAGCAGCAAATAAAAGCGTAACACGAGCTTTCCGCGAACTGTGTTTATTTCCGAAGCCAGATTCCCCCCACAGGTACAGAAACTTGCGTTTCGAAAGCAGTTACTCAGTCTTCTCGTCGACAGCACTGCGATGTTAAACGGAGACAACCGATACCCAGTTACTTCGCGCACTTTACGTCTTACCTTTGGTGTTCCTCGAGTCACTATTACTTCGTCAACCGCACATAACGGAGGAACGGCAAACCCAATCCGCGAAACCAAAAGCCGCTCTCAAAAGAACTAACTTGAAGCCACTGTTTATCGCGTAGCGTGAAAGGTTAAATCGCTTGCCACTAGATGGCAGGGTCAAGCAGAGTAATTGCAAGTAGCTAGGCTAGGTGGCGCTAGGTACTGCCCAATTCATTTTCTACAAAGAAAAAACTTCAGCCCACCACTGCGCTTACAGACCTTCGGAAACCTCTCCTTTACTCGCATTACACATACTACCAGCACCACGTGAACATACACTGAGCAGATACACTGCACATACAAACATCAATTCAACGGCACACTAACCTGAACGCTACACCCGAACTCTGCTTTTCCGTCTTTTATACTGGTCGTTTTGAACGTACGGAATTTTTCGGTGACTGAATAAGCAATAAAAAATATTCCCAGCATGTTGATTTTTTTCTAGCAATGTCATAACTTTGACAGTATTTTGAATGACTCAAGGGATGAATCTCTTATTAAAAAGCGAACGCTCGATCATGCCGTAAATATTTGAAAACCAATAAATCAAGCCGCTCCAATACGGTTCGAAGCCATGAGTTAGTTTCCCCGCGCGGCACGTCGTAGCCTCTATTTCTATTGTAGTGTTTGTTTTTCTATTTGTGCTGTTCGCGCAAGGCTGCAATTGCTGTCTTGAATTAATCTCTGTAGAGCGGATATTCACTCAGCTGGAAGTGATGCTTCACGGGCTGAGAGATCGCTTTTCGATCAACTTGAATGCAGTCAAAGCCGCGACTTGCGGCAGGTGTTAAGTGTACGAAGCTACGCCGTGGGGAGCTCGAACACTTCTTGCGAGCATCCCAGCGCGCCACTTTGAGGGCAGTTTCTCCAGGGACCGTAGTATATTTAAACAGCGAAATAAAGGGTAGCTTTTTTTTTTCGATTTTACCTACTATTCTTTTTTCATGCTAAAATTCCACACTGTAAATATACCTACTTTCAGTAATGATTTCGTACTGTTCAGTCCTTTCCCCAGAGCGCAATCGCTCTCGGGCACGAGACAACCGACAGTCACATTGGCCACTGTACGATAGGAGCTTACTGTTCAGACCAGCGTTCCAGCATGACTATCCGCACGTCGATCGATTGCACCTAACCCCTCAAGTGGTATTAAACTTTTTAATGTAAAGCGGAATGTCAACCTGCGACACCCCACCCCGTCCGATCACGGCCCGACCAGCGGCATCAATGCCCGACAGTTTACGTCATCTCATCTTGTTGTTACACCACTGATACGCGAACACACGGTCACATCGGCGATAATTCCAGTCTTCTGTTCACAACCCACAACACTGCCATCACGATGTTGCTGCTATGTTGCTGACACGCACAAATACAGAACCACGTTGAACGCCGGTCGCACTCGGCATCGGAAAACAGAACCGAACTCAGCAAGAAAGGCGCCCAGGCAGCCGGCAGCAAAACCTGCCTGTCTTGGACGCAGTTCCTGCGATTTCCATAACGTCGAGAACGTCGACACAGTTCCGCGTGGTTTCGCTACTGTAGTTCCGCTACAGTGTACTAGAATACTTGGGTAGTGTTGGGACCGGAGGGGCTCGCCTGAAGCGCGTGGTATTGATCGCGACAGGTGTCGACACCGGCGCATTATCCGGAAGGTGTGCGCATGCGCGGCTGCACGCGCGAAAATATGAATCTTTGGTGCCGCTTTGGTGGAGTGCACATAGGATTTCTGATACAGCTACGACCTGCCAGCGGTCGTACCGCCGCATCAATTACGCTGCGGCACGATCGTTAGCAACATGATGCTTCAATGTATTGGACGGTACAAGCTACATTACCCTTCCTTTACATAAAAACAATTGCGACTTTAAAGAAGCGGGTTGCAAGTTGTTTCAGCGTAGAATTAGCTGCGACTTTCGGTTTGTCGGATGGTGAGCATTTTAAATAAAATGCCCATTTCCTTGGTCGCAAAGGCCGAACATTAAATATTTGAAAGGAATATCTAAAACTCAAAAGCAGTTTTTTTTTTTTTTCTTTTTTGATCTTATTTTATAATGGAACGAAACGGCACATACTAAAATCCGAGGTTGTTTTAGTATGGTTTTAATACCCCAGGTTAACCTCTCAGTCTTCTTTACTGCCCGTCTTCTGCGACGGTCGCAAAGGGGTGAGAATCTTTTATTTCTTCATGACTGCCACGTCCATCCGAGGACGACCAGACGTTAACTTGTAAGAAATGGCTTATAAGCCGTGACAATTTTTATCACGCGTTTTAACATGGAACTTAAGTCCAAAAACTGAGAAAACGTGGGCTGAACAAATAATGCTTTATAACATTCAAAGAAAACAAGCAACTATTTCACATCATTTTGAGCAGAAAACATGAGCATTTGTAGATCAGGCAAGGAAAAAGTTGTAATAGTTTACAGCGCGGCATTGAAATAATGGTTGCAATGTGCAGCGCATACCTGGTTACAATATGCAGCGCATTATCCTCTTGAGGGTAAACCATCTGAAACCCACACGCTCATAACAATACATTTAACCGACAGCTGCTTTCTGACAACCAGGTAAGTCTCGCCTGAGCTGGGTATTCGAAGGGAAAGACCCATGGTTCCACAGGGGGCATATTTGGTTCACGCAGACATACAGGGTATTTTTGTTTTATTCTTTACAGAACTTTACATATTTTACAAAAAAAGGATGGGGCAGATATGTGGATGCCGTGTTTCGTTATATCTGTAGGGCTCGGTGGACAATAAATGGGTGAATAACCGTTGCAATGTTTAACAATTAACCAAAATCTGTTAGTTAACTTCTTTATTTACGGCTTAATTGGCCATGAGGCAATTGCAGTTTTAAAGGGAGTCATTGTTAAGGGCAAACAGAATTTCGACAATTCGCGAAAAGGCAACGAGGTTGGCGAAATTTATCGTAAAAGTTTTCCTTTCTTCGCTTGATTCAGAAACCGCGTTATGAAAATAATAGGTAGAATAGTGACTTAGTCGTCTTGATGTGTGGCGCCGGCGAGTCCACCGAAGACACGCTGTCGAGTTAGTGACGAGGGGACAGAAACTACTGTGTCATGTTTCTACGCATCAATATCAGCACAACCTCATTCTCGCTTTCAGCGCGCAGTTTTTTAATTAAGCGAAGAAAGGCAAACTTTTAGCGATGAATATCTCAAAGCTCGTTGTTTGTTCGCGAACTTTCTAAATTGGGTTGGCCTTTAATAATGGCTCCCTTTAAAGCTGCAATTGCTACATGGCCCAATAAACCGTTCATTAAAAAGTTAATTACCATATTCGGCTAAGTAATCAAAATATTGCAACGGTTATTCACCCATGTAGGGTCCGCCGAGGTCTACGGATGTACAGTGCAGACGACATACACGTATCTATATACTACCTCCTTTTAATTAATTCTGTAAAGTTCTGTTATGAATAAAAAAATATCCTGCATAAGCATGAACTCACAACATTAGACATGCCTGGGACGTAGCCATTTCTTCTTTTTGATTATGGGAGTAAGAAGCTTTTAAGTTGGTTGTTTTAAAACTCTGCGAGTTTTAAAACAACCAACTTAAAAGCTCGCAGACTGCGCTTGTTTCTTCAAGACGCTTGCCCGATCGCTGCAGATTCTTCTCCCAAAGATCTCTTTTGGCTCTGTCTTTTGGAACGCCGAAAAGGGACGCCGCTTTCACTCCTTTCACTCGGATGAGGCCCGTTTTGCAACCAGGTGCAGAGCAAGAGTTTTGTCGCTGTTTCGCCGACGGCATTTCGGCACTACCCTTACGCGTTCACCATCCGCAAAATCAGAACACAAGATTCAAAGCATATTACGATAGAACACACGGAACTATGAAATCGTGGTCCCGACACGCGCACCGCTCGAAGTGAAAAACACATGGTTTCACCTTGTGTCGTACCGCAGGGAAAGCTACAAGCGCGAGCTCCTTGCTCTCGGGCACATCTCGGCGGCACGAGCTCTCGTGCACCAAGGGCAGCTGCCAACGCTATGAGCTCGCGCTTCTAGCGTTCGCTCCGGTACAACATAAGGTGAAACGGAGTGTATAAAATCGTGGTACCGACACGTGCGCCGCTCGAAGTAAAAAGACAAAAAAAAAGCGGGCCGCGCGATTTTTTCCGGATAACTCGACTACAGCGCCGCCACGAACTGTCAATACACGCGCGCTCACGAGCTCCTATTGCCGAGCCGCTCCGGTCCCAACACTACCCAAGTATTCTAGTACACTGTAGTTCCGCGTGAGCCCCGCAATTCGGAGACGGCCATCTTTCCCAGTGTACGTGGCGCTGCTGGCACTGCTCCGTAACTTCGCCCGTTTCTAGCGGCTTCGTTTGCTCGTTTCATAAAATTAGCGATAAAAACGTCAATGCAACCGAAATACTCTGCACGTTTGGACTAGAAGACGGAATTACAGGCGGCCTTCGCTGCCGCTGAAGCTCAATCAACTCAACAGCATTTATTAAACAACGTGCGCGACCTGCTCGAAAACGAAACCGAAAGAAGTTGAGTCGGGAGGGCGAAAGCTTTCTCCAGTCTGCCTGGAAAAGGAGGAAAATGTCTCGTTCCTCTCTCCATCTCGTGTCCGCTTGGAGGCGCGTCAGTAGAAGGGAGGAAGACGCGCCTTTGCTACTTTTTTCCTCCATTTTTTTTTTAGAGTGTGGGTTCCTTAAAACTTCTTAAACCAGAGGACACACTTGCGCCATCTATTGGGTAGCAGTGTAAACTCGGCGGTCCGGCATATTTTTTAATTCTCTCGCGCATTATCCTTTCTTTCTTGGCTCGAAAAACTTTTGTCAATGTTATAAACGAGCCTTTCTATGGGTATTACGCACATTTGACCTCGGAAATCCCTCAAAACCTTCGCTTTTGTGAAATGCAGTTCCAGGGTCACCGCATAGATGGCGCCACAATGTCAGTGTGTCATCTGGTTTAAGAAGTTTTAAGGAACCCAGGTTTAAGAAGTCGCAAGAGTGTGAACGGGCCTTAACTGCCTTTGTCTAAACTGCACTCGTCCAACGCGTTCGATTGTGAAAGCTAAACGCCAGACGTCAGTGTTCCACGTTCTAAAGCCTCCTCCTCTCTCTTACTTTCTCGCCGCATAGGCAAACGTGCGCGCCAAGTGCACGAGTGTGTACGAAGACTCATTAAAAACCACCGCAAACAATCGTGCACAAGAGACGCGCGCGGTTCGGAAGCAGACACTCGGCAGTGTTTCTCGACAAATAGAACAAAGCAAGAGACGTTAGAACGCTGAGAGGAAGAGCCAACGAGACGACTTCTTCAAACTCCACACCCGACCTCTCGGCATCCAACACAGGACCTTATACCTCCACTCAACGTCTGGGTCTATACAGCCTGCTTTCTGTCGATAGCAATTGTTTTACCTGTTTTTTTTTTTTTTTTCTCCGGCGATTTCAGCCTTGCCGGCAAACTCTCCGGAACAAAAGATGGTCAGGCGGACTAAGTATACCTTGAGGCGCATGAACGATCGACCCATTATATTCTTAACTGTGCTAACTATTGTTTTACTACCCTCGCATATTTCGCGTAACTCGTGTTTATGGGCACTTACGCGTCGTTTATAAAGAGTTTTCGATCGTTGTTAATGAAGACAACTCTCAGAGCATGAGCTCAACTGCAATGTTCTTCAGTGCATGCCGAAGGCGTACCTTCGGACAATTGCAAATAATAAAGGCTTAGCGGACAATAAAGGCTGGTTCACACACTTGTGACCGACCACAATCGTCTCCAACATAACTTGTTTTTAAGCCTCATTTAACTGTCTACGACTGACTGCGCAGCGGCGCAGCCGGTCGTAAACCCGTGAAAGATGATAAAAACAACATGGATCCGGCGTTCTAGAGAGACATTTTGAAAGCGCAAAATTACCGAAACACACTCAAATTACTACAGCCTGTGATGGGCTAACAACTACGTAGAGGCTCCGCCTCCGTCGCACACTCGTTTGCTCTTCCGCTGGGGCTTAGCTGCACGTGCAACGAAATGTTACTACACTGAAGTGTTACCGAAGGCGGAAAGCTTGCGAGGTGCGGACGCGCGTCGCCGGAAGAACATTGGGAGTTTTTGCACACCATAAAACAGTCGCGCCTCGCCCCTCAAAAATAAAAACCTGAGTGTCCTTCGCCGAATGTAAACAACTCGAAACGAGCAAAGAGCAACACACAAAAAAAAAATCAACAAGCAAAAAAGCACCATCACTAAAATGAGAAACCGTATGTGCCCAAAGCGGAGAAGTACGGCGAAAGATAAAAGTGGTCGGTTTCTTCGTCGCACGCACGTTCGAGAGGATCGAAGCACTTCTCCGCGATCAGCATGTGCGACGCGACGGTGTTTCTCGAGCGATGCGATAGCGGACGCGCCGCAAAACAAGAAGACGACCCCTCAAAAACACACACACACAAAAAAAAAAGCACGAAGGACGGCGTATCGATGAAGGACGTATACTGAGCCTCGGCGAACGGAACCATCCAAAAACAAAGACACACACAAAAAGGACATGAGTGTCTCTGTTGAACATTCCTTTCCACATCTTCTTCGCCGCCCCCATGTATTATTCATGTGCCCCCTTTGCCGAGGCGACGAAGGGCCCCCAGGGAACCCAAGAAGCGATCATGCGCGAATAATAATACTCTGAACTTTTGCTTGCGGAGGGGATTCACGACAGCTGACTGACTTCCGCCTCTCTGCGCGCCTAACTCCTGTATCTCATTTTGTTTCCCTTGTCTTTTTCTCACCGTCTCTCAACCTCTTCTTCCTTTTTATTCTAACAGGTATATTGCAATCACAAATACTAGTTCTCATCCAGCTCGCTTGCGCCTTTGCATTAATTTAATTAGCTTTATAACTCTACGTGTGCGAATAGTGGTTCGAATCGAATAGCGCAGCGTCATTCTCTGCATCGACACTGAAAAAAGAACCGGCAGGTCTTGGCTTTCCCTAGCACTATGAAGGCTATAAATGACGCAACGCTATTCGATTCGAACCATTATTCGCACACCCCTAATTATAACCTTAAAAATCCAGGCCGTGCACCCTTGTTGGTGTTAAGCTGGTGGCAGCTGATAAAACCCGTTTGTTCTGCTGGCGTCTAACTCCTGGTTAGCTCAGTTGGTAGAGTGCTCCACCTGGAAATGGAGAAGTTCCTGTTTCGATAACAGGACCAGGCGGATTTTTTTCGGTCGCGTATACCTGTCGCCTAGCTGTTTTTGAGATTTGTGTTTGTCCTTTATTCCCCTTGTTCCCCTTCTCCGAGGATTATTATCGTCGACCGTAAGTGTTCCGTAGCTGTTACACTCATATTTCTTGTATATTTCGAAGGGTTTAGTTACACACTACCCTATTTAAGGCACACCGTGCCTTGAGGCTAATGTAATAAATAAATGGCTTTTATGTCTGCTAAATTTCTTTCTAGAGTTGCTTCGTTCCAACTTATTAAAAATAGGCTTGGTTTCGACGGAATAAATTTGAATATATTGGAATTTCTTTTTAAGTTAGATTTTAACGCAATTTGGAGAACTTTGTCTAGCGGCTGTTTCGTTTCTTCTCTTTTCTTAAAGTAGTGCTACAAAAATACAAAAATTGTTCCAATTTAAACTTTAACCCGCCTTATACTGACATTCGCCCCTGAGCATGCCTAATCCGAGTAGCAATTTTTTTTAAATGTATTTTGTCTTCTACATTCTGTCTTTTTCCACGCCTCCCCCAATTCCTTTCACCTCTCACTTCTAACTCGTTTCATTATATTAATGCGAAATTTCGTTGTAGATCGGCCGCGTTCGATCTTATTAAAAACGAATTCAGTTTTGACGGCAATAAGTTTCGATTTAGTTGATATTTGCTTATGATTAAATCTGTTTATGACATTAACGCCATTTTCAGAACAATATCAAACGGTACTTTTGTTTCGTCTCTTTCCTTTAAGTGGTGTCACGAGAAAACTATAGCGCTCGCTAAACACACTTAAGATTGCTTACAAGTAGGAACGCGAAAGCATTCCTACACGCAGCGCATTATTCCTACAAGCAGCGCGCCACGTCTTCCTTTTTCACACGGCGCTCCGGCGGTGACGTCACGCTCCTCCACTGCGCATGCGCGGCGAACCCCGCCGGCTCCACGGCTTCTGTGACGATGCATCTGCGTTGCTGTGCTTTTCTTTGTGTTTACTTTCTGAGGCGCGTCCGCTTTGACCTTGAGCGCACCGCCGGTTTCCGTGACGATGCATCTGCTTTGCTGTGATTTTGGCCAATGGGAATTTAACTGCCGTTTCGCTGCTACAGACGGTTACAGACAGCACCGGCTTCGCTCCATGGGACAGTTAATGTTTTCGCATTAATACGAACAGTGCGCACAAAAAAAAGCAAAATTAAGACACGCGATACAAATACGTGTGCGTTACTACCAAGCAACGGAATTAATATTCAACGTCCGAATAACTAGACAACGGGAAGTCGTAGTCCCGGACGGCTTTCCAAACGCGGGCTTATTATGTTAATTCAAGTTCCTTGCCTCGTGATTGGTTCCTCGGCGCTCGTATCGACCAATGCCGCCATCTGATCGGACGGGAACGATAATGAGATGCAGGGGTATCGCCACGCCAGTCTTCTGCGTATCGGTCGCGTATTATTGCAGAACTGAAAGCGCAGGCAACAGACATAAATACTTCACGATCACCAACACAGGTGCAAGAAAATAAAGGTCAGCAAATGTAAAGTACGAGGTGTCCCCAAAAAAATGACATAGTTTTTTGCTGTTGTTGTTGTTTTTGTGTTCTTTATCTCGAAACTAAATTACGCGTATCCAAACTCTCATTCTCCGCCCAAATGTAGCGCTAGCGGTCCGACTCAGATGCCGAAGTTTCACCCCTAACCGTCATCTCATTCAAAAGTTGTGATTTTCTGAAAATTTTAGGAGGGAAAATGGATGCCCATTTTCGGTAACTGGCGCCATTCATCTCAGTCAAACGAAATTTCCGCATTAAAAATTTATAAAAATCGCTTCTAGCTTTCTAATAAGATAACGGTTAACGCTGAAATCTTGGCGTCTGGTACAAACCTCTAGCGCTACATTTGGGCGGAGAATGAGAGTTCGGTGATGCGTAATTTCTTTTTAAAGTTTAAAAGAAACGCGTACATTTTTATTAGGACCTGATCTATATCGTCGGTTAGAAAACCAATATTATTTATAATTTGTCCTTAAAACGTCACTTCGCATAACGATCTTTGCGGCTACCCACCACTTCCGCCGCCAAACTGTCACGACGCGGTCAATTATAAATAATGAACCTAGACACTTTGCTAAACGAAAATGTAAATACTTATTTCCTGAAAAAAGTAAATAGCGCTTTGTGTGTGCGTCCGTGAGTATGTTCGCTGACACGCGCTGGAACAACTCAATGCGAGCTAAAAATAAAAACTTGGCAAATGCACTTTAAAATATTCGCGTTCGCGTCAGCTCAAATGCGTTGCACGAGCCATTACACCCTACAAAATGTGTTCATCAGTGTGTGGCTAGCGGACGGCGCGCGGGCGCTCTTTCAGGTACACGGGAATGACATGTAGCGTCGACGACCGCGGACAGACCCAATTAAAATGGATAAAGTAAAAGTGTGCTGGCACAAAGTGAAAATCACGTGCAGCGCACGCGCTGTTTCGGCGGCGCTGGAAATATATCTACGATGAATGGATGAATCCGGCTGAGCCCTTTGGATCGGGCGGTAGCTTACGCCACCTAGCCTTTTTTGTTCTACCATTTAAGCTTAAAATATTTAAATGTGAAAACAATATTCACTCCGCGCTGAAAAGAAAGTGAGGCTATAAAACCCCCTTGCCATCAGTTAATAAGAAAATGCCTAGTTTCCTTTCACTTTCAGCCACCATTCACTTAATCTTTGCTTGGTAATCTCTACTGTCTTGAAATCCACTTTTCCTTCGCTGTCTCTAAAACCCAATGACTTTATTAAATCTATGTTGTCTTCGGTAGGCATAGGGTGAAGCCCTTTACAGTAGAGTATCAAGTTCTCAGCCGTCTCGTCCTCCTCTCCACAAACAGCGCGCACTGTATCCATTTCCTGGTACTTCGCTCTGTATGTTCTGGTTGGCAAAACACAATACCTGTCATTGTCTCAAACAACAATGAGCTTCCCCTAGAATTGTCATAAATGCTTTTTTTGGCAATAACTGTTTTGTTTAATCTATAGTTTTCCAGAGCCGTCTTTGTCTGCATTCCCTCTAGCCACCGATCTCTTCTGTGGCCTTAACTTTCTTCTTAACTGAGACCTGCTCTTCCGTAACCCCACTATAGCCTAACAACTTTCCTCTTAATTTCCTAGTGCACTGTCTCCACTTTGTACCTATACTCCTCATGTATAAATAGCTGAAAACATTTCGTGCCCATTGCTCCCCATCCATTTGCCTCAACCGATCCTCAAATTCTATCTTGCTCACAGCTTCCCTGCCCTCAAATGACGCCCATCTCATGTCTTCTTGTACTCCCTGGTTTGGCGTTTTGCAATGTGCCCCCAAAGCCAGCCTACCTACTCCGCGCTGTTTTATTTCTAGTCTTGCATGCACTTTGAATTTCATGCAATACACTGCGTTTCCAAAAGTCAAGCCAGGCACCATAACCCCTTTCCAAATCTCTCTCACCACCTCATACCTGTTGTAATTCCAAAGTGCTCTATTTTTCATTACAGCTGCATTTCTGTTGCCCTTACCTATTATATACTTTTCATGCTCACTGAGACATTCTGCACCATCACATATCTATACTCCTAGATACTTGTATTTACTAGCTCTCTCAACTGTAATATTCTGTATCTTCAACCTCTGAACTTCATCAAAGTTAAAAATCATGACTGCTGATTTTTCACTACTGAATTCTAAACCTAATTCCTCTCCTTCCCTACCACAGATGCTCATTAATTCCTGCAAATCTATTCTGTTGTTAGTCATTAGTACGATATCATCCGCATACATAAATCCCGGTAAGGATTCCTGAATTTTTTGGCCTAGCTTACTGTACGAAAGGTCGAATCCAAGCCCACTCTTCTCTAGTCTCTCTCCCAATCCTCTCAGATACAACATACACAGCAAAGGCGATGACGGGCACCCCTGCCTAAGGCCTCGTCCTATCTCTATTTTCCCCGTTGCCTTTCCTTCCCATGTTATAATCACCTTATTATCTTTGTAAATGTTCCTTAATATTGCTGTTAGCCCTTCATCTAGGTTTAAGCTCTCCACTATGCCCCACAGATTCCTTTGGTTCACATTGTCATAGGCACCCTTGATATCCACAGATGCCAGCTAGAGCTGTCTTTTTTTCTTTTTGCGCTATTTCTATAAACTGTGTTAGAGAAAATATATTGTCCTCTAACCTTCTTTGTTTCCGAAACCCGTTCTGTAACTCGCCCAGTATGCCCTCGCAATCTACCCATTCCTCCAGTCTGTTATTTATAATCTGCATTACCAACCTGTAAATAACTGGTGTCACGGTTATGGGACGATAATTCCTAATATCAAACTTATTACCCTTTCCCTTATATATCATACTCATATCCTACTAAGCCTCCATTCATCTGGAATATTTCCTTTTGTTATCATAGGGCTCACTACCTTCCTTAGTTTTGCCTTAGATTTAGGACCCAAATTCTTCACCAGCTTGATTGGGATACCATCTGTGCCTCTCGACGTGCCACTAGGGACTCTTCGTTCCGCCTTTTTCCATTCTCTTTGTCCAAAATCCGCGATGTCACCAGCTGGACTGCTACTTCCTTCGGTTCTCCTATCTTTCACATGTACCCGTTCCCGAAATTTCTCCTCCATTACTGTTTCTATATATCGTATCGCATCATCTCCCTTTAATTGATCTCCCTGATGCGAGAGTATGAACCTCTATCTAGCTTGCGTCGTTTCACCGAGTGAGTTCAAGTGCTCCCAAAACTTCTTGGCTGCGTTTCTATCTTTCTTGCTTACATTACTCATCCATTCTTCACCCTTTCTTTGAATTTTCGCATTGATCAAACTGGATGCCTCTCAGCGACATGTTATAAAAGTGTCCCATCTCCTTTTTACTTCCGTTTCTGACTCCCCACTACGCTTGGAATGCCTGTGTTTTCTAGAGGCTTCCTGACGTTTTTGTATCACTTGCTTCACTTCTTTGTCCCACCAGCTTTTTGGTCTATGTCATTGCTTTCCCTTTCGTTTACTCTGAACTTTGTCTAGTTCCAGAACAAAAAATGAAAGCCGTTTACAACTCCCTGTAACGCGGAATTAGAGCGCAGCTCTTGAGGAGGAGGGGAAGGCACGGGGGGCGGGGGGGTCACGTGCTCGCTAGATTTAGCGGGAAAATTTTTCCGCTAAATTTAGCGGAGAAAACTTTACTGCTAAATTTAGCGGGGAATATTTTCCGCTAAATTTAGCGGGGAAATTTTCCACTAAATTTAGCGGGGAAAATTTTCCGCCAAAGTTAGCGGGGAAAATTTTCCGCTAGATTCGGCGGGGAAAATTTTCCGCTAGATTTAGCGGGGAAATTTCCAGCTAGATTTAGCGGGGAAAAGTTTCCGCTAGATTTAGGGGGGAAAATTTCCCACTAGATTTAGCGGGAAAAATTTTCCGCTAGATTCCGCTAAATTTAGCGGGGAAAATTTTTCGCTAAATTTAGCGGGGAAATTTACTCAGCATGCACCGCGCGGTTACGCCAACGGCGACGCCGACGGCGACGGCGACGCCGCTCAAGCCGTAAACGGGCGCCTAAGAGCTGCGCTCTAAAAGCCTAGTTAGGCTTTTATAGGTCCAATCTGTATACCGTTGCCATGAAACTGCTTCCTCTATTCTTTCAGCAGCTATTTCGAACTCTTTGTCGCTGCAGAAATTGTGCTTTGAATTATGTTGTCTAGTTTCAGCCCCTAGCGATGAGATCAAGCTATAAGGGGCGCTCTCTCCGGCTTGTTTCCTAAAGAACTCGGTGTTTATCCAATACAATGCCCGTGAACTGTATTCTCTACGTCGTCTTTCTCGACCGAGCGCAGGGCACAGCTTTCTGTGGGGGCATCTGTTCGGTTGGTAAGGGGATCGGTGGCCGAGTGAGCTTGCGCACACCAGCTCGTAGCACGTGGAGCGAAAGCTCAGCTGCAGAACCGAAGGGTCCTGGGTTCGATCCCCACCTCTGCCCGTTTCGATCGGGATTAATATATCGTACCGGCGTGCGGTCGTGTATCACTACTGAGTTGTGCACGTTAAAAACCCCAGGCTGGCGGTACTGCACTAGCTCAATTACTCATCTGCAGTGGGTAGCAATGTCGCCATGTTCTGGCAAACTAAACTTCTGCTGTATAAACAACTAACGACTAATTTGTTTTTGTCCGATTGGCGCTTCACTGATTGAACCGTTGGTCCAGAGAGTCGGTCTTGCACCACGCGATCAGGCTCTCTGCGCATACGAGCACGCAAGACAAAAAAAAAAACGGCAGTCAAAAAAGCAGTCGACCGATTGGTCCAGAGATCACGGATATAGCTTCCACCATCCTGCCAGGATAGCGGTGAAAGCCGTGAACGGAGCATTGTAGTGACATGCCCGAGTATCGTATGTTGCCATCCTTTGCTCGCTTTCCCATTTCGACGCAAATTTCAGCTAATTTTTTTTTTTCTTTTGATAGTTCGCACGAGGTGCGTAGCTCGCACGGCACAGGGCATACGCCAACCTAACAAGTTCTCATACACAGCACGCCTTGAAAAAAAGCTCGCTTTAATGACCCACACAGAACCTTGTATCACACCGAAATCATGGTCGACATAATCTGTTATTCACCAAAATCTGTCACGTCTTGGCATAATGAACAATCTTGAAGAAACAAATCATCGTACAGTCCGAAATCGTAGATAGTCTACACCACGAGCAATTTTAGCTTTTAAATATATATAGTGCCCACACTATGGCCCCCTGAAGACACTGTAGTGGCATGCAGAGACGCGTGACCTGGAAAGGTCACGTGTCTTTTTGTGAGTCTCTTCCTGAGCCGAAACATACCTCAGAGTCTCAGACTAACACCGTCGCATCTCACCAGGGGGGTAAAGATGGGAGTAGAAGGCGGCAAACCATGGGCGCTGACATCGGCGGTTCCGAGAGAAAAAATTGAGAAAGAGAGCGACAGATGAGCGGAAAGAAAAAGCAGACGAAAGGTTAGGCGTGTTTCTTTTGCCGCGACGAGCTCAAGTCGCTCGAGAGCTCGCCAACTTTATTAAGGCGAAAGCCTTTTATGTCCCATAATGCGAAAAGGCGGCGTCGGCGTTGTGCCTGAAAGATGGCCATAAAAATACGTCATTAAGCAGGCGCCGCTCAAAGTCAAAGCGGACGCGCCTAGAAATAAAGCACAAACAAAAGCACAGCAACGCAGATGCTTCGTCATGGAAGCCGTGAAGCCGACGGGGGCGGCGCGCCTGCGCAGTGGAGGAGGGTGATGTCACCGCCGCAGCGCCGTGTGCAAAATGAAGACGTGGCGCGCTGCTTGTAGGAACGCGCTGCATGTATGAATGTTTTCGCATTCCTACACGTAGGCAGTCTTAAGTGCCTTCGGCGTGTTTTTTTAGCTTTATACAATGCGCGATTCCGGTATTTTAGTGCACAGTAAAAAAGAAAAAAAAAACAAGGTACAGACTTCACAGGTGATGTTTTGCTGCTTCCTCGTGCATATATATAAGGTGTCGCCAGCGATACGGGCCTATTCGGAACCGCCAACTAAGACAATTGGATCGCCGAAGTCTGCTTCAAGCCCGGCCATTGCGAAGCGGTGCGAATGCATGGGACCTTTCCCTCTACAGGGTGAAACAAGGAGACGGCAGGCTCTTTAAATCGACCGGAAAATTCGGTTTCTTAACCTATCGCGCTACGACTTCGTGCAGCGTTGCCCACAGATGGTGCTTTTTTTTTGTAAAATTTGCAAAGAGCGAACTTACCTGAGGAAAAAGTAAAGAAAGAAAAAGGCTTAGCTCCTATGGAAACTCAGCGACGCCACCGGTCTGCAAACAACACGGCGCCGTTTCGCACGGAAGACAAGAGATGGCGCAAGCGGTCGCGACGCCAACTGCCGCCAACGAACGAGCAGACGCCGAGAGCCGGCGTATTTAGCAGACAAGGAACTGCAGTTGCTTGTTGTTACCGCGCCTGTTTTTGTTTCTGCGACTGTCGCCGCCTGCGGAACGCGCGCCGCTTTTGAGTCGAAAAGTTCGTCTGCTAAAGAGGCCGGCTCTCGGCGCCCGTATGCTCGTTCGTTGGCGGCGTTCGTTGCGCCATCTCTTGTCTCCGGTGCGAAACGGCGCCGTGTTGTTTGCACACCGGTGGCGTCGCTGAGTTTCCATAGGAGCTAAGCCTTTTTCTTTCTTTACTTTTTTCTCAGGTAAGTTCGTTCTTTGCAAATTTTACAAAAAAAAAATGCACCATCTGTGGGCAACGCTGCACAAAGTCGTAGCGCGATAGGTTAAGGAACCGAATTTTCCAGGTCGATTTAAAGAGCCTGCCGTCTCCTTGTTTCACCCTGTAGATCATTATATTAACTCTATGACAAGTGAAGAGAAAGCAGGGGGGGGGGGGGGGGGGGGAGACACTTTACTTGGAATGAACCCGAAACAAAGAAGAAAAGAAACACCGCTACTTGCGACAAAAGGTTGCCAACCCAGAGGTGCGGCGGAAGTAGCCAAGGGCCGCTAAATTTGCTCCTCACCAAGCCTCAGCTAATGCGCTCGCTGTTCTACGGGGACGTATGCTCTAGCATTCCGGCACGCTGCGACGAGGTTACGCGGGGACGCTAATCGCATCGGCAACTGGCATTAATTATTCGGAGGCGACGCACACTCTCGCGTAGCTCGCGTTAGGCCTAGTCTCTCTCTCTCTCTCTTCCTCTAACGGAGCTTGTTTGTAGGCCAGGCTAACGACCACCTGTTTTAAAATTAGTTAATGGTGGAAGGTAGTAAGAGGCGAGAGTAATGGCTGCTTGAGAAGCTCGCCGGGAGAAAGTTTGGGGGGCCCGCTGTTTATTACGCTGGAGTGTTCGCGAGCGCGCCGCTTCCAAACGCTGGCGCATCTTGTGTTTTTGTGTCGGTGAGTGGGTGTCAGTGTTTGAGCGACTGCGTGTGCATGTGTGTCTTAAAAGGATGAATCCGGCAAATGAGGAGCGCCTGGCGCGAATTCCACGCAGCGGTGAAGGTTCGCATAATTTGAGAAGTGGCTTCGTGACTTTGAACGAAAAGGGAGAAAATTGTCCGTCTCGAAACCATAAGGCAAAACTGAGGATTCCGCTCTTCATTTAGTTTGCCATGCCGCCACCTTCCCAGACAAGATGACTGGTTTGAAACTTGCGACGTCAAAATTTACATGACTCAACCGCTCGTCATAATTGGGGACAGGAGACCAGTACGGACAACAATCTTAGATCACATATAGCGATGTTGTGTTTTGCTCTTTTCTTCTTGTGTGTCTACTGGTCTCCGCGTTTTTTTATTCTCATTTTGTTTTTAGTATGATCGCTTATCAGCTTGCCCGTACAATCACCCTTATCACAACTATCTAGCTATCTTATATCGGTAGTGTTGTCGCTGTGCACGATGAGAGGTAGAAAAAGGGAGAATATGTGGACGTAGATGAAACGGTTGCGAGGAGGCCTGTGAGGTCATAAAAAACCCGATCGCTTTTGGAAAGAGTAAAAATTCGTTGTTTTTTTTTAGGTGCAAATTTTACGGGCGTGCATTAGGTTACAAACTAAAGTTTTGAACGGCGATGTTCTTTTCTCGTATGAATTTATGCAACTTGGTTGCGTAGATTAAAGGTTTTCTCCATTAATCCTGTAGAACAGGATCTTTCTAACGGCCGTAGAGGGGGTACACAATCCGATTCGACTGTGCCAAAACAAAATGGCAGTCAATGCATATTAAATCGAAGTCCTAACCGTCATGGAATAAGGCAAAGGTACACGCGATCTGAAGTTTATGCAACACCGTAACGTTAATTTGAAACTGGAAACACGAAATGCAACATCCCTAAAAAGTACATTCTGGAGCCACAGAAAGGCCACGTGAAAGCAGAACGTTTCGCAAAGCTGAAGCCTTCAAAACGCCTCTGTCGTGAAGACAAATTTTAAAATATTATGACATAATTCAGGTGACTCTATAGAATAAGAGTGAAAAAAGAAAAAAAAAGATCACGTTCCACCGAGCAACGGGTACAATGGGTACAATGTAAAAAACATCCCAGAGAGTCGTTCCCTAATTGTAGGCCTCACCCACGGTGGTACAAAGCAAACTCAACTGCTGATCGTCATGATTAAAAAATGCGACTTCCTCAGCATCAATTTCGGTTTTAGGAAGCTCACGTAATATTGCTTTGCTTTGTCGCGAACTATTTAAACAATTGTGGAGGACGGAAAAGCGTTTCCTTTGATTTAAGATAAAGCTTCAGATAACTGACAGCCACCATTTTTAGCACCAAGACGTGCATGAAGCAGTGGCGTACCAAATTGTTTTTGAGGGACCCCCCCCCCCCCCCCCCCCCCAGGGCCGGGGGGCGGTGCCATTGGTATCTGTTGGGCGCCGCCGGCCAGTGTTGGCACTGCCCAGTGGCGGCTGTTTCAGGGGGGGGGGGGGGCAAGACAGATGCCTTGCCCCCCACTCTGGGAGCTGGGGGGAAGCTTGCCCCCCCCCCCCCCCTCGGGTTCGTGCGCCCATGGTATCAAGCGTAGCTAATTAAATGGCTTTAGTTTACCCCGACCGGACAGGCACAGGAGGAGAATTAACGAACTGCTTGACCTCGCGCTCTTGGCGCTGCTTCAGTGGCTTCATCAGCCCGTAGCGATGGCTGCACTCCGAACCTAGGTAAAGCAAAGCAAATATTCAGATCTTAGAGTTTTACAAGCCAAACCATCCAAAAATCACCTAACGCGCCCCACTAAAACAAAAATGTCGGGTTTATTTTGTACTGAAGATCTTTTGACTGCAACCGAAATCTCAGATTGGCCTCCGACAGATCGCGGGCCCCATGGCCGGTATTCAACCTCACAAATATGGATTCATGGGCCAGCGTGTTGGCTCAGAGACACTGAAGATGTTTTAATGTTTGTGTTTTGTTTTAATATCATTGCCACTTAAGAGCAACCTGAGGTGGTGTTTGAAACAAAATATAGTCGAAGCATTTCCACAAGTATAGTTAGATTACGAAAATGATTTTTGCAAGTGATAATACATACAAATGTTTTCGCATACGTGGCGGAATCCCAAACGGCGGAATTCATTTCTTGGCACCCATATAATTTGGATCGCGTCAGGCATGTGTACCAACGCACAGTAGAACACGCGCAAAAGCAGCTGTGGTACACCCGCAGCCTCGCGCTTGTTGTTCTGACATCTCAGGCTCCTCACTGCGGGTCTCCAATCATCTGACACCCTGACATATGGCGCTTTTTCTGTCTTTCACGTGGCGTTCCAAGCGCCACAGGACGGCAAATGCACATCAAGCTATTTTTGAACACGTGTAGCCATCTGTATTTTATATTAAGAAACTGCAATTTGCCGTAACTAAATACGAAATGTTTGAGGTCTAATAACATTCTTAACGTGTAATATATCAATATGAAAGTTTTAGAAAATGTAATATCGAACGATGCTTCGTAATTTAATGTCTCGTAATTTTGATTAGTTGGCGTGATTTCGTTTTATAGCGCCATAAAATAATACCATTTTAAACTTTTTTTTATGTTAATATACGCATTATCTGTACTGTTCGTTGCTTACTTTTTAACTCATTATATCGAACCGAACACTCACGTAAAATATCGTAGATGATGGGACGTTATAACTCAAAAAATAATTGTTTCAATATTAGAGACTGTGGTCTATTAAAATCTGAATAATTACGTAACAACTAAAAATTATCGTGATATTTAGACATTAAAGTATCGTTGAAGAACGGTCACGGACTATAAAACTCTGAATAAAGAAAAGATAAATCAGTCCCAAGTTCTCTTTGTGCGACGAATACTCTTCAGCATTTCACTGAGAACAAAGCAGAACGCGTACCAGAAAAAAAAAAAAAGTGCTTGACGAGAAAAAAGAGCAATTTCTTAAAACATCAGCGTGCTGACACCGGACGAGGACGCGTGGCCACGCGCGTTGTATCTGGGGGGCCAACTAAGCTTATTGGATTAGAGCCCAAAGCTTATCGCTCGAGCGTAAACAGCGACGGGATTAATTAGGTTAGGTCGGGCTCAATGAAATTTGGGATCTCCTCTTTGAACGAGGCGAGGAGAGCTGGTGAAATGGCCCGAGGGGGGTCACGCGAGCCCTCTGCCACAGTCGGCGGCCTACGGGTCTCAAAACCTGTGGAAAGGGGGCGCTCGTTTTCGGAGGGACCCGCGGTCAAGCTACACCGACACAACAACAGACAAACGTTACGCAATCTTGATCCTACTGACAAAGACCGGGGAAAACGGAATGCGTTGTGGACGGCCGAGAACATGCTATGTGTGTTTGTCGTAACGTAACGTCATGAGATCACGTGACTCTGGCATCACACGGCGTCACGGTGTGACGTGATACGACGTCACGTAGGGGGTAAAGGCAACGCAAGATCAACTTAGAGTAAGCCTATAGGCTCCGCTTTTGTTACTCTAGATCAGGGGTCCCCAAAGGTTTTGAATAAGGGGCCCTAATTAATGATATGTCACAGTCTCGAAGGCCGGAAAAAAAAATAGAGTAATTATAAACGAGGAAAATCTAAGTTAATAAGCCTACATAAGCATTAAAGTACATAAATGAGTGTTAGAGTAAGTAGTACAAAACAAAACTTGCAGCCTTTCCACTCTGGTGAAGGAAGACCAGCGGTGCTGTACAATTGAAAGTAATGGCCTGCCGCAAGTCGGCAAGCCAGAGTGGAAAGCCTGCCGCCATCTATGAGCGTCGGCGGCAACAAGATACGTGGCTTGCCGCCGTCACTCATAGATGGCGCAAGGTGTCCAGAGTTCGGTGTCTTCATTTCTTTGCGGGGGACACGATCCTGGGGAAACTAGCCCTTAACAGCTCCGCTGTAAATAACTTAAGCTTGATGAGTACACATACTATTTGAAATTTACTATTTAGCTAATTATGACATTACACAACAACTGTGACAAGAAAACTGGCTATAGGCATATATCAAAACGCACGGAAACTTCGGAACATTAGCAAAGTGCAAAAGACTAATGTTAATTATAAAACTAACGCTGACAATATGAAATTGCTGTGGAAAAAGGCACTAAGCCCAATGTACACGAGGAAGCAAAGGAATTTTAACATAGTCACACAGACACGAATGGTGGCGTTGGTAATGAAAATGTTCAATAAATAATACGGAAAAAAAAAACGCGTTTCGATGCAGTTTTATTTTTCCCCCGTTCTTTTCTGGTATTTTCGTTTGCGCATTTGGAAAACGTCCTAGAGCCGTTTTTTTTTTTTTTTTTTTTTTAGACGCACGTTTTGCGCCGGTATAGACGCTTTCAGCGCGCGCCAGATTGAGCCGCCATAGCCGACCTTCTCTTGTCTTACCGAGATGCCGAGCCACTGAAGCGGACGTTGACGACCCTCCACAAAAGCCTATGCTGGGGAGAAGGACACATTAACACTTAAAATGGCAATAATCTGTCCTGATTTCGGAATGATGAAGTGAAGCGAACGGAATAAGAGGAAACAAAACTGAAGGTCGGTTATGGCGGCGCCCATGCACAGCTGCCTGAAAGCGTCTATTGGCGACGTGCGCGATCGAAAGCGTCGCTGTGGTCGGCCTTTCATGATTGGCCGAATGCTGGTTATGACGTCAACAAAGGATTTCTCATCGACGGAAATAAGAGGAATGGAAGAACTTCCATTTTGGCGGTGTTTTCAGCGTTGCTAAGGGGGCAAGCTGAGCGTTTGTGTTTTCAGCGTTGGTTACAGAGCGCAATGATTTCAAGCTTCCACCATGCTCCTTACAAACACCATCGAACTTGTCGTTCGCAAGGTCATGACGTCACGAAAGGTAACCATAGGAGGGCGCCACTAAAACATCTCGCCGCTAATAGCAGCGAGTTTGCTGGAAGCGGGCCGCGGGCCGGGCTGCATTAGAAAGACCATGGCCAGCCGCGGGCCGGACGGAAGACTTAGGCGGGCCGGATCTTGTCCGCGGGTCTGGGTTCGGAAACCCCAGCTCTATATCATATAAATAAGTTACGCTTCAGGCCAAAGCCACTTCGGAAACCTCGGTGCTTCACATCATCGCTGCCAGTTGTCACAAGCGTGCTCTCAAATAACAAGACAAGGATTTCTGTCCTCAAAAATTCTTAAAACAGTCAGCGATAGAGCAAGACGATATCGTCCGAGCTTACCGTCCCCGTATCTATCTAAAACCCGGGAAATCGCATTTTCAAATTGTAGAGCCCCGATCACGTTGGTCATACATAGAATGAGTCCAAAATCGAAAACACGCACATAAAAGAAGCCAACGAAAGCATGGTCGACTACAGTCCGCGTCCCGACATCACCGACATCCAGACAGGTCGTGGCGTGCGGGAATCCCCTAGCTCCCTTTGCTCCGCCCCCGGCCTTCAGGCTGTCACGCAACACGCACCCGGGCCACGAAGCTCACGTCACGCTCCAGCCACTAGGTTCCTTCGATTACACGGAAACGCCACGCGGGCCATTTCATCGTCCGACGAGCGCGAGTCTCGAAACACAGAGGCAGCCGTTGTCGCTCCACTTGGATAGCGGGAATTTACGGGTGCGGAAACCCAACCGTCTCTTTCACGATCCCCCCTCCCGCGCAATGCTCAGTGCCCCGGCGTTTCACGGGTCGAAGATCAGAGAACCACGTAAGCGTGAGCGGGAGAACCAAGCAGGAAGCCGCGGGAGAAAAGAAAAAGGAACGAAGCGCCGCCGCGTTTCTTCTGAGAGGTGTAGACGTCCTCGTGGTAGATCTGGACATTCTTCAGTATACGTCAACCTAAACCTAACCAGAGTACCCATAGTGACCGACAACCAGAGCTCAAGTCACACTGCCCGTACTGTACGCGATTTTCTCAGCTGACATGCCTAAAGAATTCTCTGCGAACCCGCCTTTTGTACGAGGTACTATAGCTGCAGTACGTCACGGCGGCCTTAGAGACAGATACGTGGACGATCATGAATAGGCGCGCCGAAAAATAGCCTTTCGGAGAGTGCTTGCCATATAGCGCGGCGAGCACGGTGACGACGGCCAGCGAATACGAGAGAAAAGCCAAGAAAACAGGTACAAACGAAATTCGGCGTACCAGGCTTAAAGGGTAAGGCTGTTCAAAACGTCGACCAAACTAAATGACTGATGTCGACTCATAGAGACTAAATACCAGCGCCGACAAGATGTTCCACTAATGGGAAACCGCGCGATCCACTCTAAAACGCGATATAGACCTCTTTCCAAAGTGTGCCCTCCTTTGAAAGCTGTGGAATCCCTGCACAATGGCGGACACAATAGACACCGCCAATGTCGGAACCTTAGAAACTTCACTAATGGCACTTCATTTCTAGCTTGTGTAGTTTTAGAATCTCGCATTATGTGGTGTCGCTTTTTCCGCCATTGTGCAGTGTTTCAGACATTTTCACAATAAGCACGGGACCTTCGAAAGGAGTCTATAAAAATGCTACCACCTGCTTCTCAGCCGGCATTCAGCGGGTCGGTTGTTTGTCAAGCAACCCTGTGCCCCCATGTCGTCTTCCTTTTAAAGGAGGTTTCTCGTTAAGACTGCAACTTCCTTCCCCGTGTTTTTCTGCTTCGTTTTCAGCCGTCCCAGCAGATTATTTCGGCTTGTTATATAATGGTTTAGTGGCAGTAGTTTGTATGTGCTCTTTTGGTGATCCCGCACGAAAATTATTCACTCCCCGCTCGCTCAAGCGCGTTGTGGTTCTGAAGGTGGCCTTAAATAGCGGCCACGGTTTAGTGCGTTCCTGCTCAGCGCGAGCTTACGATTACTTTCCACAACGCTTGTGCAACGAGCACTGCACATCGCCAAGATTGTACTTCTTCTCGGAAGATTAGTGGGGGCTCGTTCTGTGAGCCTAAGCTCATCGAGGCAAACTCGGTTTTTGGTCGGCAACTTTATGAATGTGTATCAATATTTGCTACAGATGTTTGATATCTGCAAACCAAAGCAGTAAGACAGCCGTAGCATCTTACAAGACTGATCGGAACTGCTCTTACCACTAGGCCAGTCGCACATTTTTCCGTATCGCTAGAGCCACTAAATGAGCTGCGCTTAGAGTATCGTCGCTCCATTCCCCGACACTGTTGTGGGAGCCGCCATTTCGGTGCTTGTGCAGAGCAGACGCAACTGCCGATCGTCATGATTCAAAAGTGCGACATCCTCAGCATTAGATTCGGTGTTAGGAAGCTTACGTAATATTGCTCTGCTCTGTTGTGAACTGTTCAAATATTTGTGGAGGACGGAAAAGCGTTTCCAGTGATTTTAGATAAAGCTTCAGGTAACTGGCAACCATGATTTTAAGACACAATATGGTCAAGTGTCGTTTCTCTGAAGCGCAGCTTATTTGGTGACATTAGGTACCGCGATACGAACTTTGCGTCGCACGATGACCATGCAGCTGATCAGCATCATGCTCGAGCCTGTAAAGTCCGTTTCGCCATTGACCCCCGAAACAAACCTTTGAAATATGATAACTACAAAAAAAAAAAAAAAACACGAAGCATAAAAAAAAACTGGCACCTCGTGATTCGGGGCCACTTCCTTCCCTCGAAACTGTCTTAACCTTAAAATCGATAAAAGGTACCGGAGTTACCCCTTAATAAGAAGTACAAAAAATGTAGCCCTCCATACGTCATTCTCCCTCCAGTTTCTGTTCATATTTCGGTGCAGCGTCGCTTTTGCTTTTTTTTTTTTCTTCAGGCATCGTGTCTAGCCATTTAGCCATCGTGTCCTGGCAAATTACCTGCGCCCGATCTGCCGGAAATAATAGACGAGAAACAAGAAAAAAAAAGAAAAATGTGACGAAAGGAAGCATAATGAGCGGAACAGTGAAAGTAATCGTCGCAGCTTCGGTGCGAAAAAAAAAATGGAAGATAAATAAAAAATAAGAAAACAGATGTCTCTGTGTGAAAATAATCAATACAGCAAAAAAACATTTCGCAGCACAAAAATAAAAGATATAGAATCGAGCCGTGCGAACTGAAGCCAAAATTTATTGGGGTGGAAGGGGTAAAATAAGAAAAAAAAAACTAATCAGCGTAGAACCCTGGATGATAGTTTACGAACTCGAAGAGTCTCAAGATAATTCGATTTTTCTTTGTGTGTGTGTGTGTGTGCCTTAAACACACAGCAGAAGTCGTCAAACAAAACCGGGACCTATGACCCTCTTTTTCGTTGGATTGTTCCGGTTTTCATTTAGGGAAGTGTATGGAACAACATCTATCTAGTAGGGATGTCAGAATATTGCTGGCAGAGAGACTAGAAATTTTATTTATTAATCGCTTACCGTAATAAGAAGCAACACATCAAAAGTATTTTGATTTTGAACTTTTATTTAAAAAAAACGTAACCATAAAGTCTGTATTTAATATAAGTTCAAAACCTGAAGCACATTTTTTTTATACTTTTAGTGAAGTTCATTATTTAAAGCTGCGATTCAAACGTGCGCCCACTCTGGCAACTAAGGTGTGCGTAACATATAATATTAGTAAACAAAACAAAACAAAAAAACTTTAAGCATTATTTTCGAAGTGTTCCCTAAAAGCGCAAAACGAGAAGTATGCATTTATTGTGTTAATTTTACGAGGGTTTCAATTACACTACAATTTAATGACCTCGTGCGTCTATCTAACGCCTTCTTTTTTTCATAAATCAACGAACATTGTTTACCTACAACAGAAACAAAACCCTATCGAATCCTGTTAATCGCGAATGAGTAGGAGAGAGAGAAAGTGCTTGCGCGCGTGGGCACGTGCGTGCGTGGATCTGTGCGCTTGCGTGCGTGCCTGCCTGCGTACTTGTCTTGCAGAATATAATATCTTGAAACAAACACCCTCCATAAATCAGTGTTTTTCTGGGTTTGCGCGACTAAGCATATCACTAAAACGAGCGCACAGGCGTGCTGGTTTCAGGCAAGCTTTTAGCCGCATTTCTACTGTTGTGTTTGTCCGTCCCCTCTTCGCCTTGCTCCGAGAGTGCTATGCCAAGCTTGTGTTGTATATTTCTCGGGTGAAAGTTACAATTGATCACTATCTTCGTCACCCCGTGGAAGGCATACGGGAAAAGCATACAGCTCTAGCAAGAAGGGCCGGGACAACAGTAAAAGAATCGAACACTATACTGCGCTTCTTCCCAAAAAGCGTTTTATTACCATCCTATACCACGTAGCTTGCACTCCCCGGGCCCCCGTTTTTGTTCCTCGTAAAATCCGTCTAAAATCCCTCGGTTCAACGGTGGCATTTTAACGATTCCAAGGAAGAGTTGGGAAACTTGCGAAAGGGGTCCGTTCAACTCGGAGTATACATTACGAGCTGATCGATAAAAACAATATTTGTATTTAAAAAAAACGAGGAATGCTAAACACGAGGACACGAGGCAGGCTCATGGGGTCAAAAACCCTGAACAGGAAACGTACCAGAAGAAACAAAAAGTGAATAGAAGGCAATTGGAAATATTGAGCAATAAAGCGGCAACGACCCTAGAAAGGTCACAAAGTCGGACTAAAAAGCTAGTAAACTCGGATATCATACTGACAGAAGCTGAGGGGGACGGCGAGTTGAGATGGCGCTCGGGAAGTCAGAGTGCCGTCCTCTGTCTGACGAGTGGGTAGAGATACGAACGCGTTTGAATGCCGAACACGGTCGATTGGCGTTCGAACTCAAGACACTGAGCGAGAAGCAGACGACGCACTTGCTCGGCTTGACTGGGGAGAGAGAGCGGCTAGAGACAGACTCAGCTTGCCTTTCCATCTACCCACTAATCCTTCCAATCAGAGCTCGTCGCTCTAGCCTCCCCGCGTGGTCTCGTTTCCTCCTCTCCTTCAATTTTCCTATGTTTACGTGAACCAAAAAAAACCCATAAAAACCGAGGAAATAGAAAAAGAAACATTATATTTTTTGCCCTTCTAGTATTTGTTCAGTGCTGAAAAAAGCGACATTTATTGGGTTTGGGGCGGTGTTGTAGGCGTTACCGAAAAACCAAAGTAACGAAATCCGTTACACTTTACTTCCAAAATAAAGAAACGCGTTACCGACCTACATTAACGCAAAATAAAAGGAACGCGTTACCGTTAACGTTACGGATAAATAGGTGCGCACGTTATTCTTGTGTCTATTTTTATTTATAAACTGACGGTAACCTCTTTTTTTTTTCGTTTTTTTGCGACAGCGTTTTTTTGACGCTGGAACAAAGAGCCTGGCCGTTGGGGTTTTTCCAACGTCGGACGTTTTGCGTGGAGAAAAAAAGACGATATTTGGAGGTATGTGGAATGAGTGCAATCATTTATAATGGTGCTAACGCTCCTGTTTGTGGTGCAAACGCCGTGTCTGTGGCCCTGCCACGTATTTCGTTGTTTTTGCAAATAAATGGCCAATTCTTCATCGGGGTCTCAGCGCAAAATGTGAGATGCACAATAAAAAAACAAGAAGTGCAAGTTTTGATATTATTAAAAACATGTCTCTACGCAGTCTAAGTTTCTAGACTTGTAATGCATTCAAAACGCGTTGTTATTTTTTTTTTTTTTTTACTGGATACTGTAAACGATTTAATTTTCGCGAGGACCTAATATTCGGGAATTTCGCGAATCGCCTATAATTCGCGAAAAGTAGGTCTCGGGAACAATTTCGATAAAATGTAAACGTCTTGGAATCTATATTCAGAAACCATTGCGTCGCGAAAATTAGAACCCGCGAATTATTCCAAAACTTCAGCTTTGACCTAAAGTCGCGAAATGTTAAGCCCGCGAAAAATAGGTCGTTTAGAGTAGATGAACGACTCGTGTGGTTCTGTACTAACATTTATTTTTTAATTAGTGCACTCACATTTTTTTAATTCAAAAATTGTCCTTTTTATGCGATTTTGAAGTGCCGTAACTCAGTTCCACATCAAACGCAGCATCGACATTCAAAGGAATGCTCCTGGTAGATATAGAAATTCAGCATAAAAATATGAAAAGTGCAACGTCAACGTTTTTTTTTTTTTGTAAGCACCTTTTGATTATGATAAAATTTCAAAGAATTTTTTTCACGCGTTCTTGGTTTTTTCAGTTAGCGTTTTAGCGTCTGATCTTTTCTTTTTTTTTTCAATTTGTATGCTAGGGAACCTAAGCTGGTTCTTTGTAGCGCTGGTTTGATCGTATTTACATTGAGATTTGGCTAAAATAATTTTAACTTATGGACTATTTGAAGCTCGACACGGTACGCCAGAAACCAGTTTCAAAGAAGAGGACAGCTATTTAAAAACGATGTTTTAAATATAGCTTTTTCGTTTTACATAAAATCACTTGACATCATCGTAAGTTTTTTTTTTTTTTTTTAAACGTACTAATTGTCCCAAATATCAAGAAGGACTTATGTTGTAGCAGACGACGTGCACTGGCGCCATCTTTTGAAAGGTGGCTGAAATTGGAAGTTGAGAAGTTCTGGAAACGTGGCGCTCATTCTGTCCTTGACGCAGAGGAGTCTTGCCTCAAATATTTTCTCACGCCTCTTCCTCCTTCTTGCAGTGAATCACAGTTAGTCTCGCGAGAAAAAAATAAGAAGCGATAAGCGCGTCACAAGAGTCAAGAGTAAGTTCTCGAAAGCACCCCATAAATGATCTATTCAATGCTGCCCACCATGTTCCAACACCTAGAAAGGTACAAATATTGAACTACATATGATAGCGACGACGAAGGAGAATTTCTTTCCCTTCACTCTAAGCTAAACAAACATGCTTTTTTTTTTTTTTTTAAGGTTCCAGCTTTCCAACTTCGCCGGTCCTGTTATGTCCGTCATCGTGCAGGTATTCGAGATCTTCAGTTTTCAACGTTACTCTACTCGTAGACAACTCACGGAGAGTGTTATGTTCAGAACGCATACTTGGATAAAAACAGCCTGAACTTAGGGAAAAACGTAAAAAGGAAACAGAAGAGATGAGACGTGACGGCTATGGCAGTCAAAAGGCTTAGAGACTGGGGGTCCAGTGATTGGATACGTTATCAATGGCTGAGAACCACTGATCCAAGGGGTGCCGAGAGAGAGAGAGAGAGAGAGAGAATGCATAAAAGTGGTGCGATCCTCTATTGCTTTGGGAAACCGATGGCCACCGCTCCTCTTGCTCTCTTTGTTCTCCCCTCCCCTTGCCTCCACGAATATTGGTACGAAAATGGAAACCGATGAACGATCGATAACACGTAATTTTCTCTGACTGGTCGAGTTTTCGGTCATGAAGTGTCCGTCGTCTCCATGGCCATCTCTAAATAAGATGTTCGAAATTCAGGGCATTAAGGAGAACGGAAACCTAGAGTTTCAGTGCAAACTTTGGTTGCCAAAAAAAAAAAAACACATTGTCATCAGCAAGAACAACAAACTTTAATCTACAGAAACACATCAAAGTAAGCTGGCACATCTGCACCTGCATTCTAGATTGGCTATACATAGTAACGTTACAACCAAGATTTTCTTTTCTTGTGAATAACGGGCGAAGCACAGGAGTCAAAAGGGAGCTTTCGTAGATCGCTTTTAGCTCCGAACCTCGTAGCGGAGGTAGACGCTGCTACTGAGCATGCGCACCGCTAGCTTTGTCTGCACAATTCCAGGGATCATTACCGGAGGCCGTAAGCTAGGGAGATGGCGGGTGCGGTTGCGGCTTTCGGTGTTTTGTCATCCTACAGGTGAACGGAGTGCAACTACAATCTTTCCCTCAAATACAATATTTATTTTTTTTACAAGTAGTGTTGCAAAACATTTTTGAAAAATATCAAAATTGTTTTCATTGTTTTCTGGATAAGTGTACAAAAAAATAACGTGCAAGTGATTTCAGACGTAACGAGTAAATTAATCCGTTACTTTTCAGTGAAAGTAATTTGTAACGATAATCCATTACATTTTTCAACTAACGAGCACAAGTCAGGTTCCACGACATATCATAACGAAAATTAAAGTACATATATCTTGTATGGTCTACCCAGGGATGATGATGATCATCATCATCATGATAATATAATAGCAATAATAATAACAATCAATCATTATTTTATTTGGTGCCAGGAACAACCATAAGGTCTTGGTTTTGGCACACCAACGTATTCAAACACTTACTAAAATGAAACATACATATGTTGAACATACACACATTCAGACGAGTAAAACATAAAGACATTACAACTAGACAATAACACAAAAGCAATACATTTCATCACGCATAGAAAGAGAGAATATAAACTGGTTGGCATCAAATTTAAAGCAACGAAGCATTACTCGCTTTACAAGAAAAAATACTTTTCAAGACAGCATTAGCTCGAACATACTTTCAACCGAATGACCGAACTTGTTTGAGCTAGGATAAAAAATATCAAGTTTTTTTCGCGTACCCGCTGTAACTTTCCATTAACTTGGGGATCGGGCATAGAGTACTGAAAGTTACGGGTATAAAAGTGGAAAAATTAGGCCTTGTAGCCACTCTAGGTACCCTGAAGCACAACTCCGATAGAAGACCCGGAGAATCAATAGACCCGTGCAGGATCTTAAACAAAAATAACCGCTTTCCCTCGGCGACGATACAGACCAAGTAGTTTGATATGTTTTAGCAGATCCTCGCAATTCAACGAATGATCATCACTTGTCGAATACCGGTGTCTAGAAATATAAACACATTTTTGTTGCGTACGTTTTATTCCGAGTGAATTCGTTTTACAGATGCCGTTCCACACTCCTGACGCATAGTTTAGCTGAGAACGGCTTAGTGAACAGTGAAGGGTAATAAAAGTACATGGATTGGTGAATTCTCTAGTAACGCGACACACAACTCCCGAAGCTCGCAAGGGTGCACTAATCATTTTTCCCACATGAACATGAAAACGCAGGTTTGATTCATGAACAACACCGAGATCTCTTATTTCTTTACACGGGACAATAATTCTTCGTCAATGCGATAAGGCAAGCATACGTTTTGCATTTTGCGTGAAAACGTCATTATTTTTGTTTTTGAACGACTAAAGGGTAACTGCAAAGAAAATAAAGTATTTTTTTAACAGCCTAATTGGGACAAAAATGTAACAAAACAATTTTTCCGCGAAAAAAACTTTTTGCAGCAATATTTATTGCGTGAGAATGAGTTTAGTTGGCGGCTATTTTGTCCGTTTTAAATCGCGCGCCACAAAGTTGGTATTATCCGTTACATTGGCTAAGGGATTGATTGACAGGTTAGATTTTGGTTAAACCTTCGTGATATGTTGTAATTTCTTTTTGAGCAGCATATTTTTACGTTTAAAGAATAACCCATGTAATTAGAGTTATTATATATATCTTTACAAAAGGTTTACAAGACGGCCACTTCCGTTTGGATTCATACCATAACAAACAAAAGCTTCGCCATTCTTTTCATGGCCGCCGAAGTCTCTGCTCCCGTTTGTGACGCCTATCTCGACTAGTCGTTTCGCCTAAGTGATCAGTGTTTCGTGTTGACCCAGGTGCTTGAGTGAGACTTCCTGAAGTGAAGTAGTGTGTGTTTAGCAGCTGTTGCAGGTGTTAGTGATTGGAAGCGGCGTGGAGTTTTGGCTTTCATAGCGCGGTTTGTTACTTTCGTTTTCCTCTTTGCTTTTTAGCGTGCTTTTTCCTTCTTTTTTTTTTGTTGTTGTTGTTTGCGCGTGCAAAGGCCTACTTTTTGGAGATGTCAGCTCCTGTAAAGCGGCGCCGTTGCTCTGTAAAGTGGTGCCAGATGAGTGATTGCGACAGCGAGTCTTCTAGCAGCAATGTCGCCCCGAAAGATTACAATCTGAATGCTATTTGGCTGAAGGCAATCGGGCATTCGCGTAGCGACAAACGTGTCCAGGTATGTTCTCGTCATTTCGCTTCGGAGGCCTTCGAGATTCGCACCGGGTGGACCAAACGTCCGCGACTGAGACACAGCTGTTACGTAAAAAAAAAAAAAAAAAAAGCTGGCACAGTCAGGTTATTACGTAAGACCTGTCCGCAGAAGCCTTCGGACGTCCGAATTTTGCGTTAGCCGACATATTTTTCTTCTCAGCTTCCGTTAGCTTCCGAACCATCTTACGTAAAGTTGTTTAAATTGAATGTGTGGTGTTATCGTAAATCTTGGCTCGTGATTGCGCCTTTTTAGATCACCTTATTCGATTTGCTGGAGAGACGCAAACGACAAAGACAAAAAAGTAGTTTGAACAAAAAACTTTTTTAAAAAAAGTGCTGCCTTTCGTCCTTAATTCCCGAAAATTCTGGTAATATACTACTAATTTATAACTAGTTATTGTTTGTAGTCGGGTTGGTACCAACTGCGGACGGCCCCAACAACTCACAAGCGTGTAGCAGTTCATCACGAAGGCCACCGCGGAATGGCTTGAAGAGGCAGGACAATCAGTCAACCAATAATTATAATAATAATAATCATTTTTTTGTTAGGTGCCCAGGAACAACCATAAGGTCTTGGTGCTGGCACATGGACATATTCAAACACTTACTAAAATGAAACATACATATCTTGCACATACATTAAGACGCGTAAAACATAATAATAATAATATTAATAATCTATTTTTTCGGTAGTGTCCAAAAATAATGATCCAGTACATTGCCCTATACCAGATAACGTCATAAACTTCTACCACGAGCTTCACATGCGAGTCGCTGTTCAATGAAAAAAAAAAAAATCTTGATGGTCCTTTTTTCTAGATAATATATATTTTTATTGCTTTCCATTTTGCTAAGGTATCGCGGCGCCTTAATGGCCATGTAAACTAACAAAAGCATTGTTAAAACAATTCTGCGTTCGCGAAAACAAAAAGCAAGGTTCAATGGCATCATATTTCTCGATACCCTATTAATGTTCTTCGTGTTATTTTGTTATTGTATTGTCGTCGTTAAAAAGCCGTAAAACGTAATTTATCTTGCAATTTTTTTTTTATCGAGAAGAAAATTTAACGAGACAATATGGGTCGTACATGTTCGGAAACGACCTATGATGCGTTTACGGCTGCTCTGGATTTACTTTTAATTTATTGGGGTCTAGACTGGCGCGCCTTTGAGACTCCCATAAAGGAAATGTTTTCGTCGCGTTAAATAAAAAAAAAAACTTCCTTTTTCACAAAACGTGACCTTGAATAGACTTCGTTTATAGTCACCTTACCTACTGTCACATCTCAGATGGGAACCATGTTCCATATAGCGAGAATAATCTCGTGCCGTGTGGTGAGCCAGCGATGCTTTCTGGTGACGTTTATGTAGTTAAAGACACCCCCCCCCCCCCAAAAAAAAAAAAAAAAAAAAAAAGAAAAAGACAATGAGCGAAGCTTGTGTTGCTGTTGTTCTTGTTGTTTTTCCCCTAGATGTGCAAACCACAATAAACCTCAGAGGCAGACAAAGAGATCGCATCCTAGCGTGCCAAATGTGATCGAGGCAAGACGGTTGCCAGCAACCTGTCTCCCAACGTACGACGGTGTCAGCATAACGCAAACTTCTATTATAAAACGGCCCTCATATATAGTGATAAAAACGTGATTATATGTCTGTATGTGCGTACGATTTCTTTACTAGCTGCGAATGCGGCCAATGCGTGGTGCTGCCCGACTTCGAATCTGGAATGCCTTTGCTGGAGGGAAATCGGCAGCAAACTTTTCGACCTACAGTAGACCGGCTGGACTACCACGAAACGTCCCTCCAGTAGCTCAGTGGAAAGACGTCCGCTTCACACGCAGCGGGCCCAGTTTCGGTACCTAGTGTACGCGTACCTTTTCTTTTTTCTTTTTTTTTTGTCATACATTTCGCGATATTTACATATCTTTTTTTTTCCAATTATCACTGAAAGAAAAATGTTGTGGACGATACGTCGCTGAACTAAATGGTATGGGATTCCCTCTTTGACACCTGCGAGCTCAATGTGGTCACTTTATACATAATGCAAGGAGCATATGAATCGGGTAGCGTCCGCTTTCCGAGGTGCCCGTAACTGTTCTGCAGGAATTGCAGCCAGCCATTGGTACCGATCCCGTTGATCTTTCGTAAACTTGTGCAGACTCTGCCGCACA
Source organism: Ixodes persulcatus (assembly GCA_013358835.2). Lineage (NCBI taxonomy): Eukaryota > Metazoa > Arthropoda > Arachnida > Ixodida > Ixodidae > Ixodes > Ixodes persulcatus. The sequence continues at coordinate 264,741 of JABSTQ010009321.1, read as the reverse complement.
ATGCCACTTTTAGTTGCAGGACATGTGAGGCAGCTCTTCACCCTACATCTTGGGGGTATTCTTTTCGGAGCCGATCACGGGAATTCACCACGGGCACTCAGTACTCATTTTCAACTCTTCAATGTACAAAACAACTCATCTTGATGTGCAGAACGGCGAGCGGAACAAACATAACTGCAAAGGAATCGCACGGCGAACGAACGGTTCCCGCAACGCATTTCTTCTGCTGCGCGCGGAAAAACAATCGCGCGCGGTTGGGTGTAACTACGTGACTTCCGGTTCTCTCTCATCCTCTCTATTTCTCCGACTTCCGTGCGGAGGTTTCGGTTTCGGTTTCGAGCAGTTGCGTCTTTTGGCTTTATTAAAAATATACGCGACTCTGTATCAAAATATTAATTGCGTAGTCTTCCGACGCCATAATGAATCGCCTGGTAAAAATTAAAAAAAAAACATTTTTGGGGGGTTTCAGTGTGCCTTTAAAAGCGTTCGGAACAAAATATACATCTGACCATTGTGTTCCAAACGCTTTCCTTCTTTTTGTTTTTCTTTTTTTTTCCGGAGCACGTGAAAGTGCGTTTCCGGCACGAGCTCTTGGCATTGACTGTGCTACGGTGGCATTTTGTTAACGGCTATTTCTTTGTATTATTCCAGACAGCGCGTACAGTGGCGTAGCCTCCTCTACACGGGAAAAGCCTGGCAGATCGCCACGAGAAGCGGCCGCCGAAATGGAAAAGGTGTAGCGGCAGACAACGAATGAGACGAGAGCCACGTGACTGGCGCCCCGCTGCGGCGAGACGCCGAAACACACTTCTCCCGAGCGAACAAGTGTGTTTCGGGTCCTCGCCGCTGCAAAACCTGTGCGCTGACGTCCAGGTTCCCCGAGAAATGACTCTTTGATGATCTGTAGATCCTCGCGCTCCAAATCTGCGACCGGGCACTCGATTGCTCCGTCGTCGAACTGCCAGGCTTTGTGAGCATAGAGGAGGCTATGGCATCGGGTACTACAAAAACCTTAAGTATAAAAAGCTGGCCGTTAACGGTGTGGCGTAGCTCTGTGGTAAAGCCTCCGCTATGCACGCAGCAGATCCCAGTTCGATTCTTGTGGACGGCGGGTGATCTTTTACGAAGATTTGACAACATCGACGACGGACACCTACGTTTACTACGCTAATTACAATAACAACAACGGACGTCATTTTCAGTAATGGGAAGAGTCCATATATCGCTGTAAAAAAAAAAGACTAATGATAAAGATACTTTTTTGAGACAGAGCGCTCTAGCGAAGAAAACCGGAGGTCACTGCCTTTCATTTAACAAGACGTCTGGTTCTCTCTGAGTCCTTCTCAAGGACGAGATAGGACAGCATTGTAAATCAACCAAAGAATAAAGAAAGAAACCTCGCCACATCCTGCGATTTATCATGCCAGACCGTCTATTAAGGGCTTCACATTTCCATGAACTTCTCGTATTCAATGCTGCGCTTTCAAGGTCGATAAACGCTTCGGTGAACGTTCGAACAACATGACGCAAGAAATGGGCCCAAAACGCAGGCAGCAGAAAACGCAGTAATACATCTACTGACGCAAGTACAAAAAAAAAGGAATAGAATACCCTTGACGGTATGAAATGAACAACACTTCTCAATCCCCTTTTTTTTTTCTCTACCATGGTCATGCTTCAGATTTTGTTTTGATGGGTGCTTCGCAGATCCCAACTTCAAGACCCACTCGACTTCTCGACTTCCCTTTCGCAATGCTATTTCTTTATTTGTTCATTTCTTTCTTGCCATAAGAAGGACTCCTACACTCAAGTCGACTTCATTATTCGCAGAGCGAATTCCTTGACCCGCCGAATTTGAGCGGTTGCGCGGCGACGCCGCAGTGTGCAAAAAAGGCAGTCGAACGCTATAATCGAACAACCTTGGATGCCATTTTTCTTTTTCTTGTCGTTTTTCTTTTTACTTTTCTCGTTCACTCAGCATTGTATACTCTCCTCCTCCTCTCGATGCACTATATATGGTCTATAGAGAAATCTATCTATCTATATATATAATATATATTTGTTTCGGTCTTCCAATTTTGAGACGAGGTCGACAATGGGCGCCAAGTCACACGAAGGAATTGAAGGGGTGTTCTTTTTCCTGCGTGCGTGCGAGTGTACGTGTGAGCGCGCTTTCTCATCTTTTATCCGTGAAGTCGTTCCATCTTTACATTTATTTATATCTCCAACAGAAAAAAAAAAAGTAGTTATTAACGTGCGCCGAATTGACGAAACGAAAACGACGACTCCCCGGGTAATTTAAGCGAGGAAAGTCCGGGATCTGTTCGTTCCTCTTTTTGGTTTTCGTTTTGGTTTTTCGCTTACTTCGTCGCCTTCTATCCTTCATTTCTCCTACTTGCTGCTGTCAACTTCTGTTTTCTTTTTCTTTCTTTTTTTTTTTTTGCTTCCACCAACGAACTTTTTTTCTCACGTCATCCCTGTTTTTATTGTCAGTAACCATACTCTCCAAATCCTCCTCTCTTTTTTTGCTTCCCTATCTTCGACTTCCTTTTCTGTTTTCTTTTTTTTTCCAGGTTTTTTGCGTTTTTTCCATTCTTCCTTCCTTCCTCATTTCGTTCCATTACATCGGGGAGTTCGCCCGTCCACTTTTGCCGACACCGGCTCGCCAAGTCAACAAAGGCCCGCCAAAGATGCCGTCCTCGGTCCCCTGACAGCTTTTCCCGGCGCCCGACATCTCATATGAAAGTTGGCTTTCCCGGGATAACCTCGCCTGCTTCTGCGTTTCGCCGACTTCCCACCAGCTCAGCGCCCGTCCGTCATGCTTTCCCTTTCTCTGATTCACGCTCACGGTCATCACTCTTTCCGTGTATATAGATAGTTTCAACTGACAATGTATATACATATAAATAAAGCTATATATGGACCAACGCGTGGCTACGACGTCACGCCGCTTAGGTGGCACTGCAGTCAACACGGCGCATGCGCAAAACGCGTCACCTCACGTGAATCTGCGTTCTGCGCAAGCGCAGTAAGGCCACACCTGATCCGGGCAAGCGCGGCTTTGTTTGTAAACAGCGCGTTCGTGTATAAAGCTGGTTTCAAAATTTTTCCAGACTTTTGTCACACATACGCTGTAGCGTTTTTCCCGCAAAAACAACAACAAAACAATTTCTCAGTCTCCCGTTAAATTTAGCGAGGCAAATGACGTCACGCGATATGGCCACGCGGCGTGAAGTTACGGGGTTACGTCGTCGCTTCACGTGGACACCATGACATCACGTGACGTCTGTTCCCACGCTAAATCTAGCGGGGAAGTGCACAAACGGAAGGACGGACAGACGGTCATATATCGAGGGTTTGGGGTGACGTTAGAAAGCATTCCACGTTTTGAAGACCCCGAAGGACTGCTCGAGCAAGTAGCCGGCGCACTGATTTCATCCCATGTTGTTTTATGAGTAAAGAAAAGCTTCAAAAAGCTGCCTGCGGTTTGTTCGCTTTTGTGTGAACTACGTGTGACTGAAAACAACATGAACAGGGAGGCCTGAAACTGACGGTTCATTATCTCGGCACGGCTGGCGGCGGAGTACGTCGCTCTTATTAATCAACGTTATTCGGGTCGCCAGAAGTTTCGTTTTCGGATCTTCATATTTGCAAATTAGACGTAACAAGCAACAGAAAAAAAAGTATCGAGTTGCTAAAGCTAAATCCTAGCAAGGACGTTGCCCGACAAACCCTATCCGTGTGCGTAGTGGAGACTTGAAACGAGCGAATCGACTGGAAAAGAGTCGGTACATCGTTACAAGAGGATTACGCCAAAGCCGGGACTCGGAACCTTTCAAACACAATAACCTAATACGCTACACGAATGGAATGGGAACGGACGAAAACAAAAGTGAACGGCGTACCGAGAGAAACAGATTCTGAGCCCATCAACTCAGCTGGAATTAATCAAAGTACACAAAAAAAAAAAAGAACTCCCGTGCGTCGCTGTGATTGGCTACAAACTACGAAGGCAGCTCGGCCAGCACATCCTGGACAGCTTTCAAGCCTGCGCGTCAGGTGACTTGACGTCACGTCCGGGAGGCCTGCACGGGCGCTGATTGGATGCGAGTACCGCGTCAGCGTTCGCGTGGGGCTCGTTTCCTATCAGAGCACGTGCCGGCCTCCCGGACGTGACGTCATACCCCGTGACGCGAAGGTTTAAAAGCCGTCTAAGAGATGCTGGCTCGGCGAATGGTGCCGAGAAAAGGTTGTCGTCGAGAAATGAACTCCACGGTCTGATGCACGAGCAGGCTATCAGCGCGCCGAACGGCATATTCAATCATTTTCTTCGGGTGAAAGCGCGATTTTGTTTTCTGCAGCATCACCATTTGTCGTTCTCCCCACGATTTCGGCAACTGGTTCCACGAGAGCTCTGTGGAAAGTGTTGATTTCCGGAATTAAAACTCGCTCTGCTCTGTCCCGCTCCATAATTTACGCGAACTTAAAACAATACGGTTACTAGGGTCACCGACAGGATTAGAACGCCAAGGCGCTCATTTCAAACGCGCTCCCTCCAGCACATGTTCGTTGACTTCCTCCGTGCTTTGGCTGTGCGTGCACGCTCGAGGCACACGAGACGCCGAAGCATTATCGAAGGCAGGAAGCTAGCGCTGGAGGCGGCACAACTGAAGGACTTCCCTGACGTTCTCATCCTTCCAGTGACTATATTAAAAGAAAAAAAAAACTTTGAAAGTATTTCTTTCTTTTTTTTTTCTTTTTGCAATGACGCATTTGACAGATTATGACGTTAGATTAGGAAAGAAAAAAAAAAAGGAAAGGGGGGGGGGGGAAGAGTTACGGTATGTTTTATACACAGTGTGTCCCCGGAAAAGATTTACAGGGTTTTTATCACCGCCAAAATAAACTACGTATCGCCGGACTTTCATTCTCTGCCCGAAGTATAGAACTGGGCGTCCGAACCAGATGTCAAAGTTTCAGCGTGAAATGATACTTTATTCGAAAGTTACAAAGAATTTTTCTGAACATGTAAATGCGAAAACGGTGGCCGACGGAGCTCCCGAATACACATGGTGCTCTCTGGCGCCAAAAACCGGAAACGGCCGAAAATGGGCCCCATTTCCCCACTGAATTTTTCAGAAAATCACTTCCAACTTTTGAATAAAATATCGGATCGTGCTGAAACTTTGGCACCTGGTTCGGACTTTTACCGCTACCTTTCGGTTGAAGAAAGAGCGTTCGGCTATGCATAGTTTATTTTTGCGGTGAAAACAAAAAAAAAAAACCTGTAGATATTTTTTTGGAACACCCCGTAGAACGAAGCTCGTACAAAACAATCGTTTGTTTCGTTGTTTTTTGTTTTGTTTTTTCGACCTGCACACAAAAACAAACGAGCAAAAAACAGGACAAGCTCAAGTAAGAAAAAAAGAAGGAAACGCAGTATTTCTCGGGCACGCAATGCTCCCAAAATAACTACCGCGTTCCCGCTGTCTCGGCGCGCGGACCATTCGTTGAAGGTCTTTCGCTGCTCACGCCGTCCCTGCCTGTCTCGTGGCAGAGCCATTAAAGGGGCTATGCAACAATTTTTTTACTTTGCGCAAATACCGCTTAGAACGGATCCCTGACGTTAATGACCTATGAAACACGCCTTAGTTTTTCACCCGACGCATTAGAAGTCCCAGAAAAAAATTAAAAAACAACGAGCAGCGTTCATGCCCTCAACTCGCAGCCAGAACAAGCGGCCACGTGATCTGGAGCCGATTATATGCCGCCAATGTTGATCATAGCCACGCGCTGGGGTTGGCAAAGCACAGGACACGCGCTGAGTTCCAGACATTATTATGGCTCGGCTATTGTCGTCGTTGCAGCGATTGGACACGGGCCACTACTCGAATGCTTCTCGAGCTATCAATTATCACGAGCCTAAATCGAGTGCCCACGCAGTGCTCGGGTCCAATCTATGAACCGCATTCAAATATCGTCATACGGGTGTACTGCGATCCCCGCGTTACGTCATCGAATTTTGCAAGGGAGAGATTGAATGAAAATGATCGCTTTTGTCCTTGAAATTACACCGCAACAAAGGAGTTTCTTGGCCAGTGGCATTGCATGCGAGTATCCTTGAGTCCCACTAGTGCCAGTAAGCTCGTGTAAAGTGAAAAACATTCCAATTGAATATCGTTACACAGCTCCTTTAATAGAGAGGGGTCGGCCATTAATCTGGCGGACCGACTCCATTACTTCGTAAACACACCTTCCGCCCGACAAGGAACGGTAAATGACACCCCGCAGCCTGTTCCTTACAAAGATATTTATCCATTTTCTCTTGAATTTATATAGAAAAAAGGGTTAGAGGCTACATATAATCTGAGGAAAGTGAATCCACTCTCTTGATCATTTTGGCCGTTATTTTTGTAGACTTTCAATAGAACTTAGTGTATAAATAGTGAATAGAAATTGTATTCAAAACAAATATTGATTCTAACAACGTTTCTATCCTCTTCGCATTGACAATTGGACAGTATCTCGCAAAAAACAACTAATCGTGACAATAAATTTAAATTTGTCACAATACATTCATGGAAACATGCATTCGCCACTTGCCTTGGGCACATGCGCAGACATCACACATACACACGCCACGGAGCAACTCGTAACACTAGTTCATCGGTAGTGTTGACTGCTCCACCGCCATGTATGCCCTACACTTGAAAAGGAATCATTTGAACGGGGACCACACCCGGAAGATAAAAATATTACATGTATGCTGCTTTTTTTTTTCGCAATAAATATATACAAAATATGGTTTCTAAGGGTCGGTGAACTGTGTGTCCATTTAAAATGAACTGCAAAACGCGATAATTATTTCGCACGATCGAAAAAAACAGCCTCAGGTTCCAGCTGGGTGTGATGTCGCGTTTCCGCAATGCATCTTATAATGCTATCGAGTCTAGTCTATATGCATTCTATATAGACCGGCACGCTGTTTACAAACAAGCGCGCGTTTGCCCACACCGGGTGTGGGCACTGCGCGTGCGCAGAAACCGAATTCGCGTGAAGTGAAGCGTCTGCGCATGCGCAGTGCTGTCGTCAGCGCCACCGCAGCTGCGTGACGTCAGGGCCGCGTGTTGGTCTATAGGAATATTGTGATAGAAAGTCTACTCAAACGTGGCAATAAAATTGCTATAGCATTTCAACCGTCTGTACTTTACAGAGTTCGGATAAAAGAAGTCTATAGGACATCTATTGATAATTGTCGATGCGACGTGACTAGATAGGAAGTGAAAGGGGTCGTTAAAAAAGGAATAGACTTTTTATAGACTGCCTGAAATATTTTTGTTAGTTGCAACACACAAATTTGCACGAGCAAAGCTCCGCCGAACACAGATGGGTGTGTGCCAGTGGCTCCCCTCCCGGCATACACGACTGCTTATTGACGAGAGCTGTAGTGAACGACCGCTGAAGATGCGTAGGATAGGGCGACTACCGATCACATAATTATGATTATGATGATATTGTTTTTGATGATGGTGGTGGTGGTGGTGGTGATGTTTTCGTTTTGAAGGATTCGAGTGCTAAACCAACAGAGTGCACCTCGTCCATCCTAGAGAGGGACCGCGGATTAATTTCGACCGCATGGGCATCCTTCTCGCCGCGCAACCGAAATCTCGATTCACGCGTTGACTATAGTCAGTTGCAGTTTAAGGAAAGTTTTCGAGGGAAAGGAAGGCTGAAGAGGAGGAAGCAGACGGAACGCTGGAGAGAGGAGGAGGTTTCCTTCTCTCCTTTCCAGCATTCCGTTTGCTTCCTCCTCCCCAGTCCTCCTTTTCCTCGAATACTTTTTTTTTAACCTGTAACTGACTATATGAGTCGCAATCGACCCCCGCTCATATCGCGGGAACCCGCATACAGTGTCTAAGTCCCGGGTAATTGAGAGGCCGTAGAGTCGTGTTCGAACTTTGCGTATCTGCGACCGCTGCAGCCAATTTGGGCGAGTGGAGTACAACTGGAAAGTTGGGAGTCTTTAGCCCGCATCGTGGAGCAGTGATTCGACAGATGCAGGCCAATATGCGACGCCTAAAACAGTCAAAATACCCGCAGAGCAGGACTTGAACTCGTAATAGTGGCATCTGCAACGCGCGCTGCAATCTGAGATCGACAGTAATCGACGTGAAGTCCAATTGTTATTTAAAGCAGATTAGAAGGTGCTGAGTGTTTTTCATGGTAAAAATTGTAATATCTAATAAAGAGACAGAACCCCTCACATATCGGATATAAAATACCGCTATATATGAGGGGGGGGGGGGGGGGGGTTAAGTTGAGAACTAAACCCGTGGGGACGACAGCAACGTGAATTACGTGTTTTGTGTTTGTGAAACGGGTTTGGCTGTGTCAGCCGTCCAAAAGAGAAACCGTGGATTAATTTTGACCACATGGGCATCTTCTCGCCGCGAAGCACATATTCAACATTCATGTTCAATAAGTGCCTCGTGCTCAATCGAGGGAGATGGCGTAAAGAATTCATTCTGCGGTTCTTGTTTTGAGTAAACACAGCTTTGTGGAAAACACGCTGGACAAAGCACCCACTATAATTCGATCCTATCGCCAAGCAAATACCCCGGTCAAAGGGCTTTTTTTTTTCTTTTTTTGAACGTGGGTTTTAGGCGATGACAAAACAATTTTTTTATGAAAAATGAGTTATTTTATTTTTAATTAAATTTATTTTATTTACATCACTGCAGCTAGAGAAGAGTAATTCAGTGGATGTAGTTTAAACATAAAAATTTATTGATCAATTCGTTCGATCTCTGAAACCTACTCGGAATAACTACTGTAATTTAACCATTTAATTAAATGTTTCATTAATTCTCCCTGCCATAAAAGAGCAAAATCAGTTATTTTTTTAATTTATTCAGAGAAGCTGCGTTTGCTTTTTTTAACGCTCTGATTTGCTTGCAATAGGACATCACATTTTTTTTTTTTGTGTTTTTTTCGCGTTTTGATTTTTATGCAAAAGGAAATTCCTTAACTGCCAAACGAAATGGAAGGCAGAAGAAAACATGAACGCTCTGATCTGCTCAGAAGAGCACCATTATTTGCTTGTGTTCAGCTTGATATATATCCTTCCTTCGCGATGATTTCTTCTTGTATAAATAAAATAACGCACATAATAAACATCACATTGTAGTATGATACACGCACGGTACACATAAAGAACATTTTCGGAATTATATTTTTTGGGAAATGTTCGATTTCCATCTTTATAGCAAACCCGGTGTGATATATAAAATGAGCGATTTATATTATGATTTATATCGTTCTTATTTTTATTCTTCCCCCTGGTCATCCAACCGATGCGCCTCCATTTGGTTCCAAAAGGCCCCACGAGGAACGCGCGTCTCGTGCGTCGCCGCATTTGACGCAACTTTTAAGACAAACGCACAACCATATCGGGGGCCTTGAAGCCCCTAACCACGTTCGTGTCGCTTATTTCTAAACGTTCCACGGTGTTTCCTTCACGTAGCGCCACACGCGTACCGGACCCTGGACGCCTTCGTACCTTCCGCTTACCCGCAGCCGGTATCGACCGTAACGCCTTCTATGCCTTTAACGAGCATTTTATCAATATTGCAAGTAATGATGAGACTCTACATTCTTCTGCTTTTAGCTACAAAAGAAACAATGACTCCATATTTTTAGAGCCGGTGGTCGAACCAGAAATCATTTCCATAATTTTACAACTTAAGAATAGTGCAAGCTGTGACGCGGATGGCATTCAGATAAGACCCGTCAAGTACGTTGTTCACTTGATAGCGCCGGCGTTATCTCATGTTTTTAACCTCTCTTTATCCACGAGCGTATTTCCGAAGAAAATGCAGATAGCTAAGGTGTTAGTATTGCATAAAAAGGGAAGTGTAAACGAAATGGGGAATTATCGGCCTGTTTCTATACTCCCAGTTTTCTCTAAAGCTCTCGAAAAAATACTTTATTCTCGAATAATGACATTTTCAAACAAATATAACTTAATAAATACCTCACAGTTTGGATTTATGAAAAATAGATCTACCGAGGCTGCCTTATTATCTATAAAAGAATTTATTCTCCAAAACTTCGAAGAAAGAAAACTGGTTCTCGGTGTGTTTGTCGACTTCTCAAAGGCGTTTGACTGCCTTAATCATAAAATTCTTCTAGCAAAATTAGACACTTACGGTTTCCGAGGGCATGCCTTGGAGCTAATAAAGTCATATCTCGAGCATCGATTGCAATACGTCTCTATCAATGGATTCTCCTCTGTTACCGAACCTATTTACTCTGGTGTACCGCAAGGTAGTATACTGGGTCCCTTTCTCTTTAATATATACATAAATGACATAATCAATGTAGATTCAGAAGCGAAATTTGTAAATTATGCTGACGACACTAGTATATTTTTCTCTGCAGATAATACAGACTTATTATTTGATAAGGCGAACCGAATGCTCTCCGGGTTGAATTTGTGGAGTACATATAATTCACTTCAAATAAACACAGAAAAATCAAAAGCAGTGCTCTTTCGCCCTAAAAATAAAATAATCAACACTACGAGAGATCTTAGTTTAGACTCAACCAAGATTGAGATTGTAAATTCCTTCAAAATTCTAGGCGTCATTTTTTCGGATAATATGTCGTGGGATGAACACGTTAACTACCTTATTACAAAGCTGTCTAGAACTGTTGGCATGTTAAACCGCCATCGTTATACCTTACCGATACATGTCAAGTTACTAGTTTATAATTCCTTGTTCTACTCGCACTTAAATTATTGTAATTTAGTTTGGGGTACCACCATTTCAACGAATCTTGAAAGGATACATTTGTTACAAAAAAAAGCAATAAGAGCCATAGCCGATGTCCCATTTCAATCGCATACATCCGACCTATTCAAAAAGTTCCGCATTATCAATGTGCACACTTTGTATTCTTACAGGCTCAGTACAAGCCTTAAGATAGAGCTAATTAGGAACACAAACTTTCTCGTAACCCTTGGCCGCCTCTCAAAAAATATTCTTACTTATCCTACTCGTGGCGCTGAATGTTGGGGGGTGGTCACGCCAAGAACAAATTATGGCACTCAAATGCTGAGGCACAATATTCCTAATTTACTAAATCTTTACGAATCGAAAAACTTGGACTGGAATAAAATGTCAATAGGGGAAATCCGTTCAATATATATTATGGGTGGTCATGATAACTAGTTAAAATCACTGTTCTCGTATTTGATTATATTGCTTTATCTGCCATGGTGAATTTTTCCGTGTTGCAACCTCTGTGTGTATGTATGTTTGTTTGTTTTTTTTTTTTTTTCCTGTTGTGTTTCGTCGCCGTGCACTGTAGGCGGTCAAGGGCTCGTCAAGCTGTGTATGCAGCTTTTTCCCTTGGTCGCCACCGTCGAGTGTGATGGAAATAAAAATATTATTATTATTATTATCCAAGCGTGAATGAACTCCGAGCGCTGCCACGGCATTCCCAAGTGAACGACCGGTGGTTGCTACAACTCTCGCATGGATGGTGATAATGGCCAAGATCTCTCGCGGCTCCCGATGTAGAAACTCCCCTGGGAGGCAAAAAAATAAAAAAGATAACCGCAATCGTATTTCACGTGCGCGAATCGAGAGGGATAAATCAACGTTGCCACCGCAACGTTTTCTCTCCCTCTCATTCGTTTTCTCTATATCTCTCTTTGACTCTCTATTTCTCTTTCGCGTTCATTGTTTGGGACGGGAGTCGGAACAGAAAGATCGAACAGGTGACCTTTCTCCTTGTGCCCCAAAAAGTGCCCCTCCCTTCAATTTTTCATTCCCAGACAGCGGGTCGTGACGACCTTATACGGAGTTTGCAGAACGATAGCGTCGTGGGGAACTCCCGGCGAATGGGGGTTCGAGACTCGGGTTAACGCGATCGTACAGTTAAAGGCTGAACTCCATGGGACGAATTATGTGACGAATAACTGGCGAACGCCGCCCGACGGCACGCTCGGTTTGCGCGGGACGTAGCAGCCACTGTGTTGATTCCACGCGCAGAGCAAAAGCCGCCGGGCGGCGTTCGCCAGTTATTCGTCACATAATTCGTCCCATGGAGTTCAGCCTTAAGAGTCTGCGAAAGGGTATCATACAGACGCATGAACGGCCACAGACCGAGAACATGCGACGGGAGCGAAAAATACGAGCTCGAGAGGCACGAGTATACGCGTGCGGCGATAACAAAAACTTCCCCTCGTCGCGCCTCTTCTCCTGTCCTCCTCTACTCGCCCGTTGAATTAACACGTCGAGCTCGGCTGTGGGCCCGGTGGACAGAGTGGCTTTCGAAAAATTATATATAATAAACAGTGAATATGTGTGCAGGTAGTATTCGAGGAAACCCGAACCGGTGGACTGATCAACACAAAAACCAAAGGCTCCCAGAACAATAAATAAATAACCTACTGGGTTTAGAAGTACACAATAAACATATATATAAGCTACTTGCAGTTATCATCTAAGTAGCGTATGCTCTAGTGTATGAATCGCGTTTTCATTTTTCTCTTTTTAACGTTTGCGCATTGCGGTTTTTTTTTTCTTTTTTTTTTTACAACGATGTGATTTTTATTTACACTCTTTTGTCCATAAGTATGACCCTTACCCATGGAATATGGCACCGGGAGATTATAGCTTTCGTTCGATTCGTCGAAGAGAATGTTGAGAAACTTTCCCTTCCTCGCGCATATATTGCGGTCATAAAAACACATAGGCGAGCTCTTTTCAATGCAGTTTCGCCGCTTCGACCGATCAAAGATATATTGGCGACGTGCGCGACCGAAAGCGTCGCTGTGGTCGGCCTTCCACGATTGGCCGAACGCTGACTATGACGTCAGAAAAGGATTTATCGTCGACGGAAATAAGAGGAATGAAAGAACTTTAATTTTGACGGTGTTGTCAGTGTTCCTTTGAGAGCGCAATGATTTCAACCTTACACCATGCTATTTACAAACACCATCGAACTTGTTGTTTGCAAGGTAATGACGTCACAAGGGGGAACCATAAGAGGGCGCCACCGAAACATCTCGCCGCTAATAGCCAGAAGCGACTTATATACCAACTATTGTTTTTTTGTTTTTTTTATGGAAACAGCCGTTTATAGGAAAGGTGCGACTTCTACAAAGATGCGACTTCAGCCGCTGTCACACTCACTGCACTCTTCGAAGGCGTTCGAATGCAAAAGGCAAATGCCGAACGCCGGCGTTTCGCGTTCTAGAGCGTTCGACGCGTGCAGTGGAGACAAAGGCAGCTATAGCTTCAGGTCTATACCCACTAATCATTCAAACCCAGAGCTCGGAGCTCAGACCTCGGCGCGCGCTCTCGTCTCTTCTCTCTCACTTTCTCGGCGCGTTTATTTGCATAACACGAAGTCTTTTACTCTATGAAGAAGAAAAATTAAAACAAAAAGGATCGGGGGTTTGCCGAAAACAACTCAACGCGGTTCCGTTTTTAGAAATTCGTCTGAATAAGAAAGACCAAACAAAAATAATCCCCACCGCCTGCCGACGAAAGCAAAGTCAACGACGTCTGCTTGCGAAATGAAGCTGTCGTCTGCTTTTGAAAGGATAGCAGACGACGACCCGAGGCACATCACGTTCTGCCACGTGAAATTACGGAACGCGAAAACAACACGCAGAGTTCAACGCTACCAGTGGACAAATATATCAAACGAAATTGGGTACACAAAATATGTTTTTATTGACCCCCGGCCACGCTTTTATTTCGGACCGTAATGTTATGAGTACGTTCTACGGCTCGTATCAAAAACGAACAAAAGAAAACAATCTCTTGCATTGTGACGAGTATAAGGGCGATTCAATGCGGCGCCGTTCAATGTCCGAGCAGACGACGGTCGGACATTAGAGCCGTCTGCTATTCTCGGCGAAAACTCGCATCGGTAATAAAGCGAAAACTGACGGCGTCATGCTTCACTACATAATGCAATGAGAAAAAAGTGCCTATGCCACAGACCTCTTCTAATTATGCGAAAGCACGCAGACGCGGAAATACACGGACAAACACAGTCGCAAACACATGCAAACACAGATACACAATCACACAGTTGAAAAAATAAAACACACATTTGGAACGGACAACCATGAAAGTTTGGTCGTCCGTACCAAATGTGTGTTAATGATTTCAGCGTCTACTCCCGGTCGAAAACGAAACCAAAATAAATGACTGATGTCGCTTTAGTGGCACAAAATATGATAACAGCCGAAATCATTACGTCAAGTGAAGCCACGTATTCCACTAAAAACGATTTCAAAAATGCGACCAGCTGCTCTTTACCGAGTGGCAAGCGGGTTAGCTTTAGTGAAGCAACACTGGGCGACGCTTTGAGCCGTGATATTTATAAAAGCACACACTATATCGGGAAAAACAATTATGCCTCGCGATTGAGGGACACTGCCTGAGCTGAAAACAGTCGTAATCCCAAATTCGAAAATATTAACCGGAGTTGCCCTTTACCCCAACACGCTCCTATACCTGTTTTCACCTTAAGAAAAAAGTACGTTTTGCGCATTGTTCCTACGCGGCGCGAAATAGTTCTCACGAGATTCGGTTGTCAGAGGAAAAAGCGATGCCTTTGACGTTTGGAACGTGTACGTCTTGATAAGATAACATATATCTAATCTAAAATTCACCTACATGTCTTCATTATCCACATAAAGGGGGAAATTAGTAATGTTCCGCGAGGAGCCGGACTTGTTTTACTTCGGTTCTTAAGGTGAAAACAGGTATAGTTGCCCTTATCACACACAGAAGCGCACGCACGCACACACGCGCACACGCGCACACACACACACACAGACAAACATGCATAGGGTCGACCACACATATACAAGCATGTTACGTGCATGCAGGAAGGTATACACGCACGAATGCGCACACGGTTTTTACTCTGGAGGCTACTTCTCGATGCCCTCCTAAGGGTGGTGCCGATCTCTGTGGTATCTGACGTCGGCCTCTGGTAATGACGAAAACAAAATACCGTCTGTCAGAAAAATGCCGTTGGAGCACACTGTATACAAATCGAAGAGCTCAAGCAAGCAGTAGCCTTCTCACCCGCTCTCTCAGTCACTGAAATGAAGGGTGCGTCTAATTATGTCCACACTTCTTTGTCCGTGCTCTTATCGGCGATCCCATCGGCTGCGGAGCTAGTATAACATGCTCGGGGCTCCCCACGCCCTGTGTGTCTTAGTGACTATAACGGTCTTACTCATGCCGAATGTGTAAACGCTTTACACAGGCGCCAGATTACAGCCGCCCTTTGAGGACCGTCTCTCGTCTTAAGGAATGCCAAGCCACAGAAGCGGGCGTTGGTGAGCCTCCACAAGGGCCTATGCTGGGGAGAAGGACACGGTACAATTTGAAAGGGCAATAACACGCTCCTGTTGTGGTAACGATAAATTCGAGTGAACGAAACTTTAAGAGGAAACAAAAGTTAAAGGTCGGTTATGGCTGCACCCATGCATCGCGACCGCAAGGTGTCTTGTATGGTCAAGTTGCTCGTTAAATCTTTTGTATTAAAAAACACATCTGCGCGCTACGCCTCCAGCGATACCCCTTAATACGTGCCTTGCTTGAAATAAGACTTCGAACTAGAAGAGTGAAGTGAAATGAGCGGAAGATAATCTGTCAGAGGGGGTTTCGCTAGATGCTCATGCATGACGCAGTAGCGATCGTGTTTCAAAACTAAAACATTCATTCATTCATTTATTCATTCATCCGTTCATTCGTTCAAATAATTTATTATTCAATCAATATGTTATTCAATCGCTCGGTCGATCAATCGATCAATCGGTCGATGAATTAATGTAACAGAGGGCGCTTTAAACCGTAAAAACCGCGAGGTGTTTCGGGGAGTCATTGCACGCTTCTGCGAAGAATTGATCGGCACTTGGAATTAAACTGCACATCACCCAGCTTTACCCATGCCCCAGAGGCCTTAGACCCTGACGACGACCGTGAAAATAAATAAAAAAAAAGAAAATTTGATTTTAAAAAACGGCGCAGTCTGCATGCAATGCAGGTTTAATATTAGAAGTAAAAAAAAGATGTGGAAGTGTTCCTTTTAGGGCTGGGCAATTGATCGATTAACGTACCGATTATCGATTAATGCTTTAATCACGATTAATTTATTTAACCGGTTAATCGGTAAAAGTTTGACGAACCAAAATTAAATAAAAATGAAATGCTCTCACCATGCAGACATGGACGAGCACACCTATATGAATTGAAAAATTTAGGTAAAGTATTATCTTAAAGTAAACTGTAAGGAGGAGATTTGTAACTTCAGACATGTGCAGAAGGTTACACATATCCCAGCGACTTTAACGCCGTGCGAGTGTCCGTTTAGCGCAGCAGAGGCTACTGTGAGCAATCAAAGGAGGTCGCTCTTCTCGGAGAATATCAACCAACTTTTTTGCCTCATGGAGCTGAAGTAATAATGTGTAAGTGTGAGTGTTTTTTACGTTTTCTCAACTGTATATCGAAGCTGATTGATAATTAAAATTATTGCGTCGTTTAACACATATTCAACAAAAAACCATATAGATGCAATTTTTTTAATCAATATTATTATGCATGGAAATGAACGAGACCGATTAATCGATTAATTAATCGATTAAAAGGTGGCGATTAATCGGGTTAAAATTTTTAATCAACGCTCAGCCTAGTTCTTTTACAAATCTTAGAATTCTTTTTCTTTTTTCTAAAAGGTTAATATTAGAAGTAAAAAAAGATGTGGAAGTGTTCCTTTACAAATCTCAGAATTCTTTTTTTTTTTTTTCTAAAACGTTGAATAGAAAAACACTTTTTTTTTTTTTGCAGTGCGCAGGGAGCCCTTTTGATAGTATAAAATGAAACAGATTCATACTATGTACGCTAGAAATAAAGTGTCGTCAAAGGTTGCCACCAAACTAAGCCACCAGTGGGATTTTATTTTTTGTGCGCATTTGTACGGTGCAAAAACAGACTTATTGGCTTTCTAATACGATCAAACGTGCAAGCAAAAACAAAACAAAAAACACGCCTTGTGCGTTGAAAGGCACCAAATATTTTTCTCACTATTTTTGTTTGCTTTGTTTTTCTATTGAACATAAACTCCGTTTGTAAGGAATGTATGGAACCTTTACCGCCTGTTTTATTTTTACTCACTTGTAAATGATAATTTGTTGTTCTTTATTTGAAAATACTACCAGCTCCCCCGAAAGAGTTATTGTACGAATGGTTTCAAAAAATAC
Organism: Ixodes persulcatus; assembly: GCA_013358835.2. NCBI lineage: Eukaryota > Metazoa > Arthropoda > Arachnida > Ixodida > Ixodidae > Ixodes > Ixodes persulcatus. The sequence goes on along the minus strand of JABSTQ010009321.1, from coordinate 247,439 downwards.
CAAAAGCGTAAAAACAGTGGAACACCAAGAGAGGAACTACACAAAGTGGAACCCAACAACCACAAAGTTATCAAAAATTACTTAAAGTCACAACGTCATTTGGTAAATTATTCCATTTTTCCATTGCCCGAAGGAAACAAAAATCTAAAGCAGTAGTTTTTAAACCTGTATTGTTTTAAAGCTACGCAATGATGTAATCGTGAGGACCCGGACAGGATAGCGGCTTTAAATATTAGGAGGTGTCGATGTGAATGCAGCCGTTCATTATAAAGAGTTTTAGGTCTAAGAAATATAGAGTTTGTCTGTAATGTTGAAAACTGCGCTATTTTTCTGATTCGGTCAATGATGATCACGTGTCACAAATGTTTTGAAAATAAACCGAGCAGCTAACAATTCGATACGTTCTACTTCGTTAACTCCATTCAGGTATAGAAGGACCACTTTGATGTAGTTTTTCGTTTCTTTTTTACTTAAAAAGTTTTTTTTTGTCCGAAAAACTTTATGCTGTCCGATCCGTGACACACAAGCACTCACTCCTAATACGTCATAAACAAAACGACAGTCTGCAGGCATTATATGAGGAGTGTCAGGGTTAAGCTAACGTTACTTAAAGAACAAGGCCTCTGCACAAGACATCATTGTCAGTGGTGCTCTATGGGTGCCGCTCTAACTCTCCCCTTTCTCCCCCTCTCCGCCGCTGCGTAGGAACATGGGCTGCGTACTGGGTAAGAGCTGCGCATTAAAAGAATAGCGTAGTGGGCTCGGAGGCATTTTACGCTCAGATTTCACGCGCAGCAGCTATTTTAAATGAGAACGTATCTGTATCTGCATCTGAGGTACGTTTTCCAGTAACTTGTAACTAAGTGAAGTTATTTTTTTACGGGTACTTTTCTATTCACTTTGTCCAAATGGTAGAAACTATATATCTCTTGAAGTATTAACACACTACCATGTGCCATGATTAACGTGGACTTGGGTACGACCTGGGAGGCACAAACTTGATCGAACGACGTTTTTAGCGAACGAAAGCACCGCCCATGATGTTTCATCGAAAGACACTTTAGCGAATGGAGGGGTTCATTTCAGCGAATGGTGGATGAGCGATGCCGTTCTAGCGACACCAATTTATCGAATCTCTTCGGAACTCCGTTTAGGGAAAATAGCGAGCTGCTTCCCTCATCTCAAATCGAAACCGAAAAAGGTAACGTGACCTGGAATGCCCATGTGAATGCTGTTTTGCTTATTTCTCGCATTGACACCAATGAAGCACATTTATCGAACTCGTGTTTGTGTGTATCCTTAGTATAAAAAGATTTTTTTGCCAATACATTTTAACAAATTTGGGGAAAATAAACAAAAAAAGTATCTTTGAAGTAATTGTACCTATACCTAAGTACATGTTTAAGCAAGTACCTAAGTACCTTTCCGTATGAGCAACTGTAACTGTAGCTTAGGTATATTTTTGAAGTAACTTTTACAACCCTGTCACACTGTATTTCATTTCGATAGAAAGTGCTGCTCGGTGAAAACCACGTCAGGTGTGCTCTCACTTTCACTGCAATTCACAAAATGTCCAAGTTAGACGATAAAAAAAAACTGGGAATTCGTGACATGGCGTATGCAAAAGTAGAGCTAATCTGTTCTTGGTTGCGCTCTTAAAGTTATTCGGTGTTATTTGAATTACTCCGGGCAGCTCGTGTAACGTGGTAAGACAGATAAAGCAAGGTTGGACGCGCGTAGGTTTAGGAACGACAATGTAAAAAAAGCTTTGTTCTTGAGTGAGATTGAATATATGTTGGGACTGTATCCTTTTTCTGCGTCTTTTATTTATACCGTAGACGTACCCCGCGACTCCGTCGTTCACTTCCGCGAGATTTGGCTGCTTTACACTCTCTGCTTTTTAAAACGTAAAAAGCTTGTTTTCTGTTGTTTTTTTGTCAAAAGTTGGGAGTTAGTTTTAAAAAAAGTAGCGTTACGGACGAATGTAACGTCACTGACAGATGTAATAGGGAGTTTTCGTAGATGGTTTTCGCCGTCCCACAACGCTCTCCGCAAACCCGCTACGACACCCGGGACTCTACAATCAAGGTCATCGGCGCGCAGGCACCGTCACCGAAGGGGGAAACGCGGTCCACGAAAACTCCCCAATGTGACCAGCAGACGTAACATCGCGAACGGAGAGCCTACGTGACACTTGCGTCGAGCTTCGGGTGGCGACGTGAAACCAGCAAACGTACCTTTGCAAGTCGAAAGCCTGTGCTGTCTGTTTGTCTTCCAAGTCCCTCTTTTGTTATTGTAAAATCTAAACGAACACGCTCAACCCTCTACGAGCCTACCCATTTTTCCCCCTTTTTTACTCCCCCCCCCTCCCATCTCGTATCTTCGTTACTTGCATTCCTCTCACAGACAATCAGTCCGACCTCCTTATTTAGACCAACCTCTCCCTCTTTTTCTTTCTCTGCCCCCTTCCGCTCCTCCAAATCAGAGCGCCTGTACCCGAACCCCATTGTGAAGCGCCTCGCGTGCCACGCACGTCACGTTGCGCTCCGAATGCCGCCAGGCGGCGTCGGAAGTGTACGAACGGGCAAACAACAGTCGTCGGAAGCTATTCTTGTTACATCCGGGGCGAAACGAGACGGAGCCGAAGAAGAAAGCGCTCGGCGAGCTGCCGCCTTTGTTGTTGCCACGTCGACTTCTCCGAAGGGACCGTGTGTCTAGATTCGAGAGAGTGGTTTCAACCGCTCGATCGGGTCACATGGGCGCGAAACGAGCTGCGAGAAGGTGACGTAAGCGTTGATCGTCTGTAAGCGTCTTCGCCTCTCCGCCCGCTCATCCTCATCGCCACCCAACACCGCAGCGCATGCGCACTCGATACCAATATGAGAATTAGGCGTCCGCCACTGAATCTGCAAACACTGCCCGTGGTTTAAGGGGGTCACTCTCTTACATCTAGGTTCTCTAGGACCCATCTACACGCTGACGCTGACAAAAATATATATATATATATATATTTTTCCGACATGTAGCGTGAGGCGTTGCCTTGTTTTTGCTTTCATGTCGGACTGTATCGACGCAGCTAAGGGCATCCGCGCACAATAGAGCTCTCCGTTGAGTTTGGTCGCACGTCCGTCTCGGGTCGTTTGTTTTCTAGGCCAGTGTAGTTCGTTCTTTTTTTGTGTGTGTGTGTACTGTCCAATCAATGTAATAACTCACGTTCTTTATCTGAATTAGGGACACTAAATAAGTTAGACTTATAGAGTGTCGGCAGCTCATTCCCCGATTTTCCCTTGGGCGCCGCCATTTCGATGAATAGTGCGGAGAGCGCGCAACTGGGTGTTCGTTACGGACGATATTATTTTGTTCAGTCGCCGACTGTTCTTGCCATACCTCGAGGAAGGGGGGAAGCATATTCTCTTCGATTTCGTTAATAAAGCTTCAAAAAAGGAACAACAATGATTCTAAGCTCCCGGCAGTAAGGATGCGATGGAGCGTCGCCTCAACATCGCATAACTCGCGGTCAGACTGCTCGATGCATCCTACAAAAGGCAGACACTGCCCGAGGCATGTTTGTTCGTTGTCTACAGGTCTTGCCACATTGGTCGAACAAAAACTGTTTGCAAACATGTTCGCGAAGCGTACACACGTAGTAAACAAAACGTATTTCCCAAATGCTCGAGCTGTGTGTCCGCAGATACTTATGTCGTCCTGTCTGCGTCGTGTCCGTCTCGTCATGTCTCTGCGTACGTCATACTTTTGTACGATGTACGAAACTCACAATGTGCCCGTCTTGGTCCTCCGCTCACTGCACCGCGACCGGACGCCATCTTGGGTGGTTGGACGAGACGGGGGTGGCGGGTCGTCCGGAACTCGGCGAACGGGAGATTTCCGGTGGCTGCCACCACGAGGCCGAGAAAGCCTTACCGTTACCGCCGACAAGGTTGTGGGGCAGACGAGAGTATGAAAAAACGAGAGAAGCGACGCGAATGCAGCCCTCTCCTCGCACTGACTCACCATACGATCAACCACGACGGACGGTATACGACACATCCGAGCCAGTCCATCGCAGCGTCCCACGCGTCGCCGCTGTGCTTCATTTGAAGTTCACGTGACACACACACACACACACACACACACACGCACGCGCACGCGCACGCACACGCACACACACACACACACACACACACACACACACACACACACACACACACACAAATAACATAGAATTGGCTTCAATGGCTGGTATAGCGTCCTCCGAGGTTCATCGTGGCGTGGAACGAAGTACATTCGTTGAGAAAGAAGCAAGACCGACGGAAGAAACAACTAAGAGTGACTAGCATCGCGAGGAGAATCAGCCGTGCATAGTGTTCTCATCCCCCCCTCCGGGAGGCGCGTTTTCGAAACATGCCCACTGTAGCAATATGGCGCAACGGGAGAGCAAAATATGGTGAGCTTTATCTCGCTGGCGTGAAGAGAGGGAAAAATGTCAGCTCGAATTGCACGGGTAAAGCACTGTTCCACGTTGGAACAGACAAACGCGACGGCAGAGACTAATGCGACACCTTCTAAGTGACAAAGCCGTAGTGGTGAATTTTCGGCGTCGCCTCAAGAAGGCCAACGGGGGCAGCCACCCCTACTAATTCGAAGGGGAAAAACACCGAGGTTCCGGCGTCCTGACGCTCATACAACTCAAAAGCTGTCGGTGCAAAGGCCACTGAATTTTCGCGGAGTAAGATGTATCCTTTTGTGGATTGTTTGGAGAGACCCTCACGAAGGCTCGAAGCAAAAACAAGACGCTCGAACGCTTTCTCAGGAGCGCCAAAATGAAAATACGCCCCTCAATAGAACGGAAAAACAACTCGCGCGCGCACCTCTCGAGACAACATAAACTATAGTCGGGTACAGGTTGAGAGCTCAGGGCGAGGGAAAGAAAGGCTGGGGAGGAAGAGGAAGGAGGAATGCTAGAGCGAAACGGGGATCTTTTCTCCTTTCCAGCAATCCATCTGCTTCCTCCTCCCCAGCTTTCCTTTCTCTCGCCCTGAACTCTTAACCCGTCATTTAACTATAGTTGCAATAGTCCTTTCATTCACTGGCACTGGAATTTTACTTTTGTAAAGTATTCCGCGGAAATGTCTTTGCTCCACCACTATGGTTGGTGAGGATAGGTGCGATATGTTTATCCTTTGTGCACGCAGACGCCCACTCCGCAATAGCTCCTCCTGTTTGTGTGTGCGTTTACGGAAGAATATTTTTTGATAACATAAATTCTCGATAATCCAACCTCCTTAGAAGGAGAACCCAAACGCTAAGAAACCGAACAAGCAAAGTGCAGAAAGTTTGTTTTATAAAATCATGCGCCCTCGGCAAGAGAAGATGGAACTATAGCCACGTCACTCAATGATGTAAACATGACGTCAGATATTTTTCTCTTTTCTTTCTTTCTTCCTTTATTTATTTCCTTCTTTCTTTCATTGTGCGTCTTTCTGTGCGCGTGTGTGTCTGTGTGTTGGCGCGTGTGCGTGCTTACGTCTCTGCCCGTCTTTGTTTAGACTTTTTTAGTATGTTTCTTTGTTTCTTCCTTCCTTTTTTTTTTCTTTTTTTCTTTGCTTGCTTGTCTGCTCGAAACCGAGCTCGGTGCGAAATACGTCACGCCCGCGTTCCCGAGATCCCCCGTGTCTTTCCTACGTAAACAACATCTGCCGGATTCGTCGACACGTCGGATCGAACGAGAAGCGAGCGGAGAAGCGCACCGCAAAAACAAACACCTTTGGCAGATGAGAATAGGAAAGGGACGAGCACGAGCGACAGGAAGGACAACAAGACGGCGAAGCTTACGTTGCGAGCCTTCGCAGTTGCGCACGAATGCGCAGACGATCACACACGCGAAGAACGCTCGAGAGCAAGCGCAGTGCGTGGACCGCCATGTTCACGCTTTCATGCTTCGCAATTAATTCCTCGACAGGGAGGTAAAAACAGGAGCAGCACGCGGCATATACTGAGCGCTGACATCGACCGTCCCGATTCGAAGAACGAGAAAGAGAGCGACAGAAGAGCGGAAAAAGAAAGCAGACAAAAGGTCAAAGGCACGTTCGTTTTGCCGCGACGAGCCGAAGTTTCTCGAGCGCTTGTCAACTTTACTTGGGTTCAGACAGTGTGCGATTCTGGTGATTCCCTGCAAAGTAAGCTAGAAAAGAACAGGGTACCGAACTTACAGGGGATGCTTTGCTGCTTCTTTGAGTGTATTAAGGTGTCGCCAGCGAAATGGGCCTATGGGCAAAGTGCAATGCTGTTTGGTATGGCGCCATCTAGCGACTGAAGCAAGAAATATTGGGTACCCCTGGGAATGGCGGCTGCATTGTTCAAACGTGAGCTTTCACTCTGGTGGCGCCGCTTAGCCTAGTGTCTGAAGCAAGAAATACTGGGTATCCCGGGAAGCCGTGATCGCGTAACATGCCAGTACAGCGGAAGCTACGGCCCTGGCGGGCCAATGGGAACGTGACTGCGTATCACCGAAGCGCGCCTCTATTCCGAAGACGTATCAGGCTTTTTGCTGCGTCATGCTCAAATATGTGTGCGTTGCGCTTGTGTACGTCGCGCATTTCGAAGCCTTCGGCACGCAATGTGGGGCTTATCGTTCACCCTTTGCCAAGTTACAACGAGGCAGGATATAACCGTGGGCTCTCACTCTACAGGCGCCGCCTGGCTGTTGCCGGCTGGCTATCGGAACCGCCAACTGGGACCGTTGATGTCCGCGTCTACGTCCCGCCGTGCCCAAGTGGCCCCAATGCACGTGACCTCTCCCACTAGAATGACTAGATCATTCTATTCATTCTATGTTCTTCGGCGTCCTTATCATCTATTTCCTCAGTATTGCCGCGTACATGACCGACAAGGACCGGTTCTCCGTACATCTAAAAGATTCGTGTTCATTCTTAAGCGCGAAACACATGCGCGTCAAAACTGTCCGGTCCGGCGTGCGAACTGTCGGGAAGATGGCTGCTCCGAATCGCCGCACAGGACGGTTCGCGACACGTGGTTTCCGACGCGTCGTTGCGTCGCTCCGTTCAGCTCCGCCCAGTTTCGGGTATCCCTCTACCGAATGGATGGATGAATGCTAATGGCTATATATATAACGGGCGGTAGCTCGCGCCACCTAGCCTAGAAAACTAAACTACTTCCCTCGCCCTTCTTGGTTTTTCTGACTTTAAAACAAACATAATATTTTTATTACACTCTATTAAAGTGTGCGTGTGTAGAGATTTTCCGTGAGGTTACTTTTCTGCTCGACATCACTTAATCGCGATGGACCGCAGGGACCTTAGGAGCAATCCCAGCGAAGTGAGCACATGCGTACAAATCACGTGACTACGCACACCGGGGCGCATTGCTGCGGTCTCTCCGAAGTTCACGTGACACTCACACGGCATTGGAATGGGACTCGTAGCGTCCGCTGCTCTCCATCGTAAGGTGAACCGGAGTACATTCGGGTTTCGACCGGCCTCGAATCGGTCCCAGAAGGACGGCTTGCTATGGCGCGCCGAGATCAGCAGCTTGTTTTGTGCGCGCGAGAAAACGCGATGGGCGTCCATCTCCTTCACCGCGCACCGCCACATGTGTGTGTTGTAGGCGCTTGTAAAAGAGGGGGAGATCCGCTTCCCGAACTACCCCGAACCACGAAGCGCCTCCTCGCCCGATCGGGCCTGCAAGTCACGTGACACATGACCTTCGCGTACATCCGTGCTGGGCCATTGGCTGCGGCCCTCCAGAAATTCGGACCAGCCGTGCGAGCGATATCTAGCAGTTGGACGCACGCCGGCGCCGGACGGAGGCCCCCTCCGACGCTGCGGTGCGACCGAAAACCCTCGCCCTACGAACGTCGTTCCGGTGGTTCGCACGCCGAATCGGACAGTTTGGACGCGCATGTGTCTCGCGCTTTACCCCGAGTGTAAAAGATAAGGAGGCCGGAATGACCGTGAGTCTAGCCCTAATTCACCCTCTCGCTTCAGCCAGCTGCCACGCCGACACCGTGACGTCCGCTGCTGCTGTTTCGACGCTCATTCTTTCTTTTGTCTCTGGCGCGAGTTCGCCGAGTAAAACTTTATTTACAGTTTTCGCTCGTCGAGCCTTTTCTATCCTCGACAGTATCCTTAGCGCCGGTTGCTCAAGACTCACCACTTCCTGCATTTCATAATTTGTCGGCCACAATACCTAGAGGAGCAAGCAGACGACAAACGAGTTCGAACACCTGTAATGCCCGAGTCGATCCACTAGAGCGACCATAGGGTTATTATAATGTACGCTAGAGGTTCAACTGGCGCTAGTGTTTATGCGACTTCCGGGAGGCAAATTAAAGCAGACAGCAACCAGTCTACTTTGGCAGTGCTTCTGTGCATTTCTATGGGAAAACGCGCGTGCATTTTGTCTCGTCGCCGTAAAATAACATGCAACACTTTTGTTATTTGGGTCGTACCGAATTGTATGTACCTTTATTAACACTGTAAAAGTGTACTTGCTTTAGTTAGCACATTTTTCTTCATCAATGAACGATGTTTAACTTCGCTATATTTCAAGCCCAAATCTCTGTTTCACAGCAGGTGTGTAAAAACAAGCTACGATTCTAAGCAAAATAGCAATCTAAAGGAATATAGAGCGTGTTCAAGGCTCGACAGCATTCCGGTGACGCATATATATTGCTAATATACCAGTCTTGACCCCTTGTTGCATATTTACGAGCGGTTAAAAACATTCAAAACGTAAAGAACAAAATACGTGGGGTGTGAAAGGCATCTCTTTCTAATATTTTTTCTGCAGGGCAGTCTTTATCGGGCACTTGTTATCAAATATTTTTCATCGTGCGGGTGATGTTTTGAACGTAGATGAAGCATATTCGCACAAAGGAGAAAGAAAAAAGCGGTACTTATTTATTGAAATCTAACTATATTACCTGGCCTTCAATTTACTTTGATCGTACATGCGGAGGGAGTTACCGATCCAGTGTTACTGCTTAATCCTTCGTTCGTTTGGCACGTATATCCCCCATGCTGAAAGACGCTGACCTCGTGTTCGCACTAACGGTGTCCGACAGTGCACATAAATACATGTACGAAGCCGTTTTAGCACCGTTTTTAATGCAATTAGTTTGAAAGAAATACGTCGTAACTGATCAATTATTTCGTCGGCCTGACTGAGAAATGTGCCAAGCTACCTAAGACGTACGAATTATTCGGAATATTTTCTCTTATAATTAAGCGCAAGAAAAAAATGCACTCACTTTTTCCCATAGGAATGCATTACCGGAAGTCTGTTTTCGACTGGTTGCTGTCTGCTTCAATTTGCAGCAGCACACTAGCCCCAGTTGAACCTCCAGCGTAAATTATAATAACTTTATGAGAGCGACAAACAAAGCCAAATGACAGCGACAAGCCTCAAACCAGAGTCTTTCGCGATTTGACAGGCTTTGTAGAATAAAAGAGGCTACGCTCAAACACGAGCGTCATGCACGCGATAGTATCTTTGGCAGGCTTGCAATCACTCGTGCTTACTTCACGAGCACAGAATAGCATGAAGGCACCCTAGCACAGAACAACTAAACGCCTGCCAAAGGTACCATCGCGAGCATGCTGCATGTGTTGGAGGCTTGTCGCGGTCGTTTGTTTCCGTTTGTCGCTCTAGTGGGACTCGGGCATTACATTGTTTCGGGGGACGGATATAAAGTTGAAGAATTTTCACCTTTTCGGCACCCGCACTGGCCAATCAGGGGAGAGCGGTCCACCCTATCGCCCTTTTCACAAACCGTGTACTGGAGCGGAAAAGGGGGGGGGGGGGGGGGGGGGGGGGGGAGGAAGTGAAGCGTTTGCGCGTGCGCATTGCCGACAGCAGCGCCACCACAGCGGCATGACGTCAAGGCCGCGTGTTGAACACGCGACTCTTACGTCACGCCAACATGGTGGCGCTACTGTCGTCAATGCGCCAACGTTCACTTCACGCCAGTCAGGTTTCTGCCCACGCGCAGTGCCCACACCTGTCATGGGCAGACGCTCACTTGTTTCTAAACAGCGTCTAGTTCTATAGAAGGCACGACCACTCGCATCCAGACGACGCAAGCCCACAAGTAAAAAAAGCGCGCCAGAAAGCCAAAAAAAGAAAATCTAGAACATAAAAAGGAAACGATCGCGGGAAGCTGAACTCCGAGACGCGTGCTTTGTTTGCGTAACGTCAGTTGGCCATCTTCGTCTCGCGGCGAGGCCTTTGTTTGTTGACGGGAAGAATGGCGGCCGCGAGGGAGAACGCCGTGCTTGGGGACACGTCGGCCCCGTCGCCCAACGTCGACCTCAATCAGTGGCCACCGCTGACGCGCGCTGCGCAAACAGGCACTGTCGACTGCGACGACGACACTGATGATGATCACGACGACGACCTCGGGAGCTCACAGACAATATGGCCTCCGGTTTCTTGCTGCGCACGGCTCTCTATCTTCGGAAGGGAGTAACGTAATTTAGCCACTTCTGAACGTTTAAAAACAGTTTTCTGAGTATCCGAGATATGCTGGTGAAATTATCTAGATTAAGTTGAAAGCGGCTTGTGATTAACACTACCGACCTTTAAGGAGTATTCACTCGGTTGATGCTTTTTGGGGAGAGTTGTGCGTGACGTCGGTGATCGGCGGAACCAGCGGCCCTCCCTCCCCGACTCGAGCATTCACACGAACGGCGGAGAGCCGAGAGGGATGTCAGTGTTATCAGGCGCACTTAGCGGCCTTACCCTCGACAACAATGCCCGGTGCGCGCTGACGAGAGTAGAAACATGGAGGCGTACATGAGATGGCAATACGCGATTATGGCAGCAGCGTGGTTAGATGCAGAACACGACGAATTGCTTCCTTCTATAGACCTTTCCAAAAAAGAGCGTGTGGCCGGTGCCATTTTGAGCGTTCGTGCGTATGGCGCGTGCTTTCCTCGCTTTACGAAGCGACGAACACGCACGTGCTGGGCTGTGAAGATCGCACGCTGGACTGTGATTTTGTAAACATTGGAAAGGTCTATAGACCTTTTTCGCATAACCTCAAACCAGCCAGTAACGGACGTACCCTCGACCTGGTGCATTTTTGGATTGCCCGCTGACACAGGGTATGAAACCGCTAAGGGTATGGGCAAAAAGGCTTAAAAACGGACGTCGTGCATGAGGTAGTTCCGAGTGCTCCTTTTTACCGTGCTGCAATTTCCGAAAATCTACGGTTGTCTGGCTACCACTACGTGGTCGTCGGATGGATAAATAATTTTAAAAAGCATAAGAACAATAGCAGAAAGTGTGCCATGATCACAAGAAGCTGCAGCGCGAGTGTGGCTGCAATGTTATCGAGCTTCGAATTTTCCCCAAGAATCCTTATTTATGAAGTCAGTCGATTGCGAGCTTGAATCGCGAGAGATTCGTATCAGACTCAAAATCACGTTTAAGCTCACGACCACTTCGTCTACGACAAGAGGACCGATTTTAATTCCCGGTGCAGGTGGTCCAATTAGGTTATCACTGCAAGCCCCATGGTATGTGAAAGGTATGAAAAAGTCTACATGCCACCACTCAAGATGGAGCTATCAAAAGCCGAGAGCTTACCTGCATAGACTACATTAAACTGCTCATATATACTTCGCTGTGGAAACTCAATCAAAACACCCCACCGTCTTCGTCGTCGTTCTCTCGAGGAGGCAAGGTGATGGCCTGGGAGTAGCCAGCTGGATTCAACCGGACAAGCTCCAACCAAGTTATTGCAGCTCACCATAGCCAAGTCTAGCCAAGTTCCCCCCATACCCACACCGTTGCCTACCCAGATAGCTGTGCTGCCAGAACTAGCCGGTATTTCTTTTCCTAAACCACTAGACGGTGTCGTCGGCGCCGCAATTCTCAAGATGGCGGCGCCGTTAAAGAAAAGGTCTATACTCTGTGTCACCTTGTGTTGTACCGCAGGAAAGGCTACAAGCGCGAGCTCCTTGCTCTATGGCACACCTCGGCGGCACAAGCTCTCGTGCACCAAGGGCAGCTGCCAACGCTATGAGCTCGCGCTTCTAGCCTTCGCTGCGGTACAGCATAAGGTGAAACGGAGTATAAAAGAAATATGCTTCTTGAATGGGTGGATGAAACACAAAGAACGTAAAATAAAAAAAAAATTAAAAAAAAAAAACCGTTTGTATGGGGAGGGGGTTGAGGACGGCATTGATGAATGTCGAAGACTCCTTTGGGTGCCTCGGACCACATCCGCAACAGCGCAAGCCACAACAAGTTAGGCAATCCCGATGGCACCGCCGGTATCTCGCTGAGTAAAATCTGTAAATTTGCTAGACGTGCGAACAAAATACCGCCAATTGCAAGGAGATCCCACGCCAAGGCGGGGAGTATTTTGTACAGCCCGATCAAAAAGCTCCCCCATCCGTCTGGAATGTCTACGTCAGCGCGGCTCCGCGGAAATGCGTGACGTTGTTACCACGTGATGCTCATCCCGTGGAGTAAATGCAGGGATTCCTCCCCGTGTGAGTACCTCTTTACCCGCACGACGGGCCGCATTGAGAGGGGGTCCAATGAGTTTAACTTGCTCCAAATAAATCGCAAAAATCAGCCTCGTAGGCTGCCACACTGTAATTTGCCATGGAAGTGAGGTTGGGTAGCGGATACGATTTGCGGAAATACCCGAGAAAACACTTTTTACGACCAGAAGCTACAAATAAAAATCGACTTTGAATTTTTTTAGATTAAAATTTAAAGACAAAACATTCTTTGTAGAACATTATGGCATTTAAAGTGACCAAGATAAGATATGGCAGCAAAGTCAGAATTATTTTCTTCGCCCTACTTGTTGCCTTTGTTAAATCAAACAGCCCAAGACCACAACAACGCCTTTTTCAGATTGGCTGCCGGGCCTCAGAAAGCTTTTTTTATAAACATACCTTTTAATTGAAGCACATTCGCTCTTTGACATTTCCAAGAAAACAGATCCTCCAACCGGCCGTTCCTTAGTCAGAGCGTGGGAAACTTATTTAATTTAGATTTACTTAACGTGGTTTTATATCCATTCGACCCTCTCAGTACATTCGTTTTAGTGAGACAGGAAACATGTCAAAGACGTCACTTCCTCTCGACGAAAAATCCGGTCACACAAAATAGCCTGCGGCCCGTTTGTCTGTAATGACAATCCTTTACGTACAAATCGACCGAGTGGTCGAGGCGTAGTTGGAGCTGACTCTAAGCCTGAAACGCGTGAAAACGTGTTCTTGGTACGAGATAAAAGACAGCACCCAGGGGCAGCGTTTACCGAAACTTACTAAATTTTACTACGGAGTAAATAGTTTGGAATACGTCGGCATTGCCCGAGCGAAGCGAAGTGAGGCGTGACCGCGCGTAGCGCGCTCTCCTTGGAAGCCTAGGATTAGAGCCAACATTTATTCTTTCTCTATCGAAACCGCGTGGGTGACTTTGCTATAGTTCAGGTATACTTCCACCGAAAGAAATTAATCCAGTGATCCAATCTAATTCGCCTAATAAAAAATAATTATGTTGTCAACGAGACGTCGCGGGAGCGTGATTTCATAAAACGAGTTTTCACGAAACGTACACAGTGTCGACGAAACGTGTGTCCGCGAAATGTGTGTCGATGCAAAAGTGCCCACGAACCGTGTCCACTCGAAACGTGTTTCGACGAAACGATACGGACGCGGGTGCAACGGTTGTACCGAGCCATCCCCTATAGTGACGCACTTTTGATTACAATGGTTCCTCGGGTGAAAACGAGCGTAGACGTAATTTTTACTCTATAAGGGGTTGTTTCTGAGCGATATTTTGGATTTAAAAAATTCGTATAAATAAACCAGTGAACAAGCTGCATTGAAACTTTTTTACAGTGGTGTCTTTAGGTGGTGCATTCATCATCATACCACAAAACGCATGTGGGGACTTCAGAAAACAAATTTAAGCATGAAAAGATTCTGGTTTTGTTTTATTTTATGCAAAGAAAAGAAATTTATAAAAATTATCTGGTTGACGCCGCCACTCCGAGATGGCGACTCACACGCTCGCATCTGCTGGATCTGCTCTTCAGGTGTTCATCTTAAAGAAACTTTCAGTGTTTTTGTTTCATGTTGCGCTTTCTGTGAGCAGCGGTGATAACCAGACGTGTTTTTTTTTTATCATTTTACCAATTTATCGTTTGGGTTTACCAAAAGGTTTTTTACCGTTTTTCTTCCTGTGCATAAAAAACAAGATTTAATATATTTTTTTCTTGATAAATTTTACATTTATTATATTTGAATGCTATAAATTGACCACTTAAATACCCATTTGTGAAATTTTTTGATTGAACTCAGTTTATTGGTTTACTAATACGTGCTTTTGTGTGTGTGTGTGTGTGTGTGTGTGTGTGTGTGTGTGTGTGTGTGTGTGTGTGTGTGTGTGTGTGTGTGTGTGTGTGTGTGTGTGTGTGTGTGTGTGTGTGTGTGTGTGTGTGTGTGTGTGTGTGTGTGTGTGTGTTCTTTTTTTTACGAACGAATAGCGCTTGGAAATACATTGTTCCATGACATTCCACGCTTCGCCAGGAGGTACGCGCTTTGTGCAAAGCGCGGTCAATGCCTCTATTCACGACAATTTAATCCAGCAAACAAACTGGGCCCGGCCATAGCCACACCCGTGTTTCGTCGACACTTCGCCGTAATCGCATCACCGTGCTGTACGGAACGACGCACCAAAGAATCTTGGAACGCGTTCCTCTGAGGAGGAGCAGAAGGAACGCCACTGTTCCATCTTGCATCGGTGGAACTGGAAGGGAAACTCGTTACATTTTCGATAGAACGGCAGAAGGAACGGCGTTGCTTTTTGTTTTTCTCTATATCTCTGCAATTTCACCCGAATTCAGTAGGCATTCGGGCTTTTTGATTGTCGACTATTTCAAGTTTCAACCTCCGTCTTCGAAGGGATGAAAAAGCGTTCGAGAGATAGTCGAAAACAAAAAACTGGAACGAACGTGGTCGTGGCGACACGACGCGTAGTTAGATGTGAATATTTTCACTCGCTCGCTTTATTTATTTATTTTTTTGCTGCTGATTATCCGGCACAATATTCCATCGCAATACGGAAACGTAACGTTAATGTAACGACACGTTTCAATCTTAGAAACATAACGCGAAACGTGTTCCTTCGCCAACCACTGGAACCTGTAACGGGAACCGGTTCCAAGATTGAGAGGGAACGAAGAACGAACTTTCGTTCTTGTTTTGGAGGAACGTGTGCGACTCTCGTCGCATATTCCCCCCCCCCCCTCCCTCCTTCCAACGCCGCGAAGAGACGAATCTGTCGTATATATACGCGAGCACATTAACAACCCCAGCACGCGGAGGCAAACGACGACGACGAGAACAAGAGAGCACTTGTTGTCGCGAGTGTCCCCGCATAGACGCGGGAACACACGCTGACGCGTTGATAGCAGCCTCCGAGCGCAAGAGGACCATAAATCTTGGCGGCTGTAATCGTAAAAAAGGAACAAAACAACAAAAAGAAAAACGTAATCAGGCCACTGAACTGGGGCGCTAACAAACGAGCGTAAGGATGGTGACCTCCGCTATATCTCATCCTTCGTTTCACTACGGGGCAAAACAAAACAAAAACAAAAGTGGCATCGTATCGTGATATATTATAACCGAGGCTATAGAGAGTTTCAGCAGATCGTACGTTATAGAATGCGGGCCTAGCGGGCGCTTGCTCAATTTACGCTTCGAAGTGACGGCGCGAGCTCCCGCTAGCAAAGCGTTGCTCTAGAGTACGGTCTACCGAAACGTCACCATTGTTCTCCCATAAACACGGTTGTGCGTATATGTTCGACGGTTGTATCAATTGTTTCCGCGCTTACGTCGATTTGTCTTTAAAAAGTTTTAGTAGATTGTATTCTAAGGCTACGCTTTTAGTAACCCGTGTTTTCACGTCACGCCGTTTGTAGCGGGAGCTCCCGGTGGCGGTGGCGATGGCGAGAGCATGTTTCCATGAATGTGTCCTAAAACCTAAAATTTATATTCATAATTTATTTTGCGAAAAATTTATTTTATGTTAATTGAAAAGGGTTAGAAACGTTGCTAAAATTTCTATCTCTTTTCTATACAATATCTAACCACGCTTCATACACTAAGTTCTGTAGAAAGTCTACAAAGAAAAACGGCCAAAAAGCTATAAACATTGGACAAAAAAGTGGATAATGTTCTTTAAAATATCTATGTCTAGAGAAATTCTGTAGAAAGTTAATAAATAGTTTTGGAAGGAAGGCCATCAACTAATTTTAGTTAATTACCTTACGAAAGATTACGATTATCTGCTCGCACAATATCCACCAAGCTTACGAAATACGTGGCAAAGACCACGTTCAGGTGGCAGTGAGCCTTCTGTTTTAATAGATATTTTTTCATTAAGAAGAAACAACCTTTATAAGTATCATATAGATAGGCACCATAAAGCAGTAAAAGAGCATCCAACAGCTTGGAGAAAGGGGAAAAGTGCTGGACACGTACGCCAAGAGCATGACAAATCCGCTGCGCAAGCAAACGAAAAACAAACGAAAAAGTACTTGTTGCACGTATTTTGTTGGATATCGGTATAAACTAACAGAAGCTTGATAATTAAATCTGAGTTTACAAGGTTTTTCGGAACAATTAGTATTGTTTTCATAAAACCATGTCTCACCGGTGATTTGAGGTAGCACGTTCTGACTTGGGTGCGTCCAAACTTCGGTGATAATTCACGGCGCGTGAGCTGGGAGACGGATGTCCACCATTACTCAACTTTTTTTTTATTATTATTTGGCAGTTTTGTGGAACATTGCTGCAGTACTCCTTAGTAACCGCATTTACCATACAGTCATGTTCTCGCTAGCGCTACCAGCCCGAGGTAATAAAGAAAATCTTCTTAACGAATAGCGAATTTCGTTGGACGTTTCTTTGCGTTTTTTCAGAAACTTGTTGGGTTCCACTCTTTTAGTATCTCTCTCTCTCTCTCCTCTCTCTCTCTCTCTCTCTCTCTCTCTCTCTCTCTCTCTCTCTCTCTCTCTATCAATGCGGCCAACCCGTCCTTGAGACAATGATATGTCGAAACAGCGTGGAGAAAAAATAACCTCGGCCCTTCTTTGTTTATTGGACCACTAACTATCAGCTGCGGCGATATTAACAAACAGCAAAAGAACGGAAAATAGCGCAAAGAACACACTATTCATTTCAAAAAGGCCATCATCATTAGAACTTTTCTCTGCTTCATCATTTTTTTTTCTCTCCAAAACGTCAGTAACAGACAGAAAAAAAAAAAAAGGAAAAGACAGGCACTTTGAAAAATAGAAAAAGGGAAAACCAAACAAGAATATAGAAAACATTTCCAAAACCCTAGACGGAGGCTACACAGAGGGGACAAGCACAAGACATCTTGAGACGTCTTGTGTTTGTCTCCTCATTGTAGCCTCCGTCTTGGGTTTCAGAAATGTTTAACTTTAACCAGCTCGCCTGCCTTATTTCGTTATCTTCGAGAATATAGAAGAAGCGATTGAGAAACATGATCAAGATGAAAGAAAAATAAACAGGCAAAAAAAAAAGAAAGAAAGAGAACGAAGGTACGATATATAAGGCAGAGAAAACAAGCGGAAGATAAAGTTGGTGTATTAGGAGAATAAAAACAAATCAAATCAACAAAAAGTTAGGGCGCAAACTATAGTCAGTTACAGGTTAAGAAAAGTTTTCGAGGGAAAGGATGTCAGGGGAGGAGGAAGCAGACGGAATGTTGAAGAGGAGAGGAAGAAACCTCCTCCTCTCTTCAGCTTCCCTTCTGCTTCTTCCTCCCCAGTCAGAAAACTTTTCTTAACCCGTCACTGACTAGAGCTGGTGATGATTGAACATAATTTAGGACAAAACCCCGAGACTGCAGAAAAACTAAGGACGAACACAACACACAAAGTCTTTGCGTGTTTGTGTGTGCGTGTGCGTGTGCGTGTATGTGTTGTGTTCGCCCTCCGTTTTTCCCCAGTCTCTGAGTTTTGTCTTAAACTAAGATCAAATAATAAGCAAAAAAAAAAAAAAAGAACAAGTGAGGGAGAAAGAAAGACCAGTGAAAATGTAAAGACAAATGAACTAAAGACACAGAGAAGGATGTATCTAAAACATGCTCGAGTAGAAAAAGTAGAGAAACCACGAAAGAGAGATACTAGTTCAAAAGCGAGGTTCTTAAGAAATAAATCAGAAAGGAAAAGATTATGCAAGAAATGATAAAATGAAGCAGTCGGAGATTGTTCACAGCAACCAGTCGGTCCTTCCATCCCAGCATCCCAAACGTCGTTCCGTGAACTGCTACGCTAGACACAGCGGCACTCAGAGGCTGTCCCGGCAACACTGACGTTCCATTACGCTGTGCCATTCCACACTAGGGGTCAGTGCTGAAAGCGAAGGAAGTCAGTGGTGTGGCAACGGTAAAAACGACAAAAAAAATTAAAAAAAAAATAGAATAATGTGCTCTCGAGTAAGGCCTAGCGCAGAACGACGTCAACAGAGTCCCCCATTTTCTTTTTATTATTTCGACCTTACTCGGGCGTCGTAACGAGATGAAGACGCAACGTACATTCACTGTGGTACCAAAAACGTTCCAGGAGCTCTCAAAAGCAAGATGAAAAAGACAAGTTACAGCAAAAACACAGTAATCGTATAGATAGATACAGCGAGCTTCGGGGGGGCACTCAAAACTGTCTAGAAGAAACAAAAAAGATCGACAACTGTCGAGGGGGGAAAGGGGTGTGCTCTGTCGAGAGAAAAGAACTCGATGTGACAGGCTTAGTGTATCCGACGTCTCCCTCTAGAGGAAAATAAAATAATGGTAAACTCGTTAGGGAACGTTGGGGAATGTCGGCTAAGCAGAAAAGAAACACTAGGAAAAACCCTGCAGAAACTTGGTCTAAAAGGAGACCCGTTTTCTTCGACAGCACAAAGCCGCCGAACAACCACCATTAGCGACGTGCGCGTTTAAAAGCCGCGCTGCGGTTCAAGTTCGCCATCCGCCAAACCAAATATAGCTTCGCGTGTATACCGATAACTCCCGCCCAAATGGCTGCAGGTTCACCGCGACGCAAAATCCTGCCAATCACGGCGAGGCACAGGCAAGTCCTGCCAATCACGGCGAGGCGAATCCTGGTCGGGCCTTCACAAACGAAAAACATTAGAGGGCACCACCCAAAACATATCGGCGGTAATGGTCAGCGACAGTTTAAGAAAAGCAGAGCGCGGGATCTTATTAACGCTCCGCAAGTGAATAGAGAGGTTTAGGGAACCGTATCTTGCACATCCGATACGGTGCGACGGACCCTCGGGTACGCACTGCGCATGTGCGAGTCTTCCGCGGTAGCGCACGCGTTTCCTAAAACTCTATATAGTCACCAGCGGTTCACGAAACGCGGGGCACGGTTCACTAGGCTCGTGCTCGGTGCTTCCCGATTGGTCCTTCGGCGCTCTCTTCGGCTAATGCTGGAATCTCATTGGCCGGGGAGCGATAATAAGGTGGTCAGAAATCCATTTCTGAAGTTGTCCGTGGCTGGCTACAAAAACGACGAAACTGATTTTATACACTTGAGATCGGCGGCTCTCTCGCTAAGCTCTAGAACCCGCACGGTTCTGAAACTTGCCGAAAACAAACATCAAAGAGTAACCTTTTTTTTTAATATTAATGTTTAACATCGACAGGCGTTATTGCGGCGACGTTTTTGGAGTGAATCGCCGGGTGTGTTTCATGTAGTGTCATGGCCGACGTCAGAACGTCGCGTGACGTCATGTCGCGTGACACGCTGACGACACGCTACGACGTGACACCACCACGTTACGCGACACCGCGATGTCACCGAGGGTGATATCATTACGTCACGTGGGGCTACGACGTTACGTGACAACGTAACATCTCACGACACCGTGTCGTCACGCCACAACGTCACGTCACACGACGCTTTGACGTAGCGTTACGTGACGGACGAGACGTCGCGATGTCACCGTACGCGACGCCATTACGAACGGCGACGTTATGACATCACGTGACACGTGATATTATGTGACACTCTGACGTCACGCGTGAGTCATGTGACGTCACGGTTAGTGTGCTCTGTGATTGTGTGTAGTCTGCTCTCGGCAGAGTTAACAGCGCCTAGGCTAAGTTCATTTGCGAAACACGCCAAGAAACCGGATTTTACTAATTTTTTTTTTCGTCCGATTACTTCGGCCGCGAACCGAGCCAAAGCCAACGCCGAGCCGAGTTCTTCGTAACAGCCGTTCCTTGCGAAACAAAGAGATGGATTGTGTACAGAGAAGGTCTCGCGAAAAAAAGCGCGAACAGAGCACGCAGGGGAAGAAGAGGTCAGTCCGCCTTTCCGAAATGGCTCCGGGGAGTCCACAAATTCCGCTCGGGTCCCTCCGGAGAGAGCGCCGCAAACAAAGACGGATCAACACCCCGCGGGGGTCCGCGCCGTTCGCAAAGACGTAGAGTGTACACTGGAAACCCGACAAAAAGCCCGCTGGAAGCCGCCATCTTGCTCCTCCCTTTCGGCCTTCCGAGAAGTGCGCAACACGCTTAATGTTTTTTTTTTTTTTTTTTTAAGAGGAACACGACTGTGGTGAACAAACAACGACGTAAATTTTAATCGGCAAAAAGAAACCCAAAGTCGCGGTCCCACTGCAACTGCATCATCGTACCGTATCGGACGCACAAAAACGGTTTCCTAAAACTTCCCATTGTCTCAGGTCGACCGTCCTTGTAGGACGGTCAGCTGTCACATTGGTCGAACAAGAACTGCCTGAAGTCACGTTCGAAGCAAATATATGGATGAAGAAAATATGCTTCCAAGATGCTTGAGCCATGTTCGCGGATCATTCTGTCATTATGTCGGCGGAGAACACCGTGTGTTTTCTGAGATGTACGAACAGTCTGATTGCAATTTTTGTAAGGGTTTTTGTTTTTGTTTTTTTGTACGGAGAAACATGCCTGTAGTGAGGGAATTATGAGCTAGGGTTACCAGAAGCTGGGGTTACCTCGAATCAGCAAATAAATATAAAACAAAATGAAACCGCCGTTGACCGCGACACCGCACGTCTTTTTCAGAGAGGCAGCCAGGAATTTGATTAGTGCCAAAGCCAGGAACATATAAAAGGCACTGACACAAAACAGAACGTCGGGATGGAAAGGGGTCAACGTTTCGAGTCAACATTAATGGAGCGCAGTAGAGCAAATTTCACACTGATGGCACCTCAACTTTCGAGGAATCTTTTTTTTTTTTTTTTCGCGTACGTTTTTATCGATTGATAGGCTAACAGACGTTGGGGCTTTCAATTTTTATCAACCTATAGGCGGTTTTCACCAACGTCATTTCGTCCGCCATTTTGTAGTTACGCGCGTGCAGAAGGCGAGCACCCCAAAAGATTCACATCTCACCCGTCAAATTGGTAGTGCACGAAAGCTTATAAGGTTCATCGAGGTGTCGTCTGACAACAAAATGGCAGATCGACGTAGTGTGAAAACACCCTATACTCTGTTTCACCCCCACGATGGACCACCAAGGACGCTACGAGCCATCAAGGTCGATCGAAGGCCACTAATTCCGTGCGAATGCCACGTGACCTTTGAAAGGGGCTCGTGGTCACGTGATAAGTTCACTGCAGATTGGCTCCAATGTTTCGTACACGTCCGTTGCGGTTCATTGATCATGAAATAAAACGGAGTAATGACGACGTAAAAGAAAAGAAACATAACAGTAATCATCAAAACCGTTGAAAGGCCGAGGGGGAAAAAAAACGTACCGCACGTAGCAGATAGAAAAGCGGCAGTTAGTGTCTCCCTTATATGTTATGTTCTGGGTTATGAATATTAAAAAATCCAGACGCACGTTCCTTCGGTCCAACAAATTAAAGAAAGGCTTTTTTTTTTTTTTCTGGGAGTGGTAATGGAGTGTGATGGGGTTCAGTGACTGTGCCAGTGTGTGTTTGTGTACCACCACTGCGTAATGCGCGTTAAGGAACCCAGGGTAGAATGCACCGGCCGAATACCTTGTCCGCAGCTGTGGCACCAGACACCACTTTGGGGTTGTCTAACTTCCCGCCGGCTTAAAAACACACAACACGATTGCTTACATGAAGCACGAAAAAAAAACTTATACGAACGAAGGGACAGATCGAGAGTATAATCTCTATAGGCTTCCAAAACGCTATCTCCGAGTAATTTAACGAGTAGGTAAAACAAACAAACAAAAGAGAAGAGTGGTGCGTCCATCCTTAACGGGGACATACGACAGAGCCCTCGTAAAAATCTTCTTTTTCGAGGTATGCGATCCAAGAAGGGGCCACGACCGCGCCATCTTAAATCCCCCAAAATGATATTGGCGACAACGCTCGACAAACCGAGCGTTACCAAAATGGAGTCGTCCTCTTCGCGATCCGGCGGAACTGATAGCCGGAAATTCGACAATCGATCTAGTCAAAGAAATTTTGAAATTGGACAATCGATCTAGTCAAAGAAGCCTTCGGGCCTTGGCCTTGGACTAAGAAGACGGTGCTCGCTTTCGATCTCTTCGCCATACGTGCGTGTAAGGGCGAGGAGGAACGATTTCTCGCCAACCGCAGTCGCATCACTCGTTTCTGCGACGACTTCATGACCCAGTACGGATTCGACATATCGGCCAAAGAAATATCGAGATGTTCGACCCTGTTCAAAGAACGATTCGGAGCCGTGCCTACAAATTTCAGTGAAACCAAGGCGATGGTCGAGTACTGGCAAAAGGTAACGAGTACTGTGATGAACATTTTGGGGGAACGAGACACGCTTTCCGTCATGGTGAATTCGGGAGCCAAAGCGACGCCCGTGCACGTGCTACAGGCCATCGGCTGCATCGGTCCGTCCGTCGTTAATTTCTACGCGAGAAACTTTGCCAAGATGTGTAAAGACGTCGGAGTGTGCGTGTTCGGCGGCGACGACAGCAGCATCGGAGGCGACGTTTCCTGCGCCTGGTTATCAGATAACTTGTGGGACGGTCTTCGACCCGTTCAACAATTCATCATGTCGTGCAGCTCCATAGAAAACATGGTGCGTTCCATCGTGTGCACGGGAGAAGGCGGATACTGGCGTCGTTCGGTACAGTTTACCTTAGACGGTCTGTCGGTCAAAGAAACCTTTTCGATATTAGATGCGGATCACGAAGAATTCGTTTACCCGCCCGTGTGTAACGTCGGCGGTGCCGTCGAATACGTTTCTAGTCAGTTTTTCGCGACGTTCGGGATCCCTTATTACATCAACGATAAGGCCGACATCACGAAGAAATGTGTGGACTTTGATAAAGGAATGCAGATACACGCAAACGACACTACTTTTTTCGTCGACGTCGACGGCGGTTTAGTGAGACGGACACAAACGAAAAGTATGCACTATTGCGTAAATTCTTTATTACGATCTAATCTTTATTAAAGTCGTCTACACCTATATTTACATTTGGGGCTGAGTCAGTTCCACATGAGATGTCGCCCGGCGCGTCGTAAAGCTTCTTGACGAGATGTTTTTCCACGCGGTCTATCTAATCTTTATTAAAGTCGTCTACACCTATATTTACATTTGGGGCTGAGTCAGTTCCACATGAGATGTCGCCCGGCGCGTCGTAAAGCTTCTTGACGAGATGTTTTTCCACGCGGTCTATCGCTTCCAAACTACCCATTCCGGCAGCTATTAAATCTTCCTCGTCAAAGTCTAAAAAAGGGAGATCCGCAAAATACAATTCGTACAACAAAACGCCCAAACTCCAGGTCATGTGTAATTCGGCGTCGTACGAATATCGCTGACCAAAGTACAAAGCCACAGCTTCTGGCGACGCGTAATGTAGGGTACTTTTAAAACAGGTCACGCGTTTATTACTCAAATGCACGTCGGACCAATCGATCACCGTACATTTCATTTTTTCTTCGTTGATTACAATGTTTTGAGATTTTATGTCGCAGTGATAGACGTTACACTCTTTGACCACGTTGTATAGAATATTAAAAACTTGCCTAAAAACGTCTCGAATGTCCAAATTAGTCACGCTAGAATCTCGCAACACTTGATGCAGCGACCTACTGTTTGTGTCTACGAACGCAAGACAATTGAAATTCTTGTGCCTCCACTTCTTCAAACAAATGGGGATACCGGAACGTACTCGCTTGGAAATCGTTTTTAAAATCGCGTATTCGGCGTAAACTACGGACGGAGACTTCTTACTCACCTTTAAAATTATGCTATTGTCTTTTTCTAACCAGACTCTGAATACGTTTGCCGTTGCGCCCTTTCCAATAAGAACGTACTTCAAATCCATCTTATTCTATTTTTTTTTTAAACAAAAACTCGATGACTAACAAGCTATTTACTGTCGTACGATCCCAAGACGAATTTGCTTATCATTTAACCGAAGATCTCAAGGTAAGAATCGTACAAATCGCATCCGTTCTCAAAAATAGCGTTCTCCCGATAGTGAACATCTCCGACGATGTCGAAGCGAGATACGAAAAATTAATTAAAGATCTCGACGATCATTTTTTTAGCGAGCTAATAATAGACGACGAAATAAACCCAGACGACGTGAAAATTGTTGTAGATGTTATAAATTGGTTCTTAACGAATATAGTGAGTACAGTTAATTATCCCGAACAGGAATAAATGTCACTTTTACCCAACGTGATAGGTATTCACCATCAGATACGAATAATATACTCCATGGGAAAAACCGGCGGCGACGTCAACCAATTGTTGAACCAAGCCCAGCTCCAAAATGTTATACTCGAAAGAAAAATAAATGAAAACGTCGTGGAAAAAACTCATTTACAAGATTTGTTCGTCTCAAAAAATATAGCTCGCGCATATGAACTCTTTCATCAAAAGGAATAAATGTCAACTGCATTTGAGTACGCATTATTGCACCGCGGTTACGACGTCTCTATTACGAGCAAACTCGGAGAAGGCGGCTTTGGAATCGTGTACGCCGGCGTGCGTCTGAGCGATAACACGCCTATCGCCGTCAAATACGTTCACTGTACCGACATATGGAGATGGCATTCGACCAAAAATGCGGGATCCAAGATACCCATGGAAATACACATGTTAATGAGAGTCAAGGACATCAACGGCACAATCAAATTGTACGACTGGTTTAAATTGGACAAGGGATACGTCTTAGTCATGGAACGATCCATCAAAACCGTGTCGCTCTACAATTATTTAAATACGCATAGGCTGAGTCAAAATCAAGTGTTTCACATATTCAAACGCTTAGTACAAATAATTTACGATTGTTGGATGCGATGTGGAATAGTTCACTGCGATTTAAAAGAAGAAAATATTTTAATAAACAAAGAAACCATGTCCATCAAAGTTTTAGATTTCGATTTTGCAATCGACTGTTCCAAGCGCCGACGAAGAACGTACGCCGGTACACCGTTGTACGCACCACCCGAATGGCATCGCGATAAAATGTATTATCCAGAAACGACAGTAGTGTGGACTCTCGGCGTTATACTGTTAAAACTATTGTTACACGAAAGCCCATTCAAGTCGGTCAAAGACATTAAGTATTTCGAAAGTCTCGATGCTCTTCCATTGTTTAACTCTAGACTTCAAGACTTCCCTCAAAATGTTATTGATTTGTTAAAATGTGTGTTGAAAAACAATATTGCGGATAGACCTGAAATAGATGCTGTGTATCACTCGACCATGCTACTGGGATAATAAACTTACAAAAAAAAAAACCTTCTACTCTCTTTCTCTTTTCCAACTAGCATAAATTATTCACCCCTCCAAAAAACCTGCTCGCTTACCCTCCTCACACTTTTCCCTTTCCGATAAATGTCTTGACCTTACCCCCCTACTGCTTCCAAGAACACACAAAAGCTGCTTATCTCAGTGCACCAGACGGACGGATGTCGGAGAAAAAGATAAATAAAAGTCTGTGTGAAAAGAGAGTGGAAAGTGAGTTGACGGGGGCGAGGCGAGCCATAATGTTTTATTACACTGTTAGCCTACTCCCTAAACACACTGCAAAAGCCATGTCCATATATGGACTGTCTAGAACTCGAGAAGGTATATAAGCTGAAAGGTTTATTCACAAGCGCACTTACAACCGTGTATGGGGTTCCCAATGCGTGAAAAGCGGAAGAGAGGTCTCGCCAACATCGACGCGGTGATGGACGAGTCCCTGGTTCTGTCTTCCTCGTCGCCGCCGCCACCTTCGATGAATTCGCCCTCTCGTCCTACTCGCAATGACCGGAAAAAACGAAAGGTAAATAAACTTTCCGATATCGACCTTGATCAGAAAACCGTACGCAATATGATGACCGCAAAACGAATCGTAACGAAAAGCAATCAGAACATGTCAAACATCCTACCAATTTACGACGAGCTACCGTCGGACTGGGATATCTTGACTTTTAAACTTTCGTTGCCTACGAACCTAATCATTCTTCTCATTCACATGACGGTATTTTATGCCGCTCATTCGACCGACGTCATCGACTTGACCGATTACCTACCATACATGAAGTATCAGGTGATCAAAGAAATTAACGAAAGGATGGTATCTCTCGACCTGATTCGCTTACTCAAGACGTGCATAGATAACCTCGAAGATACAGAACTCTTCATACCGCTGACAAAAACATCGAAACGAAGTAACCTGTACTACCAGCACGCGGGAGACAACGTTGTATTGCGAAGACCAAACACCGTACAACCATTCGTACTGCGACAGCTAACTCAACAGAACAGTAATTGCCTAGTGCAATTTAACATGTTCAATGGATACACGACGCCTTTGTACTACCCGTATTCTTACACCATTAATAAAGGTGTTAAAGCGACCGTTGCTCAGATGGCTCTGTTGAGATTTTTTCTTTTGCCCGCATTAACTTCTCAGGAAGTAAAGAGTAACATCTATGCTTCGCTCACGTCCACCGCCCCAAACAAACGCGATGCGATGGTGAATCGCATCATCAAAACGATCGTGAACCTCAGTTCACTTCCGCTATTCGTGTGTGATTACGACTTGTGGGACAGCATCGTAAAGTACTCGATTCGTCAAAAGAGTCAAATGTTGAAGTAAAAAAAATAATCGACGACTTGTGCCGTTATCCCTCCCTCGCAAAGACACCGGAAGCGTATTCGTTGGGCGTGGAAAGAGTAGAAGGCTTGTCTAGTTGGAACGTTGTAAACGAATTGCTGTCCAACTTGTTCTTTTCTTCTATGAATACCGGTAATCAAGAAGAGACGTCCAAGCTCGAAGCTTCTTTTTTTTTTCTACATGATTTTCTACGTCATTAAGAACAAAGAGCCCATGGACGTGACTTTCATAATCGAATGCATGAACGACACTGTGATCAGTCGTTTCTACACTCTGATGAGAGCCATTCTCGAACCGTACAATGGGAAGCTGAACACTAATGCTCCGCTCTTCTTGATAAGGCAAAATCTTGCTTACATCAAGGACGTAAACTTTGGAGTTCAGACGGAAAATATCAGAAGCAAGAACGAGGGTAAAAAAGTCACTATCGGTTTCTACTGCGTCAACAGACACAGTGCACCCGTACCCAAGACTCGTGGACGAAGCACGAAAAAGATTTTCGTGTTTCATTTGACCACCTTCTGCGAATCAGGTCAAGAGGACGTCTTTGCCGACAAGTTTTTGAATCCTAAGACTTTCATCGAAATTCTAGGAACTCTGTTTCGAGTCTTTGACACCACGAAAGTCGATATGACCGAATCACTCTTGCAAATGTGGTCCAAACAATGTCTGAGTGCTGTGTTCAACACCTTGAACGTGTTGTCTAACATCGTTCCATCCAGTCAGAAGTTCGAAGGCAATGAAAGCAACGTCGAGAATATCGATGTAGTTACCGTGAAACAGATCGAGTCTCTAAACGATTCCGCAAATCCCTGGGGAGAGGATGAGAGGGTAGTGACGGCGGCGACAACGACGGAAGACACATGGCTGGAAGCAGCCTGTTCGTCGCACCGTGAGTGATCTTTTTTTTTTTTTTAAATAGTAGTGTAGTTTTATTAATACTTTTTTTATTCTTTGCAGTCGCACATCAGGAGCAGGAAACGCAAGGTACAATAGTTGTTTTTTTTTTTTGTATGCGAATTATTTACCTAATAATGTTTTCATTATACAGGCTGCCCTATCAACGAGCACGTGTTCACCCAACAACAAGTTGAAGGGGTACATGAACCTATCGAGAATGGTATTTACAACGCATTAAGCTACCGCAACGAAGAAGAGGCTCTTATTGCCCAAATTGGAGAATACAAAGACGAAAGCGAAAAGGAGAGAGTAGGATGCACCGACGACAGAGAAGCGATACAGAATGGCTACTGTCAAAACGACGAGAGTGTACAGGGTCTTACTCACAACGAAACCAACCTGGTTCATGATGGCGTATACAACGAAGAGTATCATGTAGAGTTCGTGGCTAATGGGGAAAACGGCGTGAGCTGCCAGCATGATACCGCAGCGAACGAGACCAATCATGACGTCTGTCCGGGTACGCCCTTGCAAGACGAATCTTGGAGAGATTACTCCAAGATTCGTCTTGTAGTAGGGGGTAAGGTCAAGACATTTATCGGAAAGGGAAAAGTGTGAGGAGGGTAAGCGAGCAGGTTTTTTGGAGGGGTGATTAATTTATGCTAGTTGGAAAAGAGAAAGAGAGTAGAAGGTTTTTTTTTTTTGTAAGTTTATTATCCCAGTAGCATGGTCGAGTGATACACAGCATCTATTCCAGGTCTATCCGCAATATTTTTTTTCAACACACATTTTAACAAATCAATAACATTTTGAGGGAAGTCTTGAAGTCTAGAGTTAAACAATGGAAGAGCATCGAGACTTTCGAAATACTTAATGTCTTTGACCGACTTGAATGGGCTTTCGTGTAACAATAGTTTTAACAGTATAACGCCGAGAGTCCACACTACTGTCGTTTCTGGATAATACATTTTATCGCGATGCCATTCGGGTGGTGCGTACAACGGTGTACCGGCGTACGTTCTTCGTCGGCGCTTGGAACAGTCGATTGCAAAATCGAAATCTAAAACTTTGATGGACATGGTTTCTTTGTTTATTAAAATATTTTCTTCTTTTAAATCGCAGTGAACTATTCCACATCGCATCCAACAATCGTAAATTATTTGTACTAAGCGTTTGAATATGTGAAACACTTGATTTTGACTCAGCCTATGCGTCTTTAAATAATTGTAGAGCGACACGGTTTTGATGGATCGTTCCATGACTAAGACGTATCCCTTGTCCAATTTAAACCAGTCGTACAGTTTGATTGTGCCGTTGATGTCCTTGACTCTCATTAACATGTGTATTTCCATGGGTATCTTGGATCCCGCATTTTTTGTCGAATGCCATTTCCATATGTCGGTACAGTGAACGTATTTGACGGCGATAGGCGTGTTATCGCTCAGACGCACGCCGGCGTACACGATTCCAAAGCCGCCTTCTCCGAGTTTGCTCGTAATAGAGACGTCGTAACCGCGGTGCAATAATGCGTACTCAAATGCAGTTGACATTTATTCCTTTTGATGAAACAGTTCATATGCGCGAGCTATATTTTTTGAGACGAACAAATCTTGTAAATGAGTTTTTTCCACGACGTTTTCATTTATTTTTCTTTCGAGTATGACGTTTTGGAGCTGGGTTTGGTTCAACAATAGACCGACCTCACCAAGCGTTCCACGCATGCGTGACGCCGCCATAACTGTAGTTCGTAGGAGGCAGACGCCAGTTCACGAGACAGCTCATGCCGCCTCGTGCTCTGCTCGTGCAGACCTCCAGCAGGGTTGTCGCGCGTGCAGAAAGACTACAGCTCCCACGTTGCATGTCGGCAGCGGTGGCGTACTCAAACTAGCTGGTGAGATCGGTCTATTGGTTGACGTCGCCGCCGGTTTTTCCCATGGAGTATATTATTCGTATCTGATGGTGAATACCTATCACGTTGGGTAAAGGTGACATTTATTCCTGTTCGGGATAATTAACTGTACTCACTATATTCGTTAAGAACCAATTTATAACATCTACAACAATTTTCACGTCGTCTGGGTTTATTTCGTCGTCTATTATTAGCTCGCTAAAAAAATGATCATCGAGATCTCTAATTAATTTTTCGTATCTCGCTTCGACATCGTCGGAGATGTTCACTATCGGGAGAACGCTATTTTTGAGAACGGATGCGATTTGTACGATTCTTACCTTGAGATCTTCGGTTAAATGATAAGCAAATTCGTCTTGGGATCGTACGACAGTAAATAGCTTGTTAGTCATCGAGTTTTTGTTTTTAAAAAAAATAGAATAAGATGGATTTGAAGTACGTTCTTATTGGAAAGGGCGCAACGGCAAACGTATTCCGAGTCTGGTTAGAAAAAGACAATAGCATAATTTTAAAGGTGAGTAAGAAGTCTCCGTCCGTAGTTTACGCCGAATACGCAATTTTAAAAACGATTTCCAAGAGAGTACGTTCCGGTATCCCCATTTGTTTGAAGAAGTGGAGGCACAAGAATTTCAATTGTCTTGCGTTCGTAGACACAAACAGTAGGTCGCTGCATCAAGTGTTGCGAGATTCTAGCGTGACTAATTTGGACATTGGAGACGTTTTTAGGCAAGTTTTTAATATTCTATACAACGTGGTCAAAGAGTGTAACGTCTATCACTGCGACATAAAATCTCAAAACATTGTAATCAACGAAGAAAAAATGAAATGTACGGTGATCGATTGGTCCGACGTGCATTTGAGTAATAAACGCGTGACCTGTTTTAAAAGTACCCTACATTACGCGTCGCCAGAAGCTGTGGCTTTGTACTTTGGTCAGCGATATTCGTACGACGGCGAATTACACATGACCTGGAGTTTGGGCGTTTTGTTGTACGAATTGTATTTTGCGGATCTCCCTTTTTTAGACTTTGACGAGGAAGATTTAATAGCTGCCGGAATGGGTAGTTTGGAAGCGATAGACCGCGTGGAAAAACATCTCGTCAAGAAGCTTTACGACGCGCCGGGCGACATCTCATGTGGAACTGACTCAGCCCCAAATGTAAATATAGGTGTAGACGACTTTAATAAAGATTAGATAGACCGCGTGGAAAAACATCTCGTCAAGAAGCTTTACGACGCGCCGGGCGACATCTCATGTGGAACTGACTCAGCCCCAAATGTAAATATAGGTGTAGACGACTTTAATAAAGATTAGATCGTAATAAAGAATTTACGCAATAGTGCATACTTTTCGTTTGTGTCCGTCTCACTAAACCGCCGTCGACGTCGACGAAAAAAGTAGTGTCGTTTGCGTGTATCTGCATTCCTTTATCAAAGTCCACACATTTCTTCGTGATGTCGGCCTTATCGTTGATGTAATAAGGGATCCCGAACGTCGCGAAAAACTGACTAGAAACGTATTCGACGGCACCGCCTACGTTACACACGGGCGGGTAAACGAATTCTTCGTGATCCACATCTAATATCGAAAAGGTTTCTTTGACCGACAGACCGTCTAAGGTAAACTGTACCGAACGACGCCAGTATCCGCCTTCTCCCGTGCACACGATGGAACGCACCATGTTTTCTATGGAGCTGCACGACATGATGAATTGTTGAACGGGTCGAAGACCGTCCCACAAGTTATCTGATAACCAGGCGCAGGAAACGTCGCCTCCGATGCTGCTGTCGTCGCCGCCGAACACGCACACTCCGACGTCTTTACACATCTTGGCAAAGTTTCTCGCGTAGAAATTAACGACGGACGGACCGATGCAGCCGATGGCCTGTAGCACGTGCACGGGCGTCGCTTTGGCTCCCGAATTCACCATCACGGAAAGCGTGTCTCGTTCCCCCAAAATGTTCATCACAGTACTCGTTACCTTTTGCCAGTACTCGACCATCGCCTTGGTTTCACTGAAATTTGTAGGCACGGCTCCGAATCGTTCTTTGAACAGGGTCGAACATCTCGATATTTCTTTGGCCGATATGTCGAATCCGTACTGGGACATGAAGTCGTCGCAGAAACGAGTGATGCGACTGCGGTTGGCGAGAAATCGTTCCTCCTCGCCCTTACACGCACGTATGGCGAAGAGATCGAAAGCGAGCACCGTCTTCTTAGTCCAAGGCCAAGGCCCGAAGGCTTCTTTGACTAGATCGATTGTCCAATTTCAAAATTTCTTTGACTAGATCGATTGTCCAATTTCCGGCTATCAGTTCCGCCGGATCGCGAAGAGGACGACTCCATTTTGGTAACGCTCGGTTTGTCGAGCGTTGTCGCTAATATCATTCCCATGTCTTCACTTCCGAAACCAACGACCCAGAATTGATCCTGAAGTGTTGAACCTACGCGCAAGAATAAAAAGAAAACAAAACTTCGGACGAAAACTGGTACCTATCAAAAATATCTTTATGTTGTATATAAATAAACGAGCATTATTTATCGTAAGCAGATCGTGAATATGGTCTCGTTAAAAGCACACTAACAATTTTCCAGCAAAGAAAAAATCCACCCCGTATGGTTCGGTCTTTCAAGAAAATTTTGTGATTTTGTTTTTTTTATTTAAGCTCAGAATATCTTGTTAAATCAAAATAACTGTAGATCTATACTCCGTTTCACCTGAAGTCCCAGAGCAGCCGACGCTAAAATCCGGTAGAGCTAATTGACCCCACTAAGTGATGACATCACAACATGGCGCTGTGCTCCAAACCAACCGTTGCAAGGGCAGTTGTTATCGACAAGTGCCTGGGGGCTCGACGCAAAGTTGCCATTTGTCTGATAAAAAAAAAAAAAAATGAATAATTTTTTGTAAGCATTGTGTCTTCTCGATATCTAATCGTGAAGACTTTTTCTATCGTCTCAGTGCCATATAGCAATTATAAAAGCCCGTAATTTTTAGATCCGTTTTTACATCCGATTTTGCCTTGTTAGCAGACGACACGTTGGCTTCACCTGTCCAGTATTTTTGTTGTTGTTGTTGTTGTTGTTTTGCTTTTTCTGATGGAGCACGTGACGGCGTTGAATTAAGTTGATAATGAGCGACGGAAGTTGTTTTTTTTTTTTTTCGTGGGGTCAACTTTTAGTATGATTTCCGAAGCGAAAAGTGCCCGCGCACACTTTTGATCGACGCTCGAGA
Organism: Ixodes persulcatus; assembly: GCA_013358835.2. Taxonomy (NCBI): domain Eukaryota; kingdom Metazoa; phylum Arthropoda; class Arachnida; order Ixodida; family Ixodidae; genus Ixodes; species Ixodes persulcatus. Next base: position 214,246 of record JABSTQ010009321.1, on the reverse strand, counting down.
TACGCGCGTTGGCGAACGGCTGCCCGTAGAGGCTTTCACAATATCTGAGAAGGGCGAAAACACCAGAAAACACTGTTAAGCCGAATCACGTAATGATGACAAATTACCATGACGACGCGAAGTGTATCAACACCGAAGTGCAGGCCAGCGCGGGTTTCAGAAGGTTATGACGGCACAGAAGTTTCTTCAGTGCACGTCTGTGTGATCAAACGAGATGGCCGTAACAGATACAAACTTGCCATGCTTTCTTACTAACTTACCGAGTTCTTTCGCTATTTCCGGTACTGCTGAAAACGGACGAATCAGCGCGATTTTTTTTTTCTCTCACTGCAATGGTTACCAGAAAAACACTTACTAGCCTGCAAACAAATTTTGTGGTCTCGAACCAAGCATGTTAGACTCAAAAAAAGAAGATTAGAGGTACACCTAAGCACTTCTTAAGAGTTGTGAATGCGAAAGCATGCACGTCGCTCTTCCGCTCCCTTCTTTCTTCTGCGGCGTACTTGCGTCGACGGTCGAGCGCGCGCGCTGTCCTCGGCGCGCTGACCTTGGGCGTGGAGCGGTGGAGCCGCTGGCTCGCGGGCACGCAGCGCCATGGGGTGGCGGTCGTTGAAACCGACGAGCAGCGGCCAACGTGAGCCTCGTTTTTTGAAACTATGACGCGCGCCAGCCAATGGGACCGAAGCCAAAATCAATCAGCTTCACTCCGCTCCTTTGGGATCGAGAAAACTAGGTGCCGTTTGGCTAGGCTTTTCGCGTGGTTTCATAGCCGGCTTCGCTTGGAGAAAGGAGTTTAGGTGCCGCTCGGCGCGGCTTCAAAGCTAATGACGTCGGCTCGCTCCATGGGACAGTTTATGCTTTCGCATTAATAATTGCTCCTTGATTACAATCAACGTCAACTGCGAAACCAGAAAGAGAGTCTGACGCTGCTTTGATATCATGCACTAAACAGTTGCCTCTCTCGCCGTATTTTTATCAGATCTCCAAGCGTGTGATGAGTTTCGTTAGAGAGTATCCCGTATCGCACGCAAATACAGTTCCGTTTTTAAAGCGAAGCTCTTAGGCGCCCGTCTCAGTGTTGAGCGGCGTCGGCGTCGGCGTTGGCGTTGGCGTAACAGCGCGTTGCATTATGGGACGTTTCCATAATGACATCACACGTGACGTCACACGTCACAATTTTTCCGCAAATTCAGCGGGAAACATTTATCTTCGTGACGTCACGCGTGACGTCACGTGTGACGTCATTACGGGAAACGTCCCATAATGCAACGCGCGGTTACGCTGACGCCGACGCCGATCAACTCGGAAACCGGCGCCTAAAAAAAATAATCTTCCCTCCTTGTCCTTAAGAGCTGCGCTCTAATTCGGCATTACAGAAAATTGTAAAGGTCTTCCATATATATATATATATATATATATATATATATATATATATATATATATATATATATATTCTTCCCAGTTATACCCACGCCTTCGGCCTCCCGCCACCATGCCCGTTATATATATATATATATATATATATATATATATATATATATATATATATATATATGTGTGTGTGTGTGTGTAATCCTGATGAGTTTTCTTAGACCTGCAATGTTCCCAAACAAGATCAAAATCGTATCAGTCTGCAAACGATTCAAACTGTTGCAGACGGAATGCTCCAGTTATTCTGCACACGTTCGTCGTCTGCTGAAAGCATCTCGAGTTCGAGACGTCTCGAGAGCCGGGATTTGCCGTCGCCAATATTTCACAAAAACCACCGATTCTCGGCAAACATCTGTAGCGGCAAGTGTGAGATGGAGGCTTCCTATACATTTTCTTTTTTAGACGTTCACATGCCCGCGTTCAATTATTTTAACGAGCGTCCTTTAGGAGACAAATTTAATCCCCATGTATTTGTTCATAGCAACGCCCCTAGCAACGGTTTGTTTTGGAGCAGTGACGTCACACTTACGAGGTTAATCGAACAGCGCCAAAAGTGCATCGTCACGGCACTCGGCGGCTCTTTTCACTAATCATAGACCCTTTTCAAAATCCAGTACCATTGGCTGTCTCAAAAACGTCGTATTTTTCGCCCAGAATGTGCGAAGAAACGAAAGCGATAGCTGTAGCACGGTCGTGCAGCACGGGTGGAATGGTGCCGTCACGTACGTTATGACAGAGGTGCGACGTGATCAATTCAAATAGCTGTCGTACTTGGCGTCGTGGATGCCACTGACGACTGCCACCAGTGATCCCTGAAGTAAGTGGGTAAGCGCGGTGGAAGTTTCTAAGACCATCCAGCATTACATGTAGCAATTGGATACCGCCAAAGCGGGATTTTGCATAACGCGATTAATGTTTGAAAACAAGTCTCTCAAGCAGACTACATAAGGTACATCTTCGTAGCTAGTTTCGTATTCGCACTTAAACAGCACGCTCCAAGCAGGAGTAATACCAAATAAGCTACATATTTATTATTAAAAAAAAAACTACCCCTCTTCTTTATAATTTATTATTTGCCCCATATTTTATCATTTATTTTCAACGCGAGGAGTGTGGAATACCTGTGCATCTGAGGTAACACGGGGACCGCCAGGGGGCTTCGGCGCTGCAGTGACTGCAGACGACACAGCCAGCGTTGGCTGAGCAGCCTTCGTCGCGGTCGCTGCAACGTAACCTTGGTTACAACCACACCCCACAGGGCTCTTTATAAACGTTCTTGAACTTCCCTACCCTGTTCACCCACCCGCTCCATACACCGCGGCCTCTGGCCGCCATGTCTAACCCATCTGGCGTCTGCTATTGGCTAACGGCACTAATTGCAAGATGTGTCCTATTGGTTGTTGTTGCTAACGTTCAGTAGCGCCCTGACCGGGCAGTGTGAACACGCAGTACGTATGCGTACGTAACTTAACACAATGCAATGTTACGTAACATAAAGTATGCAACCGAGGCTGTGGGAAGTATTTCATCTGTTCGCCGTGTTCTACTGACGTCTCAAACCTACAGTCCTCATGTATCCTCCGCTTGGTAGTATCTTGAACTTCCTTTTTCATTATCCTCGAGAAAGCCGCCATTCGTTTGGCACTGATGCCATACACGGAGAGAATAATAGTGAGCAATGATGCGAAACTTCATTTTGAAAACGGCCTATTCCGGACGAACTGCGCCTCCCTTAGAAACGAAGAAAGAAAAGAGCGACGAGATAAACAGGCCTCGAAAAGCCATGCCTCCTCGTAGCGAACGCGCGTCAGTACACATCCCATTACAGTTCAGAGAACAAAGGGCGTTCACAGACAGAAAACAATGTCTCTCTTCGCTGGAACAAAGTGTGGTCGAGTGCGGCGCCAGCGTAAACTATGGAACGACTCTTGCGAGCACAAAAGAGGGGAGTCCGAAACAAAACCAGGGTGGATGAGATTAAGAAGGAAAAAATAATTAGAGTAAGAGACTAAGAAAAAAACGCTTAGCGCCCAAAATGTTTACAAGGACCGAAAGATTCGCTTTGTTCATTCGATTGAAATGAAGAAAAAAAAGCGTTCAGACCATATAATGTAGATGTGGTGCACTGCAGGAAAAAGCGATTTGATCTAAACATCCTCGTCAATATCAAATGCAACTGAAATGCCCCTTTGCGTTCAAATATTTGGACGGGGGTATCTTACTCAGATGAGAAGCCACACATAAAAATAAATAATAATATATTAATAATAACAACAACAACCACTAAACTGGTCTTACTCTTTTGATAAGCCGAAGGAGCTTAGCACGTTTCGTGCAAGGGTTAGAATAGCGCCGACAGTCGCGCAATACAGCAGGCTCTGCTGAGACACACTTTTGGTGAATTCCGCTCTCAGATTTAGAGCGCTCCAAAAGCGCACCTTTTGGAGCGCGCATATTCTACTCGCAGATCCGCGGCTCAAGCTGGTCATCATCCGCTCGGAGATTTGTGGCAGCGCAAGCTCCCTGGAGCGCTTCCGAGCGCGCCGCAACCGCTCCGTCAACTTCGGGAGATCTCCCCGGAAGTATAGACCGCAGCGCATCACTGCACATGCGCGTCGCGGGCCGAGCACGTCTGCGGTCTAGTCCGGTCGGTCGGTTGTTTACACGCGCAGTGGGGCCATGGCATCTCCTACGCTGCTACCACGCACGGTTCAAGGGGTGCAGAGGCTGGACTAGAGCGTGGAAAATCGTAAGCGCTGACGTCTGCGATCACGAGAAAAAAAAAAAAACGAGAAAGAGCAGAGAGAAAATTTGAAGGAAGCAGGCGCAAGGTTATGAGAGTTCATTTTTCCGCAACTGATTGTTTACCTTTGTACACTGCATGCCGCCGGTGTCTTCTTGCGCGATAAAGCAAGAACAGGCGAGGCAACGACCGTGCAAGAGATGGTTTGCTACCTCTGTGTGCTTATTAATGTCTTATTGGAGATCCGACCTCCGCCGCTGGCAATCACTGTGTGCCCCGCCGTTCCTGGAAGCCGAACGCGGACCTGTTCCTCTCTGTTCCGTGGTTCGGCGCTCGACCTATGTCGGGTATTTCTTCTGCTGGTGGACAGCGACAGTATTGATTGGTCGTCGTAGATTTCATTCAGCTCGTCATGTTCAAGCTCAATCAAATTCAAGAAGCGGCCATTTTGAAAGACAGATCATCTCCAGCGCCAAAAACGCGACTCATCTTTTGCTCGTCGATTTGGAGTGGGTGCCACGGAGCGGTTTTTCTCCTCCCTCGCAGTCTTCTGAAACCGATCCCGATCTACCAGTGGAATTCACCATTAGTCCATTATAATCCCCCAATGGATTTGACAGTTTTTTGCGAAATAAAATAGCCCAGCTGCTTGCGCTACCGTTCGTCTCCTGGGGAAACCGAGCAGGATCGTCTGGTCGTGGAACGCACGGTCAGGGTTCGATTCCCACTGCGCCGCTGGGTAAACCTCGCAAATTAATATTAAGTACGATTAATCGTAATTAAATATGATTAAAGTATATTGCCCGCTACCGGCTCTGCATGGTTTAGGTCGCTTCGCCCGCGTGTAACGGTTTTTCGTTACCCACGGGCGAAACGCTTTTCGGATGAAATCCAGCACGTAAACACCTTCCGTGTTCAAACTCCGTTTTCTTTTTTTTTTCCTCGTAAAACTTGTACGCAGTATACGTATACGCAACTGCGTCACGGCATTTTAAAAGCGCGGATAATAATTGGTTTCGCAACGCCCTGCCGGTTCCAAAAATAAACCCCATAAAACACGCATTACGTGTACCTTCAGGACCCTCTAGAAAGAACACACACTCAAAAAGTTCAATCCAGATCAGAGCACAACCAGCAGCGTGCGGCTCAATAAATCAATAACATTAAAACACCCAGGTAATTCGATACCGGTCTGGGGGGGGGGGGGGGGGGGGGGGAGGCAATTACACGTCGAGCGGATACACAAACGCGCCAACGGTAAACACGGACGAATCAATACCAAGCGTCTAAACAGACGCCAGTGCACGGAAAACACTCCCCGACAGCCTGCACTGCCGACGGACTGCGGATTACGCTCAGCGCGTACGTCGGCCATTATCAATTTCCCCAGCGCCCAACTTTATCTTTACGGCTCTTTTTTGCGTGCCTCGGTCATTCGTTGTTGTATGTTTTTTTGTGTTTTTTCCTCCTCATGTAATCCTAACATGATTAGCCCCGTGAACCGGAACCATCCCTTGATATTTTTCTCTCTATTTCTATCTCTCTCTCTCTCTCTCTCTCTCCTTTTTTTTTTTGAGAAATAAGGGAATAATTATTTACCAGAAAAAAAACCAGGATCGAGATAAAAATTGTGACAAAAAAAAATAAAGAGAGAAAAAAAGCGAACACGAAGTTCTGCTAAAGAACTGTGTTCAGTAATACCGTATTTTTCGGACTACAGTCCGCCCCAGTTGTTTCTGTACACCAAATCATATTTAGACTGCAGACATTTTTTTCTTATTCGATAGATTGGTTTTACTTAGTGCACATTTGCACGAACGAATCCTCACACTCAGAACACCTTAAAAATGTGTTTTAGCGCACAAGGAAGCATGCATCATGACATAAAGATTCATCGCATAATCTTTCACAAAATTAATAAAAACTCGTCATAATAAACAACTTGGATTAAAAAACAAATTCTTGTATAGCCTGAACCTTTACAAAGCTCACACCAGGTTGTATGTCTACTTCGTGTATAGGTCGTGGGCTACATGTGGTCTGTAAAATACGTGCGTTCCATTTCTAAAAACGCGAGTCCCTGTCTCTGGCAAGACCGAATAAGTATAATTCGAATTAATAAAAATTAGTAAACATCTACAATATTCGTTAACAGTCGCGTCAATTTTCTCGCAACAACTCCTCCTCGAAGTTAAAAGAAAACTCAAACCCAGCCTTCCACACGCCACTAACCTACACATTCATGACGTCATATCCACTCTAATCTCTCATTGTCCTCCCTGCGTCTAGCTGCCGATGTAGCACGCAAGGTGGTACACCTTGTGTGCCACATAGGCTGGCTGGATGGGTGGATGAATAAGGTTGAAATCCTTTAATCGGACGGCGGCTTGCGCCACCTACATTTTCATGTCTCATTCAAACAGCCGACAGCTATATTATTTTTTTTTTCGTGCTTCTAGGCATCAAGACATGAATTCTAGCACGCATCCCACACACCTTCGAGATATTGTTTCACTTTTCTTGGCACAGACAGCCCCTCTCTCTTTTCAGAAAATATATGCATACCTTTAGTGCCAACCAGTCAAACATTTTAATCCATAAATAAAAAAGTAACGTGCGTTATTTTTTATCGGTAACGGTTATGGTAGCGCGTTTCTCTTTTTCGAGGTTTCTTTTATTTTTTAATAAGGAGTAACGGATTTCGTTACCTTTTTTTTTTTTTCTTTTTGTAAGGCCTACAGGGATCTTTGAGATCAATTTCGGGTACTGTAGTGTTAGAATTCACTAACACTACAGTACCCAATGTGAACTTTCTTTTTTTTTTTTGGCAGAAACATTTTGTGTTTTTTACCACTTCTTTGCGCGTAGACTAAACAGTTTAAAGCTGTATTAAATACGAAGTCACTGATTACAACGTCATTCCTTAACAACGTCATTATAACGTCATCATAAGGTGTGCAAAAAAAACGCTAACAAAACAGAACGGGGCATGAGCTACAATCACTACTCCGGCTTTTTTTTTTTTAATGAACAACACGTTTAGTTGAGTTTAGTTCTTCCTAAAGGAAATGTCATCAGTAGGTACCTATACAGTAAACGCTGAAAGAGAGATTTGTAACTTTGACCGCGTTAGTTCTAGGTGCACATTCCATTCTGGCACCCACCTGTTCGTTTTGTATTGTTTTTGTTTTCTATCAGGCGTACAAGTCACTTAACTCAAATTTATTTCGAGACCAATTATGTTTAACCACCAAAGGTACACATTGAATAGATATACGTATGCGAAAAGGCGTATTTTGTGTTTAGGAATACTACTTTGAAGCAACCCTTTATATTGCAGCTTTTTTTTTCATCTTATAAACATTATATTAAGGAAGGAATTTTATTAAAATATTTTTATACGAGCTATACCCCTCGGATAGACTCCTTTACAGTGCCGCCACTCAAACTACGCTCAAAACGAGTTATAATTGCCGCAGCCTTGCGGAATACACTTCATCGAGTACTCGCATAGTCCCCGGCCTATAATAACATCATGCTTTTACTATGTTAAAAATTACATATTGTGACCAGTCACATTACTTCTTCACTAACCTTTTCATTCATTCATTCATTCATTTGTGTATTTTTTGTGCTCATGAACAGCTTTCGCCTTAGTGATGATGCACAATTAACATACAGCAAAAGAATAATAATTTTACAAATTGACAATGGAAAACTTAAACGCTACAAATGATGGGTTAAAAGTTATAGATTTGTAAGAGAAAACTTGAACGCTCAAAGGATGGGTTAAAAATGTCAATGCAGGAATCATCGAAAGTATTATACAAGGTCTGAATGCGTGTCATGGGGCTGGTTTGGAAGAATTGATTAACATAAAATGGAAGAGAAGTTCGCAAAACTCTTCTCGGAACATGAATATTTATCGCTGAAGTTAGGTCAGGGCAATCGATGACTCCGTGAAGGCATTTGAACAAAAATACAAGATCTCTGTCGCGTCGTCTGGCACTCAAAGTGGAACAATTGTATCGTTCTAAAAGTCTTTAAAAGTCCTTGTTTTATCTATGCTCTCATAAAAGATAATATGTATGCGAGGACATAAAAACGAAGTTGGAAGTAAAAAAAAAAAACGAATGACAAATTTAAACACTGGAAACGAACGTAAGCCTGAATGGAAGGAAAAAAAAACTTTAAACCATCCACCCCTTCTTTTACCGCGAATTCTTAGCGAAGGAACAAACCCACGACACCGCAAAATTTCCGTCTTCAGTGGAGCGCTCAGCCGCGAAGTTATCTACGGGAAGTGCGTAAAGTCCGAATTCATTGTTCTCACCGAGCGAATTCCTTCTACTCCTCAAGCTGGGATTCAAGAAAATAAAGTAACTCTCAAAAAGGCTTTGTTGCTAATTACCACAATCTAAATAAATAAAAAAAACTCCAAAAACCTCGCGTCAAGACGAATTGGAGTGTGCTGCTAATGTTACAAGATTGCGCTGAAAGCAACAACGTCCCACTTTCGTTCTTTCTGTTTTTTTTTTTTTTTTTTTTTTTTTTTTGGGGGGGGGGGGGGTTGTTACCGAAAACCTAATATTAGCGCGGCTCCGGTACGCACCCCATTTCGTTTGGCACACGAACAAAGCACACTTAGAAACGAAAAACAATGTTAAGCATGCTGCGCTAAGGGCACCACTCCGCGAAACGATTCGGGGGATGTACAGTGTTTTGTTCTTAAAGAGCGGCAAAAGTATTTTTGATGAACGGTTTAGGTTCTTTTGTTTGGACGACAGTGAGGAAAAAAAACTGGAAAAAAACGTCGTTTGTTCATACACCTAGTGATAAAAAAAAAATAGGAAATGCCCTAAAATACGTTATAACGCGATTTTGATACTAAGTGGACCGACATGGTGGAAAAACAAACTTCGAAATAAAAAACTCACACACCCCGTTTGTGCTCGGATAAAACATGTATTACGGTTTGTTGCAACGTCATAACTTCAGGAAAAAGTTCGCACCCTCCACACTCTCCCCCCCCCCCCCTCCCCGGAACCCAATATCTTACAGAGAAATGACGTCAATACGGCACCCAATAAGAAAGCACTATACTCCTGAAGTCACAAAATGAGAAAAGCCTCCGATGACGACTTTCTTTTTTTTTTTTCAAACATATTCGGCGCGTGCAAGAAAGTGCTCCGTCAAGTGCTCAATGAATCTTAGCTAGACTTAAACAAGTAATCCGTTACAAGTAGCGGATTACTTGTTTGTTTGTTTGTTTATTGTATTTTTGACACAATTGTCAAGGGGGTTGGGACAAAAGGCGAATACAATCACCTGACTGGGTCCCAACCCCTGTAACAACACTCAACAGTAGGGCACAAATCGAGATAAAGAAATAAAATGAACTGAAAAGCCAGCTCGCAGCACAAGAAAGAAATTATTACAGTCAGCTAAAAACTCTTCAGCTTAAAAAAACAAAAACAAAAAGCACTGATTAATAACACAACTCACTAAGTATGTACACAAGCAGCATTAAAATATTCCCTTAGGTATTTTTTGAAATGAAACATAGAAGTGATTTCCTGGGCCATCTCATACACGCAATACTGTTTGTTTAGGATAACTGTAATCTGGTAGGATAATTTTTGAGTGCCATAATTAGTTCTAATTTTTGGTTTTAGGAAACTGCTGGTGCCTCAGGTTGTAATTTGTTTGCCTGGGTAGGTACGTCTCGTGAAAGATGTCAGGATCAATGTTAATTTGTGTATGAATTGCAATCGCCACCTTTAGACAAAAAAGGTTATCTACATTAAGTATTTTATGTTTATTGAAACTATAGGAAGTTGATTGAAAGCGGGGCAAGTTATCAATTAGCCGAACCGCGCGTTTTTGTAATGTAAGTAATTGCTTAATATTATTTCGAGTGGTTGTCCCCCACACCAATAAACAGTAATAAAGCCTCGAGTGAATCATAGATGTATAGATTTGTCGTTTTAACCAGTTTGGAAGAAGTTGTCTGCATCTAAAAAGTAAACCAATGGATCTAGAAATCTCCTTTCGGAGATCGTTTACTTGGGCAGTCCAATACACATTTTCATGAAAACGAACACCAAGAAATTTATAAGATTCTACGCGTTCAATATTGGAGTTTTGAACGGATATATTAATTGTGTTAGTAATGGGTTTGTTTTTTGCTCTAAAAAGGATATACTTAGTTTTCGACGTATTTAGTTCTAACTGATTTGCAACTAACCACAAGTGAAGTTGGTCCAACCAAGGGTTTGCCTGTGTCTCTAAAGTATATAAGCAATTTCCAGTGAAAAATACATTTGTGTCATCTGCGTAAAAAGTTATGTCAGGAGATTCTGGGATGTTTATTAGGTCGTTAACGTAAAGAAGGAAAAGTAGAGGCCCTAAAATTGATCCCTGCGGTACAACATACTGAATATTTGCTAGAGAAGAGCGCGCATTATGGAGGACTGTATACTGAAGACGAGATGTTAAGTAGCTGCGGATCAGGCTAAGTGCAGTACCTCTTATTCCATAAAGCGGTAGTTTTCGGAGTAGGATGTCATGTTTTATAGAGTCAAATGTTTTTTTTTTTTTAAATCTATAAAAACACCTAGTGTATAACATTGATTTTCGATGTTGTCTAAGATTTTATTTTTTATATTTAGCAATGCCATCTCCGTTGATTTACCTTTCTGGAATCCATACTGGTTGTTTATAATAGTGTTATGTTTAACACAGAATTCACCTAAGCGTTTGTAAATAACGCGTTCGACTATTTTTGAGAAAACCGGAAGTACCGAGATTGGTCTATAGTTACTCATGTTATTCTTAGGACCGCCTTTATGAATTACACATACTTTTGCTATCTTCAATTTTTCTGGAAAGGTACCAGTGCTTAAAATAGTGTTACAAATGTGGGCGAGGGGTGATCAGATTAAAGAGGAAACTTCTTTTATTGGCTTAGAACACAACCCATCTTCACCACAGGCGGCACTGTTGCCTAAGGATTTAATAATCGTGTTTACTTCTATTTCACTAGAGGGTGCTAGAAAAATTGAATTATTCAAAGGTGATGTAACATAGGATTCACACCTAGGCTTACTCGTGGTAGGTAACATTGAAGAACCCGATACTAAAAAATGAGAGTTAAATTTGTTTGCAAGAGATTGGCCGGAGTAGGTCACCTGCTCGATTGTAAGTTGTTTTGGGGCAAGAGCTTCGGGTTTAGAGGTAAGTTCATTTACAGCCTGCCAGACTTTCCTTCGATTATTATATATCGAACTAAACTTATTTTTGTAGTAGTGAGCTTTCGCCTTTTTAATATCCGCGTTGAGTTTGTTCCTCACTTTCTTGAATTCTTGTAGTATACCGGAATCTCTTGTTGTAATGAACTTTTCGTACAATTTATTACGTTGCCTTATGCGCTTATATAACATACATGAAATCCAAGGTTTTCTTGATTTTTTATACTTCTTATATTCTTGCCACGGAAATGCCTGATCATAACTCCTCTGTATAAGGCCTAGAAATACATTATATGCTTTATTGGAGTCTGTTTCAGTTATTACATATTCCCAGTTTACATTCGCTACCAAAGAATAGAAGAGCCCAATCGAGCCATTATCAATTTTCCTTTATAGCACAGGAGTGTTATTATTACAATTACTCTTTAAATTTGGTGGGCCGACAATAAAGCTGAATATTGGTAAGTGGTCACTTAGATTACAAGATAAGACACCAGCAGCCTCCGTGTGACAGTTTGTAATACATAGATCAATTAGCGTTTTCGTTTCTGATGTTATTCGAGTTGGCAATAGAATTGTATTATCACATCCGTATGTCTGAACAATATCAAGTAATTCCAAAGAACCACTCACAGGTGAGGTCAGGTCAATATTGAAGTCGCCTATTAAGACTAAAGAGAGGTTAAGTGAAGTAGCATACTCCATAATTTCCTCAACAAATTCAAAAAAACTTCGTCAATGACCCAGCAGGGGGTCTGTAAGCGGCAACTACTATCAAAGAACGACATTTAGCCACTATTGCTTCATAGTCAACATTGACTTTTGACAGTTCAGACAATACTTCATAATCGAGGTTCTCGCGAAAATAGATAGCGACCCCCCCACCCCTCTTATCATTTCGATATACTCCCTCACTGTTATAGCCTGGGAAACAGATAACGTCATCTCTGCTCGTAAACCACGTTTCGGTGAATGCTAAGATATCAAAAGTGAAATTAAAGGAGTTCAAAAACATATCAATGTCATCGTGTTTATTACAAAGACTTCTAGCATTTAAGTGAAAAAATGTAACGCATTTTTGTTACAGCCAAGACATTCTCGAGCGAGACGAGAAAAAGATGCTGGATCATGATAATAGTCCGCCATTAGAAACGGGAAAAAAAACAAATTTCTTCCGCAGCCAACGGGCTGTTCACACAATCTTATCAAGGTCGGCCTCGCATTCGATCTTTATAACACGGTCACCTGTCTTCTTTTGCGCGAACAAGTTACCATTTTTCTGCCATGCAAACTGATATTGTTTTTCTTCAGCTTTCCCCTTCAGCAACCAAAGAAGCTTCTTGTTCGTGGCAGACAGGTTGTCAAGAAACGAGATATTCGACCGGGTTTCTTTTAGGTAGTGCCTTTTTTCAAGCCATAGGTCTCGAGTTACTCGTGATACGAAGCGAACCAACACAGCTGGAACTTTACCCGTTTTTGCTGGAAGTCTGTGGAGGCCCTCTACATCCCTCTCGGTTAGCTGTAGAAGCTCTAGCTTTTCAGCGAGGTCATTTAATTTACTAAGGAGGTTCTCATTTGCGCTTTGTGATATTCCATGGATCTCCAAGTTTTGCTGTCTCGAGTACTGTTCTAGACTGTTGACTTGTTTTTTCAGCGTGCGAATTTTCTCACTGTCTTTGTTTTCCTCGATTTTTTCCATCCGTTTCTTCAGGTTGGTTATTTCTTGTGACTGCTCTTTCATTCCCTTTAAAACTTCGTCGTACTGATTTGACATCAGTTGTACAGATTTTTGAATCTGGTCAACTGTGTCTTTAATCGACATTAGAGATTCAACATTAGCATGAATAGTCATGATTGCAGTGAGCTTGTTGTTGATAGCCGCTATCTCTTGTATAAGCTGGGGCTCTTGTTCAGGCTTCTGTTTCTCAGGGTTTTGAACACCTCGGCTTTTCGCGGTGAGGCATGTCTGGCATTTCCCTTTATTACTTTTGCAATTCTTATGTTTACCCTTTGAAGTATTCTCGCCTGAACAAGTTCCCACATGGTAACCATAGCCACAGTCCGAGCAAGTTAAGTACTTCGTAACATCAGGTAATGGTTCGCCGCAAACCAAGCAGCTCCCCGGAGACAATTCATCCGCGTTTGCCATTCAAATTACGCTCAAACAAGGATAAGCACTTCCAGCAGCAGCAGCGTCAAGAATTCGTGCAAATAAATTCAACTTTATAACATGCAGCACTAACCTGTTAGATGTTAAAAACGAGAATTAGCCTCCGATTTGGAAGCCTCGACGCCGCTACTGCTGGGTGCGTTAGAACCGTCTTCGCAGTGTCGCCTTCTTTTTATAGCTTTCTTCGGGTGACGTATTGAAGAGGAGACCAATCGTAGGGTGGTATCGTCGGCACGATGATAGTAGCGTCGATGAGCTCGGTGTTATCGTCGACGACAAGCAGCACAATCGCACGAGCGGCGGTGATCTGTAAGATCGCCGCCGTTCGTGCGATTAATCTTTTAATTACTTTTTCAAGTAATTTTGTAATCGTCATGTTACCCTTTTGAGGCAGTAATTTGTAATGTAATTTCGTTACTAATATTTGCAACGGATTACTTTACTTAATCGTTACTTTTTTGTTTTTAATATGATCATAATACAGAGATTGGAACAATCTGAGAGTGGGACCACCCGCTGGACCAAAGCCCATAAACGAGCGCTCGCGCCCATGCATTTTTCAGTACTGTATGCAACGATACTTCGTTCATGCATACGCTGACAGTGAGTCAAAGCTGAAGGCACGAGACCGCAGTTTTGTAACGTTGCGCTCACGCTTGGAAAGCCCGTTTCAAAAGGGAGCTTTCGTAGATCGGTTCTCTGCCTCCGAATCTCCTAGCGGAGGTAGACGATGTTACTGAGCATGCGCACCGCTAGCTTTGTCTGCAAAACTCCAGGGATCATTTCCGGAAGTCGTAAGCTAGCGGAATGGCGGGTGTGTTTGCAGCACTCGCTGCCTTGGCTGCTTACAGGTGAACATGGTGCACATAAACTCTTTCTCTTGAATGCGAAATTTCATTTTTTACAAGGACTACCATAATGCGGGCGTGTGAGAAATGGGAAATAGCGTTGCAGAACATTTTTGGAAACATCAATTTGTGCTCCCATTGCTCTCTTAGTAAGTGAAAGTAATTTGTGACGTGACGAGAAAGTAATCGTTCACTTTTCAGCGAAAGTAGTTTGTAACATAACGAGTAAAATAATCCGTTACTTTGCAGCGAAAGTCATGGGTAACAGCACTCCATTACATTTGAGGCTCGTTAATTTCTGATTGTAATCTATTACATTTTTCAAGTAACGGGCACAAGTCTGGCTCACAGCCCATTAAGCATGAAACGGATCTCTGCTTTTGTGAGCGGAGCATCTTCTAGAGTTCAAAAATTGCATTTTATTTTTACAACCGACAAAAGCAGAATTATCTTTGTGCAATCGTAATCCCACTCAGTTGCACTCATTGTATGGGGGACAAAATACAATGTATGTATGTGTGAGCGTGTGTCTGCGTGTGTCTGCGTGTGCGCCCGTGTGCGCGTGCGTTGGGAAAGGGGGGGGAGGGGGGCACGGTTAGTGAGGTTGCAAAAATAAAAGCAAAGTGTTAAGCAGCCAATATCCACATCCCGAACAAGACGTCACCGCAGACGTCATAATGATTTAAGAGATTGAGGAAGAAAGGGATCCCAGTGTTTCTCCGCTTTCGGTTTTCGGTTGGTGGTTCCTTTCAACCCCCTTTTAATCCCCCTTGAATCCTGCCTTGATCCCCCACAAAAGCTCTAAAGCAGCATTCGTTTTTTGTAAAGCGTACTTTACCGCATAGTACCCCTCATTGAGGGGAAGCCAAAATAACGTGTACGGTGTGTGTGTGTGTGCGTGCGTGTCCGTGTGCGTGTGCGCGCGTGTTTGTGCGTGTGTGTGTTTATATATTTATATTAAAATTATTATTATCCAAAAAGGATGAAATTTATTTCGGGGAACTATAATTAAAGAAAATTTACGGCAATAGTTATGGCCATCCGTCCCGGTTAAACTTAGTTCGATGAAGCCCACTTTACAGGGAACGAGTGTCCAACTTTACGTAACAAATTTTCGTTATAGGTATAATAAAACTTCGATGGAAGTTATTTATTGTCAAAGCTTAAAAGAAAGGCGTACGAGTACTCGTAAGTACTCTTAAAGCACCCCGAACTCAGGTACGCGAATGTAAGCGTCGACTCAACCCTAACCGCCCCTTCAGAACGACCATTCGACGCAACAAGTCGCCGCCCGACAAACCCGTCGTTTAAATTCGTGCGAGTGTCAAGTACCTTCGGACACTCTCTTATTGATTGTAAGTTTTTCGCATGCCCTTATACATGACTTAAACGGGATAAATGTTCGCATAGCAGGAGGAGCCACCTGGTGTGCATCTTGGGGCCGTTTTCTAGTTCATAGTGCATCCTTTATTCCCCGCCTCTAATTAATAAGAAATCCGCTAGAACTACACCACTTTCATACCTTTATAAAGCACGAAAGTTCACTTAAAGTATACACTTATCATGTATTCATTATCCAAAGTATTGGTAGCATGCAACACCTAAAGGGGGCGCGCTGATCCGTCTTGACAGCTACACAAAACGACATTGTCCGTATTACGATTGCCCGCTCAGGCCTCGACCAGCAGCGTAATTGCCGCTCCTGCGCCTCCTCGAGGCCGCTATTCTCGATGTCGATCCGAAATAAAGGCTGGCCACCTTCACATCCAAAACCGTATCCACGTCCGACGTTTCTCTGCGTGAGTTCTCATGTCAGTCAATTCGCAAGAGTTGCTACGAGCTCAATTTCAATCGTGTCCCCCGCGGAATCCTAAGGGGCAACGACTGCAACACGCCGCCGACTTCTACGGCGATAGCTGCTATGAACTTTTCCCACCACTGGAAATGAAGTCCGTTGTCGTTGTAGTTGCAGCAGTAGTTGTTCACGTTGTACTTGGCGTAATGGGGGGTAGGACGCCCGTCGCGATATTGCCAACTGCTTGAGAAACAATCGCCTGCCGATTTCGGGAATTGAAGCTGGGACCGCTGCGCGTGACGCGGGTGCGTTTACCAGAGTTCTACACCACAAGTTTTTCTTTTCTTTTCTTTCCTTTTTTTTGTTTTTGCTGGTGTTACGCCACAGCATTGGCAATCTTATTTATTATACGGGTTTTGAGAGACAAACGTGACTGTGAGTCTCGAGCAGTGCCCGTTAGATGGCCACAGTTGATGTGACGTCGCGATAGAAATTTCTACCTCATTCCTAATTAATTTCAATTCTTATCAAAGTTAATTGTTAAAAAAAAAACTTTGGCTATGCTCTGTTTCATACTTAGCGTGCAACGCTGTCAAAGCTACTGGCGCGAGCGCGTGGCTTCATCTATGGCCTTGTTTGCGCGAGAACGCGTGCAAATGATCAACGAGATCAAGCCCCACGCTCGCGCCAGTAGCTTTGACAGCGTTGCACGCTAAGTATGAAACAGAGTATAGGTGGCGCAAGCAGCAGCTCGAGGGTTCTGCCCTATCCATCCATCCAATATCGGCTAGAAGGGCCTGCGCGTATACACCTTTCTATAAAATCGTTTGAGGGCGCGTTCATTGCTGTGTTTGTGTGCTATGCACGCGCACTTTCTGGCTGGTCGCAATCGCGCGCGAGCGCTGGCTGGACTGTGATTTAGCACGTGTGGACTGTGATTTTTGTAAACAGTGGAAACATCTATAGGTAACCGGTACTGTATCTCTGAGAAGCCCCGAGCGCCAAACGCGCTGAATCTAGACTAGAGTTAAAGGCCGGTTCTCACATCCAGCGAAGCGCTCACGTAGCGTTGCTCACGTGTCGTCAGCTACGTATCGTCTGCCATGAGCAACAGTTTTGACGGTGCAATACAAAGCTGGTGAACGCTCCCGCCAGCACGCTCTTAGCGCGAGGTCAGCGCTATGCCTGTGGCTCACCGCCGAATGTGTGAACAGGCCTTAAGACACAAAGCGACAGACGCGGGTGTCTTGGCGTCGCCGTGTGCAAGCGTCGTGCTTGTTTTGAGACGCTAAAAGACGCACTGGTGGCGACGCTGACGCGTTCTCGCCGTTTGTCACAGGGAGAAGTGTAAGGTGCATCTCGTGAGAGCGAAGGAATTGAGCAAACTACTTCGCCATTACGTGTCACAGCTAATACTGTGACTGCTCTTGTTGTTATTGTTACTTTTACCTAAGTTAAAAGATGTTTTTTACGAAGCGTTTGTGTGCTTAATTTATTTATTTATTTATTTATTTATGTATACTGCGACCTCAGTTGAGGTCATTGCAGGAGTGGATCACACAACTAAAAACATGAGTAGAGAGAACAATAAACGAGAACATATTCAACAACAAATGATTCGCCAGAAACACCAAACATCAAAGGAAGTCAACTTTCGCGAGTTTTATAACAAAGTCGTCGTACTGGAGCAGTTTACGCGAGAACGAAAGGGTACAATATTTAAGGGATGGGAACGCCTAGTGCGCGAAATATCTGAGAAGGAAATATACTTCATACATTCAATGCCACTTACATTATTAACAATTCTATGTAACAACTTCAATCGCTCGATAGTTCGCCTTAACGATAAAGATTCTAGCCCTAATGTTGGCAAAGCGGATGAAGGTGAAAAGTGTCGATCATATCGATTGGAGATAAATCGGATAGCCTTAGCCTGAACAGAGTCAATGAGATTAATGTCCTTTTTTAAATGAACGTCCCAGACCACTGAACCGTACTCCAAAATCGGCCTCACGAGAGTTTTAAAAGCGGTTAATTTTACCTCTTTAGACGAATTTGTTAACGTGCGTTTAACATAGCCCAATTTTCTGAGGGCGCGGGAGCAAATATAGTCGACGTGCCTATCCCATTTAAGGTTGGAAGTAAAAATAATACCTAAATATTTAAAGTCGCTTACCTCCCTTAGTACTATTTCATCAATGCCATAGCTAAAAACGAGAGGTGATTTCTTATTCGTAAATTTCATAAACACAGATTTTTCAAAGTTTATTTCCATTTGCCATTGCTTGGTCTAATTGAAGAAGCGTGCGAAGGATTCATTAAGTAACAACTGGTCATTAGCCGAATGAATATCGTTATATAGGACGCAGTCATCGGCATAAAAACGAACTTTAACGGGAATGTTATCTACAATATTATTAATATACAGGAAAAATAAAAGGGGCCCTAATACGGATCCTTGCGGAACACCTGAACTAACCGTCGCTTCTGGTGAATTAGCATTCCCATACGAAACAAACTGTGACCGGTCTTTTAAATAATCAGGGATCCAGTCGAGTGAAAGGGGATTTTTAAGTATGACCTTTAACTTCAACAGTAGTTTGGAATGAGAAACTTTATCGAATGCCTTCGAGTAATCTATGAATATGGCATCAACCTGTCCTTTCTTGTTTAAAGTCGTGGCGATATCATGAGTGAATTCCAGTAGTTGCGTGATGGTTGAGAAATGACGACGGAAACCGTGTTGCTGAGGGCAGATAATTGAATTGCATTCGAGGTATTCGGAAA
Source organism: Ixodes persulcatus (assembly GCA_013358835.2). Lineage (NCBI taxonomy): Eukaryota > Metazoa > Arthropoda > Arachnida > Ixodida > Ixodidae > Ixodes > Ixodes persulcatus. The sequence continues at coordinate 195,222 of JABSTQ010009321.1, read as the reverse complement.
CATGGGAGTAGACTATATGCTCGAGGAGCTTACTACAGGTAGAGGTCAATGAAATAGGTCTGTAATTGAGAAGGCTCTGTTTGTTTCCAGATTTAAAGATGGGAACAACTCTGGCTGATTTCCAAAGTTTAGGAACTCTTCCAGAAGAGAGAGACTTCTCGAAGATTAAGGCCAAGTATCTCGATGTCCAAAGAGAGTAACGGCGAAGAAATGAATTAGGAACACCATCGGGACCTGCGCTTTTTTTGCAGTCAATGTTTAGGAGCAAATGGAGGACGCCAGAAGTACTGATGGGAATGTTTTCTAACGACGAACATGGGAGATTGAAAGAAAAGGAAGGTTCACAACCGTTATCTTCAGTGAATACGGACTGAAAATGTGCATTAAAGCCATTCGAAATGTCTACGGGATCAGTGACACATTCATCTTCAATAATAAAACTGCGGGAAATGTCATTTTTAGGAAGGATCGACCTCCAAAACTTAGCCGGATTTTACTTCATAAAGTTAGTCAATGTAACGTTAAAATAAGTATATTTAGCAGCTGTCATTGTTTCCACTAATCTATTTTTTAGGCTTTCAGACCGTTTGACGTCCGAAGGACTATCACCAAGTTTTAATTTCCGATTTTTTTTTAGTCTGCGGGTTAATTGCAATACCTCTCTAGTAATCCATGGCTGGGCTTGATTTTTCTTTTTATATTTGACTGGTACAAATCGTTTAATACACTCATTTACTAATGAGCAAAATTCGCTAAGCAACACATCAACATTATAGTCACGGCTAGAGGTCTCGAAATCATCAAAGCCAAAACTAAGTTCGTCAAGAATTGACTTGTCATTAGCTCTGTTAAAGTCTAAAACAGTAACAATATCGGGTTTTACGTGTAAGGCACAAATATTAAGTGTCACAACAACAGCTCTGTGGTCTGAAATACCATCAACCACTTTGCACTCATAACCAGATTTGGCAATGCTGTTACTAAGAAAAACAAGGTCAAGCGTTGAGTTATCTCTAGTACATTCACTAACAACTTGATCTAAATCGAATGACACTGCAGTATCAACAAGTGCATCACATATAATTTTATCACGACTACCAACTATTAACGTTTTCCAATTTACGTCAGGTGTGTTAAAATCTCCAGTCAGAATGAATTTACCACCACCAAAGTTATGCTTTAAGATGTAATCGTGAATATCAAAAATAACCTGAGGGGAAGTACCCGGAGCTCTATAAACTGCCCCAATAACAAGAACAAATTTATCGATATAAGCTTTACACCAGAGTGACTCAGTGTTGGGTAAGCCAGGAAGAACAGAGAAACTAACATCAGACCTAAAAAATAAAGCAACACCACCACCCCTACCACATGACCTATCGCAACGCACAACAATGTAGTTAGGTGGAGTAAATTCGCAGTCAAGAACTAAGTCATGCAACCATGTTTCAGTGACACAAATCACATGAGGGTAATATGCAGTTGCAATACCAGCAAATTCAGTGGACTTTGGGAGAATGCTCCTGGCATTAAGATTCAATAAAGTAAACGTGTTTTCATGAGGAAGTAAATTAGAATTATCCGGAAGGCGAGGGGGATTGACCCTTACAAGGCAGTTGTTAGACACATCCCACGTATAGCGAGTATTATTGACAAGTGCATAATCATAGCGCAAAACCACCTTCGCACCGTTCTGTCTACAATCAGCCGTACCACGCCATAGCTGACTGCGAATATTTCGCACGCGAAGGGAAAAATCTTCGTTGATGAACATACGAGTTCCCTTAAGTCTTGGGGCGTTTTTAAGGATTAATATTTTTTCTCTATGGTCTATCACTTTAAAAATTACGGGTCTGATCTTACCATCTATGCGTGAACCAAGACGGTGGCAACGTTCGATGCCATCGCAGGAAATAGAAAGCTTGGAATACAAGAGATCAGTGACAGCCTGAAGCAGTGACGCCGACGATTCATTCTCAGCTTCTTGTAAACCATAAATAATCAGATTGTTCCTCCTAGAGTGATTTTCTAAGTCATCATTTTTATCAGCTAATTCGGCAAGTCTATGATCGAGCCTGGCGATTTTATCTTCAAGAGACTGTACCCTTTTGTCGAGCCCAGACAGCCGTGATAACTCAGATTCAATGGCGACACAACGTGATTCAATGCCCACAATCTGAGATTGCAGGGTCGTTTGACTGTTTTTTATTAGGGTTACATCAGCAGCTATTTGCGCTTGCCCATCAAGGAGCTGTTTGAGAAGAACCTGAGTACCCTGAGTATCCGGGCCGGGGTTCGATTCGACATCGCCGCTACGCAATAGCATATTAAAACAAACTCTAAACCATGCAAACAGGGAAGAACAAACGAAGCTACCCAGTGGGCCCGGTAGCAGCAATAAAAATATGTTATCGGACCTAGGATCGGACCTAGGGTCCGGAACTCACTACGAGACAACATTCACCAGTGCCGCTAAGTAATGAAATCTACGTGAGAAGTTTTTTCGCTCCTCTTATTGTCGGGTAGCTCTTCGCTTGCTGACGCAGATTTAGTAGACGCGTACTGTAATCAAAAAAAAATCGCGGCTGTTTTCACCGGTGCATGGAGGAAATATGCTCTCAATTTCCCAGTCTTGCATAAAAAAGTTAGCGCCTGATTAGAAACTAAGGCAGGCTGTTTCACGCAATGTCCATGCGAAATGCTTCTGCTATAGAAGCCACGGCGTGACGCCGCCGTTGCCTTGTCGCGCCCTTCCAATACTTGTAACAAACTCGTAGCGTACTTCGCATTTTAGCGGCGAGTCTCGCGCGTCGATCCACTCTGGCAACTAGGGTGTGCTTCTAAACACGCGCTTGGCATACGGCACACCATGTATCCGCTTATGCTAAGGGAAAGACGAGACTATGGAACATGTGGTGTTGAGGTGCACAGGGCTTGCACCCGCCCAGATTTGGCCGGAGCGCTGGGGTTTGCAGACGAGAATGGAAGAATGAATAATAAGTGCACCTTAATAACAAAGACGAGGTTGGAAGGCTGATGTAAATTATATAGGGAGAATTGAACGACGTAGAACTAGGCTAGGTGGCGCAAGCTACCGCCCGATATAAAGGGTACAGCCGTTAGCATCCATCCCAACGAGCTTGAGTATGACTTAGAGCGGTAAACCGCAACCCAGGGCCTGCAGAGGAAATGGCACCCCCCCCCCCCCCCCCCCCGGTTGCTGCCATCTTGCCCATTTGCCACATTAGTGATCACGTGACGTCAAGATGGCTGCGCCCAGAGGTGGGCCAGATCAGACTGGCCAGATCACGGTGAGCAGAGCGGCCAGAGCGGCCCTCTGAGGATGCGTTCGAATCTTACTCGAGTGGATCCGCGTTACTCCGGTGGGTCATGTCACGTGACAAGACTGATAGAGTAACTGGACGCGGATAGGTTTTCGAACTCCAAGGTACAGAACATTTACCCTAGAGTGAGCTCAAGTAAATTTTGGACTGCGGCCTTGCTTACCGTAATCTGGCCAATCTGATCTGGCGCACCTATGGACGCAGCCATCTTAAAGTCACGTGATCACTAATGTGGCAAACGGTCAAGATGGCGGCAACCGGGGGGGTGCGATTTTCGGCCGCTGGTTTACCGCTCTAAGTTTAGTCAAGCTCGTTGATCCATCCATCCATCCATCCATCCACGTAGTAGGTTTATTATACCATTTATATATTAAAACTATACTTTAAGTACACTTTGAAAAGTGTTTATTAAAAGTGCAAGACTTTTATACTTTTGGTGTACATATTACTTTTTACCCAGGGCCGCTACAATGAATGAACACAGTAGCCACCTGAAAGCTACATCCGAACATAAGGGTTATCTGTACAAAATGATTTCAAGCCTTTAATTTTTTTCCTCGCCCGAATTACTTCGTAGATAACCACCATAGTTACGTAAAACTGGGATGACGCAAACCAACTGTCTGACGTACAAAACAGCACGCGTCAAACAGAAAACAAGACCCCAAACAAGGTCAACAAACGCGTTTACGTAACACCGCCGAGGCATTACCGGGTTACTGCGACGCTAACGAACTCCCCTTAAACCCCGCGCTCGCGCGGAAACCTCAAAATAGCATTATATTTTTTAACGGACTTTCCTACCGTTACGCTTTGCCATGGTTGTTTACAGCTCCCTATATATCCCTGCGCGAGCAGGGGCACCACTTCAACTGCATCTCTATTTCGCAAGAAATAACGAACCAACTAAGAACTAACTCACAGAAGCGCCAACAAAAACTCCCAAACAGAAGGGAGGAACGCATAAACGAACAGACACTCTCCCCTATATAAAAGTAAAAAAAAAAAACATTCGAGTGCGAAAGTGCGAGAGCGAAGCCCCAGCCTGCGCCAAAAAATAACAAACGTCATGTAAATACCAAAACAAAAATAAAAGAAACACACACCTTTCCTTCCCGCATCTTGTTAGCGCGCGTCTCAATTACCTCGGGTATTTTCCGCGTCGCACTTACACGAGACGAGGTACGGCAGGCAGGATTACGAAACCGAAACTTTCTTCCGGGAAAGGTATCTCTCCAGTCCCAGCACCGCGGCACATCAGCGTTAAGGTGTCTTCCTTTTTGTTCTTCTTTTTTGTGTTGCGTTGTCCTCGTTTTTTTTTTTTTTTTCTTGTTCCTTTTCTAGTTTGTTTTTGTTTTAACGTATCACGCCTGCAATTACAATCTGTTTGCGTAAGCACGCCACTATGGTTACTGACAGAATAAGAACGGTATAGGGCGAGCTTCACCCTGCCTGCAACCTGAGCGAGCTCCCCATTTTCGATGACGCTTCAACGTCTTGAGCCCCCAATTTCTTGTGCACCCAGTCTCCACCCAATTTCTAAAGTTAGCAATTAGGCGTTCGCCTGTTTTTTTTTTTTTTTTTTTTTTGTGCTATAGGGCCTGCACACCCAGTTCGTGGGAAGGCCTTCAGAGCGCTTGACAAAGCTCCGTGGATCCAATCGCCGGCGATGCACTCCCGATGAAGCACGAACAATAGCGGGATTCATTAGGAGACCCAACGAGCCCCTAAAGAAAGATAGGAGCGGACAAAGGAAATCCAAGACGAGCCAATCAAGGAGGACTGCCAAAGAAAGGCCGCCAGCGAATGTGGCAAATGAGCCGAATTGGCGCTCACTCCGCTTCGATTGGCTTGGCTCGACTCCCTGGTCTCTTCTACGGGGCTTGGCTCCGCTTTACGTCCGCGCTTCGTCGGGCATAAGCTGGATGGGTTCGGCTTTGTCTCGGCATTGCGCGGGGTTCGCTCAACTCGGCATGGCTATTGGATTTGAAGGGTACGGGAGTAGGCGCTTTGGTGAAATTTGTTTTGAAAATCAATGTGCGGATGTTTCCTAATTTCGGCAATTTGCTACTTTAGGCCGTTGTCCCAGGGAAGAGAAAAAAAACCGCCCGCTGTACGGCCAAACAAACATGTCTTTTGTCGTTTGAGGCTCATGAAATTATTAGGGGCTGGAGAAACAAATCACCCGTTTGGGCCGAGTCCCGATTTGGAACTCTTTCTGTTGGCCCAAGTTAAAGTCATGGCGAAAGACCCCAAGCAACGATACACGAGTCAGCATGGCGCTTAAAACCGTCGTTACTAGTTATCCGAAGCTTCATCTGAAATCGCGGGAAGCGCTTTTCCGTCACCCAGAAACGTTGAAACAGTCCGCGACAGTCAAAAACCGATTCGACTGAGCTCGCCGAGACCTTGCCTAAAGCTCGTAATATCGCATTTTTTTTAATCGTGACGATCACCAGTTGCGGCCGCTCTGCGATAACCACCAAGATGGCGGCGCCCACAAGAGATCCGAGGAGCTCAATGTGCCTACTCTAAACGTAGCTTGTAACAGTGGCTCTACGCGACCAGAAATATAGGGAGCAGAGGAGACAACAGCGTGCGGGGACGTCAGAACGACGAGCTCTGATTGGACAGATTTGTGAATAGACCTAAAGATAGCTGCCTTTATCTTCACTGTACTCGTTGAACGCGTCAGAAGGCGCAACGCCGGAAACTTGCGTTTGGCTCTTGCAATAAAGGCGTTCGACGGTTGCAGTAGAGACAAAGGCAGTTAGCGTTAGGTCCCATTATGTTTCGTCTTTTCTTCTTACCCCAGTTTGTGCCCGCAAAGACAAGCCCTGTTCCTCGTATGTTTCAGACAAATCGTGTACTCTCGCGAACGACCGCAAGTATTTGGAGCTATATACTCGCGTAATTTCAAGTAGGTTGTTGTTGTTTTTCTTCACAGTATTTTTGATCACAATATCGTACTTGAAGATCAGGCGATAACCCCACCGTCGCAAAGTATTCATTCCATGTTGTCATTAAGACAAACTTGTTTGCATCATTTATCCCTAGTGGTTTGAATGAATGGAATGAAGTTTCTACCTCCGTAACTAATGTCAATTGCTCATTTCGCTAGTTTTGGTTCATGTTTTTCAAACAGTCTATTACCCATCAACTGTTCTGTATTTTGCACTGCTAGTTTGTTTGTTTTCCCAACTCTGGGGATAAAATTAATATTTATCGATTTCAAAATGGCCTTCAATCGCATAAAGCATAGCACATTACTTACAGAGTTGTACCTTTATGGGGTTCGTGCCATTGCTTTGCAGTTGATCGAGACTTATCGTCATGACCGATATCAGTGTGTTGAAATAAACAAGAAACGATCTAATCTTCAGCTGCTAACCGATGGGGTGCCACAGGGCAATATTTTGGGGCCGCTTCTTTTTAACTTGTATATTAATGATCTACTAAACATTGACGGTAATGTGAACTGCATTATCTCTGCACATAATACGAAATTAGTTTTTGCAGGAGTTAACAAAGATCAGATAATTAGTAAGGCTAATCATTTTCTTAATAAACTAAATGCCTGGACACTATCAAATTATCTTCAAATAAATTTAGGCAAAACTAAGATCGTCCTTTTTAGATCCCGAAATACAAATTGTAGTTATACGTCCGTCCTTTCTCTTTGTCCAGGGACTGCTCATATAGTTGAGAGCGTCAAATTGCCAGGGGAAATCTTTAATCAAAACATGGTTTGAAACCAACTCGTGCAATATACGTGTTATAAACTCTCGAGGGCTGTGGGTACAATATACAGATATTGTCACATGACTCCCACCTCCGCTATGATATTCGTTCCCAACTCATCTTTTTTAAGCTCATTATAAACATTTTTTACGCTCATTATATATATTCTTCCTTAGTATGGGCAAACATTACTTTTACAAATATCATACAAACGCATATACTCCAAAAAAAGATTGGTTCATATAATATGCCATACTGTCTACGATAGTCATACGAAATCAGTGCTGGAAATATTCAATATTATGCAAAATACCAATTACTATAATTGCAAACTCGCTCTTTCATACAAAAAGTCGTTATTTCATAACCACTTATTCCTTTCAACCTCTCACCTTGAGTTCAAGAAAAATACATACAATACTCGTTGTGCATACAAATATATGGACAGTTCCGCATTCCAGGACTGTTTACGGCAATCAACTGATGAGATCTATTTTACCGCGTTTTTTTTTAAATTGGTGCAGTGAATTTATCATTACCATTTTGAGTTGGACTCGGAAAGAGGTGTGTCCTGTTTTTGTTACAGGTTTTCCTAATTATGGCTCTGCATGGTAAGAGCATGAAGTGATTGTACGCTTTAGCTTATTTTCTTTTAGCTATCTTTGATAGTAATATTTTGATTGTTGGTAATTATCTTAGTAACGTTATGTTATATATTGTGCGTGAATGTGTGTATGCCTTCTGCTGCTGTATGAAAAGGGGAGGGGGGTGGGTCTTGTTAAGCAACACTGAGTTGCTTTCTTCTCTGCTTCCCTTCTCCGAGTAAAGAAAAAAAAAGAATTTGAATTTGAAAAAAAAATGTTTGTGCGCAACTGCGTGTATTTGTGTAAACGTCTTTCAATAGATATGTCTAAACGTGCGTTTGTGCGCGCGTGCATGTGTGTCTGTAAGTATGTGTGAGCGCGTGTAGGCCAGTGAAAGCGTGCGTGCGCTGTTTGTTTATAGAAAGGGTTCTTCGGCAGCATTCTCTAAAATTATATCAGTTATTCTAAGTGAAGAATACAATAAACGCAAGAAATAATCGGTAGGATATAAACGACTTCTTGTTACTAAAGGTCTAAACCATCGAATGAACCTCGGGATTTCCAACCCGGCTGTTCCGAGACGAGCAGTGAGACCGTTCGCGAAATTATTTAAACTCGAAGATGGAGCCACATGGCGTTGGAGAAAAATTATCCAAGCAATAAAAATAATCTGAAAAAAAAAACGAACAAAAACAAGCAAAACGTATTGGGTTTCTTTTTCTTTATATATATATATATATATATATATATATATATATATATATATATATATATAACTGGGAAGAAAAAAACCCTGGGTGAAAACAGCAACAACGGACGATTTAATCTTTGACGTTTCGGCCGGAGTCCGGCCTTCCTGACGAAGGCCGGACTCCGGCCGAAACGTCAAAGATTAAATCGTCCGTTGTTGCTGATTTCACCCAGGGTTTTTTTCTTCCCAGTTATATACCCACGCCTTCGGCCTCCCGCCACCATGCCCGTTGTATATATATATATATATATATATATATATATATATATATATAACAAAACATGGACAGCCTACACGGAAACAACTTCGTGTATTGAGTTGCTGAAACGTATTTGTTTGTTACCGCTTGTTTTATTTGACATCCTAAAAAACAAAAAAAGTGTTGTTTAAATTTTGCGGTTCGCGTATGCTCCAACATAATATAATTTCAATTTCGTTAGACTTCTACGCTGTCTTCATTTTTTTGTCGCGGTAATGACGGGGACTTCCGGATAGATTTGGTTACAGTTTGACGAAACATTATCTTATTTTCTGACAGCAACTCTCCTTGGAATTACATTAAAGGTTTGTTCCCTTTGCTGATATTTCTTTTTTTACTTTTTTTAATAGTTAGTTCAAGTGTACTATTCTTGGCTAATGTCCAGCTTACATATGTGGAAAAAAATTAGCGGCTGTATGAGAACCGTTGTGCAACTTTCATTGTCTATAACACAAAAACACACCAAGTCTCTTTTAATCATCTATTCTTGATTTATTAGCCTTGTCACCTGGTGAAATTGAATGTGATTTCGATAGAACTACATTACGTGATTCAGCCAATCAGCCTGCGCCACTCCTGGCGCTGCGCCGTGCAAAAATGGCGCTTGTAGTATGTATCGCAAGCTGATTCCTCGATCACGTAACTAGATTCGATTGAAATGACATTAAAGGTACTCTGAGGAGGTTTCCGAGATCGCCTAAATATGGCGATAACTCACTCTGCGGGCTCTTATCAAGCATCCTAAAAATGAATAAATCACGACGATGCGTGGCTGATTTCCCTAGTAAAAAAGCAATCAAAGATCGACACACACCGAGGTCATCTCCGGCGATGGGAGGAGCATTGTTCCGGCAGTCAGGACGACATGTGACCAATGAAAAAGCGACCTTTTTTGAGACTGGAAGCGCTGTTATTAAGAAGTGTGTATGATTTCATAGATGATAAAAGCAAATAAAAGTAGTGGAAAATGGTAATATTTCGCGGAGGGACCATAATACTGCAATAATCGTGTCAAAGACAGCGCACTATCTTTTGTTGTAGATGTTGTTGTTTTTGTAGCTTTTGTTTTCGCTGGAGTGGTGTGACCGGTCGTCAGCTCTCGAGCGTGCGCTTTCTGGGTTGAATCTTAGTACGGGCTGTATGGGAAACGGAGCGGCGCGTATTCGAGATATAACTCCGTGGTTCCAACCAGTCGGAGGCGCGAGGATATTTCGCTTTCTATTGGCTGACAGTGGTCCTGGTTTCGGAACATGCTCCTCCGATCGCCGGAGGTGACCTCGGTGTTACTGATCTTTGATTGCTTTTTACAGCAATGCTGTATATGACTCGTTCGTAGGTTTTTTTTTTTTTTTTTCGGGTCCGTGGACAGAACAGTAGACGACAGAAACCATCGCGCGTGCCTTATCATCGTTCGCCAACGCCTTATTATCTGTCATGTAGTTCTGACACTTGTTTTAATAAGAAAACCACAAGTGTCAAAACTACATGATAGATGATAAGGCGCGCTCGAATAATGCGAAGCACGTGGCGCTCCCCGCATGCGTTTCGCGGTACAGATTGTGGTTGCATAAGCTGCCGCGGAAACGGCAGAGAACGAAGTCTTTCATATATAAAAAAAAAGTTTCAGGACAGTGCATTTACTTTTTGTTCGTCAATCATTTGGTATAGACCCTTTTGCTGTTTACAAACATGAACTGCCGCTTGTGTCCCAAGTGACTTCCGGTTGAGCTTACTTATGTCACCGGTGCTAGTAAGCATAAATGCTTCACGGACAACGAAGTTGGAGATTTAACGAGGGTCTTCGGCTGTACAGTATTATATCTTGGAGGAGGCAAGTTGGTTTACAAGAATACTCGAAACATTTTTAACAGATCTCGCACCCCTTCGTTCTTTTGGCGTTCACCTGGAGAATTGGTGGTTAAACGTTTCATCTACATTTTAAGCAGCGGTGTAAATGTATCCTTTGTTCATTCTTCGTATAAACAGGACGTTCTCTGGGGCGTCAAAGACTGGAGCACCGCCTGGTGGCGTTTGCCATAAAAATGGTCTATAGTCCAGTGGGCAATCGTTGCAGGTTGCAGATACAACAGCTTCGCTATCCAACCACCTTCACAGCGTGAATTGGAGCCCCAACTTTCTTTTTACCAGGAAATCGGCCGTGTATCGTCATGATTTAAGGATTTCTAGGATGCTTAGAGCCAGCAGAGTGAGTTATCGTCATATCTAGGCGATCTCAGAAACCTCCTCAGGGTACCTTTAAGTGATCGGCGAACCGACCCGCTGATCACTTAGTGTGGAAGGGGTATGCATTGGACACATGGCCACGTGAAAGCTTGAAGCCGGTAATAGAGCTTGTTGATGATATCCTCCGAGAGATTTCAAGGAAGATGTGCAATCAAATAATATTAATATTAATAATTATTATTATTATTATGCTGATGATGATGATAATAATAATAACGGTATATCGCTTCTTTTCTGGCCAGAGCGATCTTCTGATAATTTGTCAATGCGGCTACACTAAAAGGAACGTTACTATAACCGAATTTATGGTTACAGGAAGACAAATACATGCCAAAAATGACAGGCGAATTGGCCCAAGCCGAAGTTAAAAAAAAAAAGAGACACGAGAGACCATTTCAATATTTACGACCGGGCACGATTTGCGAAGCGGTCTGTTTCGATCCTCGGGATAGGGAAGCGCGGGAGGAGAAGATGGGCGCTCGCGAATATCATTTTTATTGCTTTATTATTATTATCGCGGACTCATGAATATTAATTGATGGGGATTTTGCTCGAAACCATCGTTTATTTTCCAATTTTTTGTTTTTCGTTACCTTCTCGAATGCAGCCATTTCAAATCTTTTCTCTTTTTTCTTTTCTGCAGAAAAAAAGAAATAACTCAATATGTTCGTCGTCGACCACACGATCACCGCACGAAAAGCCGGAGCTCTTTGCAATGCGGTGAGCGTTGAAGGAAATATGAGTTTCTTTTTATTTTGCTTTTTTTAAATTTCTTTCAGCAAGATCATTTTGCGACATTTTTTTTTTTTTTTCATTTAACAAGAATATAAAACGTTCTTTTTCAGCGTGCGTGTGTGTGCGTGCGTTGCTCTCATTCTGAGACGTTGCACGGCACGCTGACAGCGCATTATGCACATATGTAATTCGTTAAGGAGCGTCATATATTATAGGTTAAGATATTAATACTACCACGTATTATTTTTACTTCAGGAAGCGATACTCGGGGAAAGTGGCAGCGCTGCAGCTTCTACGGTTACTACCATCGCACCAGCACAAGTTGTCGGCGTTTGCTCTCTCTCCCTCTCTCTTTTTTATTTATTAAAAACACAATACAGAACACGGTGTTGTTCTTGCTTCATTCAAGATTTTTAAGAGACACTACAATATCGATCTTTTTTTTTCTCTCTTTTTAAACTAACTTCGTAAGCTTCCTCGCGGCAACTATATGTCACTAAAGGTTGAGAACGGCAAGACGAACCTGTCAGCAACTGTTCATATACGCCTAAAGTGCGTTAGATAAAAGTGAAACATCTTCAAAATATACTAAAGAACAGTGTTGCTGGAGCCTTTACCATACTATCAAAACGATAAAACAACATGCTTTGAAGTTTTTTTTTTTTTTTTCTTATAATTTTATTTCGCAAATTTATATTAGTGATGCGAGCGCGCCGAAGCACAACCGAAACGCGACCTATACAAATATCCGCTTTTGATCGAAAGGAGCGCTTCTCAAAACTTCAGAGCTACAGCCCTCCAGGCCCGTAGCTCGAAATGTTTTCAGCAGCGCCTTTCAGAAGCAAAACATAATACTTTGAAGTCGCTTTCTGATTGCACGTTCTACGCTCCTTCACGTTGCTGAAAGGCGCTGCGTGAGACAACACGAACAAAACAACTGAAAGAAATGCACCTTGGCATTTCGGGGGGGGGGGGGGGGGGTGGGGGAAGCCAAGGCCACCGAGCTGTACATTTTTCTTGTTTTTATTTTGTCTTCTTCTACGCTCATGAACAGACGCCGGACCTTTGTGGCCGCGTCTTGCAGACGCCGAAGCCAACATTACATGCTCGCGTCTCGCGAACGCGCCCGTTGGTCGAATGCTACGGGCCTATTGCGCTGCGCCGCCACGGGACTGCCGAAATTCGCAAAATATTACGGAGTATGGATGTTGTCTTTATAGACCTTTTCTTTAACGACGCCGCCATCTTGAGAATTGCGGCGCCGATGACGCCGTCTAGTGGCTTAGAAAAAGAAATACGGGCTAGTTCTGGCAGCACAGCTATCTGGGTAGGCAACGGTGTGGGTATGGGGGGAACTTGGCTAGACTTGGCTATGGTGGGCTGCAATAACTTGGTTGGAGCTTGTCCGGTTGAATCCAGCTGGCTACTCACAGGCCATCACCTTGCCTCCTCGAGAGAACGAGGACGAAGACGGTCGGGTGTTTTGATTGAGTTTCCACAACGAAGTATATATGAGCAGTTTAATGTAGTCTATGCAGGTAAGCTCTCGGCATTTGATAGCTCCATCTTGAGTGGTGGCATGTAGACTTTTTCATACCTTTCACATACCACGGGGCTTGCAGTGATAGCCTAATTGGACCACCTGCACCGGGAATTAAAATTGGTCCTCTTGTCGTAGACGAAGTGGTCGTGAGCTTAACCGTGACGTTGAGTCTAATACGAATCTCTCGCGATTCAAGCTCGCAATCGACTGACTTCATAAATAAGAATTCGTGGGGAAAATGCGAAGCTCGATAACATTACAGCCACACTCGCGCTGCAGCTTCTTGTGCTGATGGCACACTTTCTGCTATTGTTCTTATGCTTTTTAAAATTATTTATCCATCCGACGACCACGTAGTGGTAGCCAGACAACCGTAGATTTTCGGAAATTGCAGCACGGTAAAAAGGAGCACTCGGAACTAACTCATGCACAACGTCCGTTTTTAAGCCTTTTCGTCCATACCCTTGGCGGTTGCATACCCTGTGTCAGCGGGCAATCCAAAAATGCACCAGTTCGAGGATACGTCAGTTACTGGCTGGTTTGAGGTTATGCGAAAAGGGTCTATAGGCACTGAGTGGTTGAGAACAACAGGGAAGTGCTTCGGCTGTTCCCACTTCCCGCACAAGCCCCCTACCTTCCACGACGCTTCGGCACCTCGTGCACCTGAAGCGCGCATGCGCAGCCAAAGCCCGACGGAAGGCACGGAGCACGCGTTGTTGAAGGCCCTGAGTTTGGAAGACACCCTCTGTCGTTCTCGTTTTGTTCAGTGTCTACAGATGGATAGAGATGCGTTACAAAGACGCCGGTCAGAGACGTCATTCCGGGCACCAGACTTGAGCAGACGCCACTGGGAAGACGAGCGACCGAGATGCTCAAATGGCCCTAGAATAAATCAGGCAGAAAAAACGCCAGTCGCATACGTCTGCACTCGACACAAATAGCCATAACGGCGCCAATCTATGATGCGTAGGTCAATGAGTCTCCAGCGGCATGCTTATAGTGACCTTCGTTCTGTTTTAAGCTGGGTCGTGATAAAACGCGGCGTAGCTTCGGAAAGGAAACGTAAAAAAAAAAAAAAAACATGCACTAACGCAACGTCAAGTCTCCCGGAAGGCGACGGTAGTATCGATGAATCAACTAACAAAAAATATCGTGAGGACATTGTAACGAAGCTAAAATTACGACGCCAAGCATTCTCAAAACCCTCTTACCTAAATCAACCGTAGTGCGCGTTGGCAAAGTTGGCTTGTCGCCGAAGGAATGAAACAAACTCGGGACAAGGGACGACGTATCTTTCACGCGATATGTTGTGACGTGTTTGTCGTCCCTTGTCCCCGAGTTTGTTTTATTCTTTCTGCGTCAAGTAAATTTTACGTAAAGCTCCTTGGTGGATCCGTTCCGTCTTGCACGAGCCACCACAATCAACAACCATGACGAGAGCACAATGTTCGGAGAGAACGTAGTCTTTCAGTCCGTTCTTTCGCTAAGTCCCGCCTTTGTCTGCTTTAAATATGCACCGTCACGCTAGTCGGCGATACCAGAAAAAGGGCTTCTTGTAAAAAAACAATCGCAAAATGTGATTTTTTTGTAAAAATCACTGTGGGCTGCGTGAAAAAAGGGGGTTCGGAACAAAATAGACATCTGACCATTTTGTTCCAAACGGCCTTGATTCTTTTTTTTTTTAGAGCGTTTGAAAGCGCGTTTTTTTTTTTAGCACGAGCTCTTGGCATTGACAGTGCAACATTGACATTTTGTTATCGGTTACCTTTTTTTTTCACAGAAAGTGCGTGCAGTGGGAGCGGATTGTTAAAGGGATTGTTCGGCGATATCAGGAAGTTACTAAGGGCGACTTCAAGTGGTCGTTTCTAGGCGAACTATTTTGCCATATCTTCGGCAAGGGCGTTTGCGTGGCCAAAGGCTGGAGAGTGCAAGCCGTTCGAGGGGCGCTTTTCAGGCGTGAGCCGACAATTTGTCGGCGCAATTTTTGCCCGAACTTCGAAAGGTCGTGCAGCTTGTCTGCCAGACTGTATCTGGTATCGCCACATCCGAATCGGGAAGGGAGCCAACGACGGGTTCGAGGTTGGTTCGAGCCGAAAATAAAACCAAAGTGTTTGCCATGCTCGCCATAAGCCGGTTCGAATAGAAAACGAAGCCATTAAGAGAAACCGCTTTTTGCTCCGAGAAAAGATATAGAGCAAAAACAACGGAGGTAAAGCTAAAATGCTTTAAAAGAAGCCAAAAAGTTTCGAAGAATTCATTCAGCTTGTGCAAGATCAGTTTGCTCTGGGTCACGGCGTGTTATCACACCGCGGTAAAATAAAACTGTATGAATAGTGCGGCAACTTAACACTTGAACGAATTTAAAATACTGCAAAGCTGTGCGGACTGCAGCAATGCCAATATTTCGAAAGAAATAATGTGAAACGACTTGCGTTTACCATAAATACACACATGTCAGAGTCCGAAGTTGTGTTGTTGGGGCATACAGCTTACTTATTGTAGCATAAAATAATCGAGGAAGGAGTTAGCAAAGCTCACGTGGGACCCAGGCAAACGAAAACGCCATTTTCCGGCGCTTTGTGTACGTTTAGAGGGGGTTACGTGGTGCGCCGCTGGCGCGTTTTTGGTTGCCGGCGATTGACAACCTGAATTCGCCATAAGTATTTGCGCTGGTTCGTAGAGAGGGCCCAACTATAGTCAGATGTGATATTTATTTCATTAAAAGACACCCTAATATTCGTTAAATCAATTATGAACATCAATACGAAACTTCACGCCAAATTTGGCAGGTATGCATGGCTGGTCGTTTCGTGACGTCACATCGGGCATGGTAACGTCAAAGTCACTGGCGTTGACTTGGACGTTCCCGGTTTTGATTGAAGTGGTCGATGGTGCGCGCAAAGGTCATCGTCGAAGAATTGAGCTTTCCTCAGTACCGTCAATCTTGGTCTTTCTTAGAACGAAGTTATTTTACTGAGAAAGCAGTCAAGAGATGTCGTGACTCTTTTTGCCTGATGTTACACCAGAGCATTCGCCGTTGCCAACGAAAACGCTGCGTGTTTTGCATGTGCAATCTGAGCAGTTGGGCTCTGTTTACAATTGAATTACTTGTGCGGTGGAGGATAAAAATTCAGATATTGTGGGGATGATAATCTTAAAAAGCAATGACAATATAATTTATTTGTTTTCTGAAAGACAAAACTTTACCGGACAATCCCTTTTAGTTAACGCTGTGGCGAAATTCAGGGGTAACGCCTCTGCTTCGCACGAAGCGGACCCAGGTTAGATTCCCGCGAACGGCGGGCGATCTTTTTTGAGGATTTGGCAACGTCGACGACGGACGCCTTACATCGCCAATTACAACTACCTAAACATCAACTACAACTACTACAGCATCAACAGTGGACGTCATTTCCACTGGTGAAGAGAGTTCATAACAACTATAGCTGTAAAACCAAAAGGGAGAAAACAAACATGCCATAGCAAATAGGAAAAACGGGGGAGTATTCCGCGCGATTCTCGGATTCCACATGAGCGAGTTTGTGTGCAGCGCGCGATGACCAAGGCGAAATTTTAGGGAAGTGTGTGTGTAAACAACATGTTCGAGGACGTTTACGCGCGGCAGTGGGCAGAAAACAATATACGGCTTCAGTTTGATAGATTAATAGATGTATACGGCTAAACTCTTTTAATTGGGTGGCAGCCCACGTCACTTGCTCAGCGTGGCGCAAGGCCACCTTGGTTAGGACGGTGGCGATGATGATGATTATTTATTTATTTCTAGCGGGCCGGCTCAAAGAAACCTTGTCCCCGCCCAAAAACAACAAAGAAAATCGAAAATGATTCTATTTCACTGTCAAGAATCTTGAGCATCCAGTGAGTCTGGGAACTTGCAGCGCGCGCCCCTCTCTTAGCAGATAACAAATATATAGAGGACCCTATGCCCGAATGACGCAATCGTAGCTATTTTATTACGAGGTGGCTCAAAGAATACGTCCCTTTAAAACGGTACCTGGCTTCAACTACGTCGTTAACGTTTTATGACGCGACGTGTAAATGAACGGGAGAATGGCCCGTATTCTTGGGAGCATCTGTTTGAAGTGTAGCCCTCGTTCCGCGTGTTCTCGGGAGTGCGTGTACTTTCTTCTTTGTGCCCGTGTTTGAACGTTCGCTCGCCCTAAAGGCTGTTTGAATGTGCATCTTGTAAGTACGTATGTGTATTTTCTTTCGTACGGGTGTCTGTATATTTACACGTTCCAGCGTACTCATAAAACCCTATCTGTAAGGACGCGCGCGCGTGCGTGTGCGCGTGCGTGTGCGTGCACGTGTGGGGGCGCGTGTGCGGGTGCGTGTGCGAGTGCGTGTGCGTGTGCGCGTGCACGTTTGCGTGAGTTTGGACGTCCGCGGAAAAAAACGTACACCTATCTGAGAACAAACAATATAAGTGATCTTGAGTGATACCTTTATTTGTTTTCATTTTATACTGCGTAATATTGTGTCGACGTCTTTTAAAAAGACGATGAACTCATAACAACATTTTAAGTGCCTCTGTAGCAGGGGCGCCAAAGTATTTGGGAGATGGAGGGACTAAGGTGCGAGGGGGGAGACAAAGGTGAAAGAGACAGATTTCCGCCCCTTCCCCGGGTGTTTACATAAAAATACCTGAAATGCCAACGAGAAAGGGGGAAGGGGGGGGGGCGTGATCGCCAACGCCCTGGCTTTTCTCCTTCAACGTCACTGCTTTATAGGGCATGCATGTCACAAAGTAATCTTTCCCCAAAAAAGTCACTTCTAATCGAATATGTGCGTGGCTGAAACACATCTTTAGTTAAGGGCGATGGCGAAAACGCGCTCCTAGTTTCCAGACGTTGACCCATAAATAAAAGAATGTCTGGCGACCGGTCAGTGAGCCTCGCACGTAATTATTTCACTTAATTTTGTTTTCTTTTTCTACGGGGAAGCCTTATTTGTTGTCAGCGTGCCCTATCCATGCGCTTAAAATATTACTTTGTGCGAGTTCAGTGTCCCCTTAAGGACATTTTTCATCGTGTAGAACAGTACCTCGTTATTACGTGAGTGCAGAGCTGAAGACAGTACATTAGACAAGAACTCTGGGTATCTCAATATTCAATATCGCTAGAACGAAACAAACACTATCAACTGTTGCGGGATAAGAGAAGTACGATAGACTTCTCGCGCAAAGCCCTCGAATCTTTCAACTTTATCAGAGAGAATGCTGGCAAAGACGCGAGTAGACTAACCTCCTCTCCCTCTCCTCCTCTCCAGCATTCGCTCTGCCAAAGTGAAAAGGGCGGAGGGCTTTGCGGGGGAAGAGCTTGAAGTACGGACGCGAAATAGTCAAACGAGTCATTCACTTACGTTGGCTTCTCCCCATAAACACTCTTTCAGCGGAAAAGCCAGCTTCACAGGGAAGGGTCGTTGGCAGCGCTTGTCCTGCCTGCACTTCTTTTCCTTCGTACCCGTCTTTTTTTCTTTTTCTTTTTTTTTTGCGCGTTGCTTGTTTTGTTTTTTTTGTCATATATACATCCGTTTCACTTTGCGATGGACCGCTGCGAAGGCCCTGCTCCAACTCGGACAAACCAGCGCAGCGAATGTATCGCGCGACTTCGTTCCCCGCGCGCCGCTGCACACCTCTCGAAGGTCACGTGACAATCACATAGCGTTGGATTGGCTCCGGTAATTCGTAGAGTCCAGTGTAGTCCGCCGTAAGTTAAACGACAAAGTAGGCACCAACGCACGGCTCTGGCGTCGCGTCGCTGAGGTGGCGTTGTTTGTCAACGCGCGCAGAAGCAAGCGCTTCACGTCACGTGATTACGGTTTCTGGAGCGGGCAAACGCGGACTTGTTTGTAAACCGAGTGTCGGTATCTAGTAGAGGTTTCTCCTTTTATGACAGAACTTTACTACATTCTCCCTATAAATACTAACTGCGATGTACATTAACTAAATTTATAAGTATATCGTTAGGGAATATGTAAGAAGTTCCGGATTTGCTGTCACGTGACGTCAGAGATGCTTCTTTTGGACGTTTCAAGTGCAAGCGATTGACTATTGAGACGCACTTTTTTCTTATATATTGGTCTCCACGCTTGTTTAGTGTCCAGTGTTATCACGTGACCATAGGCTCGTTCATAAACAATCATTATGGCCCAAATAGTTTGTTCATCGATTATTCTTTCTTTTTGTTTTAAGGGGGGGAGGCGATTATTTTGTGTTTGGTAGTCGAGTACCTTGCAACGCAGGTGTAATCACAAATAAATGTCTTCATACGTTCATTTCTATTATTGTGCTTTGATAATTATGCTGTATCAGTGCAAAGTGGCCAGAGAAATAAGTTTCCAGTATATTTAAAGTCGTTTATTCGTTTCGACACGAAGAATTCGGTCAAATCATAAAATGTTGAAATAAAACAATAAAACGTTCCGACAATATTGTTAAATGCAATAAGAAGAAGAAGAAACAAAAAGGATGCCGTAACAATGTGTTTAAAATCTTTTCCCTCAGTATAAAAATACAATATATTTTATTTCAAAATGATAGATTTTTTTTTCTCACTGAAGCAGTCTACAGGTTACAATGAAAACATCATAATCTATAACTTCTGTTTTCTTGGCGACTCAGCTTATTCAATAAACAAAACTAGACCACTTCTCCCAACAATCGAAACTAAGCCAAATGCCAAAAAAAAAAGGAACGATTCATCTAACCCGTTTTACTTGTCCCTAAAACAAAATCGCAAACAGAGCCAACTTTCTTTTTCCGTCTTTTCCTTTGTCGACCCCGCTCTTGGTTCTCTCGAGAGTACACTCTGCGTCCTTTTCTTTATTTGTTGTGTTTTTTCGCACGCTCGCGACTTCGTTTCGGCCTGTTCGCTCTACGGTCATTTGTTCTCCGTAGTCGACGTACTCTTCCTTTGTTCGGGCGTGCTGTAACCCCCGGGGCAGCAGCCCCACTGACCCCAACTCCCCGTATCCCTCATGTCCCCCGGCTCCTCACTGACCTCCCTCCCACATCCCTCACGTTCCCCCTCTCCACCCCCTATGGTCCGAGAATAGCGCGCCGGCACCCTGGCCAACTCAGCGGCAGGGACTATCCATCACAGAGGCCTCGATGGCTTCCATTCCTCGGAGGACGGTGTGACGGGGGCGAGACGTAAGAAAGGGAAGGAGACACTAAGGAACTGTATGAAAGTACCGACCGTAGCGAAAACTCAGGGGGCATGGGCCATGACGTACAAGGATTTTCCCTTCCAGTGGCTCGATTGCGGCCGGCAGGGGGCGATGCTATACTTTGATTACAGGGCATCCCTAGACAGATCTGAAATATTGGTACCTTCTTTCTTTTGTCGTTTGTATTTTCCTTCTTTCCGTTTCTCTATTTCCTTATTTTTTCCTGGGTCTTGCGTTCATATCTCTACATGACAGGAGACATCCTTGAGCTTTTTCTTGGTCTGTCTGTCTTTCACCCGTGTCCTACGTTCATCCCTCTAGTAGAGAGTTGACATTCTCTTTCACTCTATTTTTGTATATATGTTGTTTTTGTTTTTTGTTTACTTCTTATGTTTTCTTCTCTAGTAGGCTGACTGTTTTTCATTCACTGAGTATTTTTTTCTTTTTTTTTTGTGCTGGCATGCCCTCTTGCACTCTCTCGTGTTTTTTTGTTTTTTTCTTTTGTGTCACTCTTCTCTGAATGTGTGCCAATGCTCATATTCCAGAGTATAAAAAAAAAGAAACTGAAACAGACAGATCCGTTCAGTCATTAGTTTGTCAATACCAATTCCTATCGTAAATAAATTCGAAGCTTCGTCTTTAGCCGCATAAGAAAACTAACTGAACGTATCAAAAAACTAAATAAAGAAGTCAGAAGTTCACACACCTAGCTAGCAGGCGGAGTGCACAAAAAGCAAATACGCCTATCAGCCATAAAGTCATATCTCATTCATCAGCGCCTCGGCAATAAACTAATTACGCATTACTTAATGTTTGTTTATAGACTTCTTCGGAACAAACTGAGCACATTAAGATTTATATATGTTAAAAAATTCACGCAGATGTCCTTATTAAGGGTCTCATAAAGGCTGGCACACTGGCGCCATCTATCAGGAAGACCCTCAACACTTACCGTCTTCGTACGACAAGACTGAAGGCTTTGCAGTATCTGCGATATCAAACCTACGCATCATATAGGAAAATATTGTCGCTTACAACGCTGTCAAAATTGTTTCAAGCCCAGTACAACCAAACTTATACGCAAACAAAATTAGGAAATATAAGCAGATCGGAACTGTTACGGGGCTGCTCAATAGATGCCGCCACTGTGTGCTCTCATCGTAAGCAATGACAGGTAGTCGCAACGCGCTCGGCCACGCTCAGTCACAAATAAGTATCGGCTAAAACGTAGTTCGGCTATTATAAAAGCGAGTTTGATAATTGTAGTTATACGGTCAATACGGACGTCGACCAAAGAACTAAACCCCATCGTTGCTTCTTTTTTCGCAGGCTGCGGAGTCCTTCGGGGAACGACCCGGGTGGATCACAAGTTAGCCTGACCCCTGGTGGCACACTCCTCACTCGGATACCCATCAACGAGCGCGACGTTGAAGACCGGGCAACAGGACGCCACCGACCCGGCCGTCTTCCAAGAATCCAAAGTCGTGGATCGAGCACAAATTCGAGTCCAGCTGCGAGTCAAGATGGTCCCGTAGGCGCCTCATACGGGACAACCCCATCTCCATAAATTCACAAACATTGCTGCCACCGAGCAAAAACCTTCTCTCTTTTCTTTTTTTCTTTTGCAACTCCAAGGTAGTTGTGTGCACCAGCGTCGTTTTGTGTTCGGACTTAAGGGCCACAGACTGAGGGGTCATCAGTAGTGAGTGCATCAAGATAGCAGAAGATAAAAAGGTGTTTTGAAGAAACGTGGTCTGCAAATCCGTCTGGTGAGTCGTCAACCGGTCTCCGAGTGAGTACTAGCCTGGAGGAGAGCATGTATTGCCCCTAAATTGTTTATTCGAGACAAGGTTTAATCTTGTTTAGGATGTGGCGCTGCACCTCACTAGAAAGACAAATCTGGTCAGTGCAGACTCTAATCTATGAGAATCACAAATGCATGGTAATGAAAGAAAGTGTACGTCGTCCCTCGTCCCACCTGTGCATTACTCTTTCGGTGTTCCTCAACTCGGGCAACCCGCTCGTCAATATAGATTGAATAAACACGCGCACGAAAGCAGAAAGCGTTCACAAGCGACACAGCGTACTCCGACAACTCTGTGTCAGCGATTTTAATTCGTGAACAAACTGAATGTAAAAGATTAATGAGGGACTAAACATACAATTTGCTAGGCGGCGCTATCAAGCCCAAAAACCAGTCCAATGACACCGTTCCGAACCATACACCTCAAGACTTCGGGTTCCGCGCGCATAGCACCGTTAGCACGCTCTGGAAATGTCCCTACCACCTACAACCGCATACGGAAGGTTCGTAATGAAACATTGTGAATTTTGACCTGGAGACGCAGCCACTACAAGTGGTTGTTCGTGCCTCCATGTATTACAAAAAGTGGACAGTTTCTACAGGCAACCACTAGTAGTCGCCTGCGTTGATGTTTCACCAGGGGTGGACAGTGTCTTCCAGTAGCACAAACAGTAGACAGTGTTCCCAAAAAATACTAGTGACTTCTTGTGTCTACAGGTACCAGCAACAGTTCAAGTGACACTAGTAGTTGTCTATGCTTTGACCTCTCACTAACAGTGGACGGTGTACCTTGGTTCCACCAACAATAAACGATGTCTGCAGAAGCCACTAGTGGTTTCATGTGTCTCCAGGTACCACCAACGGTGGATTGTTTCTACAAGTTGTCTTGAGTTATCACCAACAGTGTACAGTGTCTCTAGGTACCACTAGCATTATACAGGTTCCTCGGCACCCACTATTGGTTTTATATATCTCCAGATACCACCAACAGTGGACAGTGTCTCCAGCAACCACTAGTGGTTGTCCACGTCTTCAAGTACCACAACAGTGAACAGTGTCTCTAGCTATCACAAGTTGTTGTCTGCGTTCCCAGGTAGAACCGAAAGTGGACAGTGTCTACAGACAACCACAAGTGGTTGCATGTGTCTCTAGGCAGCACCAACAGAGAACAGTGCCCCCTTGCAACAACTAGTATTTGCCTGGAGACCCTAGCCACCACTAGTGGCTCCTGCTGTTTTCGTACAAATTTTTATTTGTTTACAAGCGTGTGCACGCAACTGTTTTTATGATGACAATTCGCAGAGAGGGGCGCCGCAAACCAAACCCCGCCAAGACGGCCAGACCGGGCAGAGCAGTCCCCTATGCAGTCACAACGGAGCCCATGACAAGTCCAGGAGCCGGCGGAGGTGGCGCCCCCGTCGTGGTGGCACCACCTTCGCTAGAATGGTGCCACAATGGCACCCACTACCTGGACGGCCGCGGCACTATCCCGCCACCCGGCGGCGGGGGTGCCAAGCAGCCCTGGCGCACCGACGGCACGAACAGCCAGGCCAGCGCGGTCATCTACGTGCTTGTGGTGCTCCTACTGTACGCGCTCGCCCTGGGGGTCGTGCTCGTCAAGTACGTGCGGCGGGAACGATACGAAGCTCGGCTGTACCACCTCTACGACGAGTTCATGCGGCGCGACCGCTTTCTGAGGCTGTCCAAGCGCCACTCCTCCATTCGGTCAGCGACCAACAACAACCCTCCCGCCCCTGTCGCCACCCCTAAAGAAGCAGACGACGGCAAGGTGTGACGCGGTGTTGCCAGACTGACCCATGTGTGCCCCCCCTAGGTTTGTCGATTTTAGGAGCCGCTTTCCTTTTGTTTCGCCGAGTCAACGAAAAACAAAAATGGAGTATGCACCGGCCCATTGTCTGTAGAACAAGCGCGTTTCCCTACAAGAGATAGCTAGCACCACTGGCTCGGCGTGATGTTACAAGAATGATCTGGTGTACGCGTGCGACTGAATGAGTAGCCCTCGTGTAAATTGTACGTGGCGGACCCGTTTGTCCGGGGACTGCGCCTAAGAAATTCCGACAATTGCTACCTTCGAGGTAACAAAGTCATGACGGAACCATTTTGTGATCTAACTAGGCTCGAAGATCTGAAAATCTACGAAAAACATTTTCAAAAAAAATTTGGCGGCGCCCGGAGGTCGCTTTTTGAGACATACATAGAGGGACGCTTTTTGCGAATTCGAAAATAGGAAAATGATTGGATGGATGGATGGCTAATAATGGCTGTGCAGTCCGCGTCGGGCCGCAGCTTACGCCACCTAGGTTCTTAATTTGATTTCAAGGTAACCGGGCAGTCCAGGTCTCTCGGTACAAACGGCTCCGCTACATAGAAACCGACATAACGGCTATTGCCGACTTTCCTTGCCATGCCACTGTCCGTTGGTTGCTGCCAATTAACGATGTGCGGATTTATTTAACGAGCGAACTAATAGTCTCGTCTATATCACAGTTGTGTACAGAATAGAGACACTGTTCAGAAAGTCCCTGCGAGAGCACGGTCAAGCTAACCTCGGTAGACGTCACTCTGGCTACGGCTAATTGGTGTCCCCAAAAACCTCCGCGTAGACATATGAACGGCCGAGTGACTTCTCGCACAGAGATTTCTGAACTGCTGTGGCACACTAAAACTGACGCTCGACGATGTCCTATTATGACCTTGGTAGTTGAATTCATACGGCCGTGTGTGATGTCCACACTCGTCATTAGGTTAAAATTTAGTTAGAAACAGCGAGTGTTCATGCAGAGCGAAATCTGTCCAACATTACGTTAGGAACAAACCAACCGTGGCGCTACCATCAACCGCGGTATAAAACCCCAGCTTCTACCAACGCCTGCTGGACAACATAGGCTATGTAGTCCAGCAGGCGTTGGTAGAAGCTGGGGTTCTAGGCGTCACCTAAACAAGGCCAACGCTGAGCGCCGATTGGACACGGGCCTAGGCCGAACGCTGACGTCATCACCCGTGTCCAATCAGCGCCCAATGTTGACCTTTTTGAGGTGTCGCCGAACACTTATCACTAGGGCTTTGTTATCTAGCAGGGGTTGCTTCTACGCACTTACGTTCAAGTAGATTCGAATAATTATAAGCTCCCTCGACGTAAAACAAAACACTGCGCATACCATAAAGTACTTTTACCAATAGATAGTGAAACAAATGACATACCACTCTGTATTTTTGACACTGTACCATTGATCTGTAGACGCCGCATTTTGGTGCTGGTAAGGCGGACGTCACGAGGTCTCGTTGAAGCCACGATGCGTGGTGCTTCGATGAAGAATTAAAAGAAGAAAAAAATACATATAATATAGGTCAGTGTCTTTCGCGCGTTACATGGAATGCGGTGTATACTGATAAGACTCAACGTTCCGTGCGCAGCACTCCGACAAACTAAGATCGGTTAATCTAGACCGTCTTCACCAAGAACCGAATGTGCGCGAGCCGCCCGCACCAATCGCGCGTCGCCGAGAGCGTCGCGTCACACTGCGACGACAAAAAAAAAAAAACTGCAACGTGTTTGTGAACTAGGGGCGCACAGCTGGGCCACTGATAGCTTCAGAAAAGCAGATCGTGGTTTAATATGTTCACGTTTCTGGCCTCGTGATTCGTTCGTCGGCGTTGTCACCGGTCACTGTCACAATCTCATTGGCTACGGACGTATAATAATAAAATTCTCGGTACTTACCACGCCCTCAGTTTCTTGAGTTGTCCATGACTGTATATACTTTGTCTCATCCTACGATGGACTAAAGGCCAAAGCCACGGGCCGCCTGGTCCAATCACGTTCCACGCTATACTATGACACGCTTAACATTGATTAGGGGTGGACGTATAATGCTCGATTCTAAAAGCGCCGCATCATTTCCATAGCTTCGACGCTGCTAAAAGCCTATATGTCGTGGCTTTCTTTGCGGGGTAAAATTGTTGAGTCACTCAGTGCTCTTCGATTCGCACCACTGTCCACCCGTCCCCTTATCAGTAATTCGAGACGCGGGCACCGATGCGGTCATCGAAGCGAATTACCGCACAATGTCTAAGTGGATCGTGATTGGATCCGGCGGACCGTAGCTTTGACCTTTAGTCCATCGTAGGGTGAGACGAAGTATAGACCGACACGCGGCCCTGACGTCACGCATCTGCGGTGGCGCTGTCGACGGCACTGCGCATGCGCAGACACTTTCCTTCGCGCGAAATCGGATTCTGCGCACGCGCAGTGCCCACACCTTGTGTGGGCAAACGCGCGCTTGCTTGTAAACAGCGTGTCGGTCTATAGACTATAAAGTACCACGTGACTTCGCTTCGCGTGACGAAACAAACTATGGGGTATCTCAAACGGACCTTCCGCCGTAAACCGAGACGGACAATTTTGCGCCTGCGCGTAGGATGCTCAAGCTTTCACCGAATGTGCACTGAGCGGGTTGCTTTTACCGTGTGAAATTTCAAAACGCCGTTCTCTTGCTGTAAAAAAGAATGATAGCAAAAAAAAAGAAAACTCGCCAATGTTTAGGTTGGGCGCATTCGCAGATGACCGAGTTAGCGACGCTATTTAAGTGTGGCGCCATCTTCCAATAGGAGCTACGTGTAAATAGCTTCGCTAACTCAGTCGTCTGCGAACGCGCCCAGCCTTAACTTCAACATAGTTTTGTTGTTATCTTTTGTTGTTTTTTTTTTTTACAGGAAGAGAGCTGCTTTTTGAAACATTACACGGTAAAACTTACCTGCTCGGTGCACGTTCGGTGAAAGTTCTAGCTTCCTATGTGAAAGCGCAAATATTTCCGTTTTGTTTTACGGCGGAAGGTCCGCTTGCGACACTCTAGAGAAACCCGAGGATTGGTGCGGTAGCGGCTCGTTGCTGTCGTCCGCGTGTAGTCACAATAGAAGGCCGTACGGAGGTTATAACGTGTCGCAGAAAAACACGATGGCAGCATTCCTCGACAAAATCGTTGAACGAAAGTCCCGCCGACCTAGAAAATGATCCGCGATATCCGTCTGTATCTTTCGTTTTTAATCTTTATTTTTACGGCAACACTCGTCTTCGCGATTCGCCCAACTCATCATCCTTCTATCCCCCTCCCCAAATCTTTTCTCTGTTTCCTCCCCCTTTAACACATTCTACGCTCTTCCAGGGCGACAAAACGTACGGAATCACCGCATATTCTTCGATGCAATATCAGACAAACGCAACAAAAAATAGCAAACACGATCTAGTTGGCAGGTTGCACGGACCGACAATGAATCGTTGCGTGGCTATTCCGTTCAGAAACGGTACAATAACATGATTTCACTGCGGCAATTTATTAACTATACTATCTTAATCGAAGTAAGCGGTATCACGGAAGCGCGTGGCATTGGGTGCCATCAAAGCACTCTGTGGGCTCGACTCTCAACTGCAGTTGCCCGCCTGGCCGTTAGAGGGCTCTCGTAGTAGCCGATGCTATGCGCTCGCGTGTTCCCGCTACCTGCGATTAAGATAGTACACCATGGGACACAGTTGGGCACTAACATGACGTCGCTGTTTTCTTTTTTTACCTCATTTTCTTTTATCCCGCATTGACGACCCACCAAATTTTACCTTCTTAATCGGATCCTCAGACAAGAAATATCATCGCATTAGTAGTTTTTACTGAAAGGTAGAAGAAGAAGAAAACGACCACCTTTTGTTCGTGTTAACTGTGCCGCGCTTTGTACAGTAATGTCCCTCAACGCCAACCCAATGTTGAAGACTCTGCGGTGAAAACTACCCCCCCCCCCTTTCTCCTAAAAAAAAAACGTAAATCTTTCCCACCAACCATGAAATGCGTGACCGGGAGGGTCACTTGACTGTGACGTTGCGGGCGTTTGGGGAGCTTCTTTTTTCGCGGGCAGCGCACGCATGTTCGGCTGACGACCCCGGAGTAACAAACGGCCGACACGCTGCGAGGTTACGTCGTCACGAGTACGGCGCGGTCCTAAACTACTGTCGGAACTTCCCCGATAACCTGTAAATTTTCAAACCGGAAGCAGCGAAAATAAAGCTGCTTACGGAACACAAATGTGTGACTCGGAAAAATATATTTTTTACGATTACGTGAACGCAAAGAAGCTCGTCTATATAGACCATTTCAAAAATCGCACTTCCTGCGCGCTGCTTTCTTTGTTACACCGGGATATGGAGCGCGTTCTGCGCACGCGCAATAGTTCTCCTCTGCAGAACACCAGACGCCGCACATGTGCCTACAGCTGAGTGACTCGGCATCCTTTTTGGCCTAGCTGAACACCGATAAGCGTTAAAAAGTTGCACAATCACCGACAGCATGGAAAACGGCGGGGAGGTCTTTCAGTTTTCACGCCACTAGAGCTAGGTCCTCAATTACGCTTTAGCGTTCTGTAATACCCGAGCGCGCCAGGGCAGCCAAAGCACGACCGAAGGCAGCGAGCGCGTGCTTCGGGACGGGCATGCGAAGTAGACGCCCTGCCGTTTTCCATCCTGTCGGTGACTACGGTCGATTTTTGTTGGCCCCGATAAAACTTTCTCTAGATTCGATCAACGTGACCCCCTTCAAAGTGCTCGGTATTACCGCTCCTTTACGACGTTAACGCGACCGGTCTCTTCGAATTGCTTTAACCAAGGTCGGATAGCATTATGTCAAGGCGGATCCTCTTCAAAGTGATTTTCGCAACAACGTGTACCGTCTCTTATACCATAAACTTCGTTTCGAAAACTCCGCGCAGCCCTCCATCTTGATGTATGACGGCGGATTTTCTCCTGGACACGGTGAATACAACAGCGATGACAAAAACAAAATCGTTGCTGGGTCACACTTTGACGTTCCTTTTAAGCAGTTGTAAGATCGTTGCATCCGGTTTGAAAACTCCGGTTATAATTTAGAATCACCGTGCACGACCAATCCCTCCGGGGGCCTGTAGCGGTGGCTGCCCTCTCACTTACGGTCAGCCCCACTCCGTTTCACCTCACAATAAATCTAGAAAAAAAAAATCCGCAAGAATTTCAAGTTACTCTAATGCCGCTTGAGTTTCGAGTGACCCTTGGGAGATGCGCACAGTGCGTGGTCACGTGATTTCTTCCCGGCACTGGATTGGCTTCCGTCACCAAAAGCTTAAGAAAAGCGAGGTGGTGCTTATTACGTTAACTCATCTCGCTTTGTCATTCTTTATTCTTTTTTGCCTAGTTATTGGCTAACGCAACGATATCCTTGGTCTTCGAGCGATATAATAGCTCTAGTCACATTTCAAGCCCCATCATTCGTCAAGAGCCCCTTCGGCAGATTCGCGGCCATTGGCTCTTTCATATAGTGCTCTGCGCAAAAGTGAACGCTTCAATTGTTTGTTTTTAAGTGTAAGGCGAAACGGAGTAAGTACGTGACTGAGTGAGGACTAAGCGACGCGCAAAGTGGCTCAAGTATACGCTATATGGCACCCCGCAGGGTTTACGCAAGCTGTCATCGCCTCGTCTTTAGGCCGAGGGGTCGTCGCCGGCTCAAACGCGTCGTAGAGGGTGGGAAGCGGACTATCCATCCATCTTCCGGGAGACTTTTCTTACCGAGCCATTATCAAAACAACGGGGACAAAAGCTCGCGCGTATCGTCGTTTGTCTCTGTCGACGCGCGTCCGTCGTGAAACTCGTGCAACGAGCTAATGTACTCGACGCAAGAAAAACGACGGCGCCTTCTACGAATTTCATTTTCATCGCAGCAATCATCCCCCGAGTCAAGGTCACGCCGCCGATACATCGTACAAAAGAACATGGTGGTCGCCGCAGGCACGATGACATAAGTACCTGCGGACACATCTCAAGCGTATGTTTCAAGCACATTTGCTTCGTAAACATGTAGGCTTCGAACGCGTTTGCAGGCAGTTATTTGTGGCCAATGTGACCTTCATGCAAGAAAGAAACACACGCCAGACGGTGTCCGCAAACTGACTTTTCGATTATTTAGTAGCGGCGCAATCGAGGCTGTAGTCTCCTCGAACATTTGTGGAGAGCCCGGATGTAAGAGAGGAGAGGCAGCAAAAAACCACGGAGAGTGTTTGCAACTTACTCCCGCGAACATTGGATGTTCGTGCGCACGAGTGAGTTGGCGCGTCGTCGCGGGGAGGGTTACGGGGCTGGAGAGGCCGAGCTAAGCTTCCAGAGACGCTTTGTGGTCGATCGACGCCTCAAATCATCTTCGCATTTCAAGCTGCAAAAAAAAAAAAAAAAAAAGCCTGAAAACTACTTGACCCCAATCCAGCAGTTGGAAACACTCTCAAATCTGGGCACACTAGCAATTTCCCCCCAAAAGCCCCCCAAAAACGTGCAGCGCCCTCTGTGGCGCCAAGACGAGTTCTGGGGAACTGGCTGCAAAAGAATCGGCTGTAGCGGGCGATAGAGGCTACGAAACTGACGGAGGCGCGGCAGGCGAGCGGCCGAAACAGGCTCTGGAACTGCGCTACCTTCTCAAATATTTCTGTCTCTTCGATGTAACGTGGTAGATGCTGCGGAAGCAAACGGGAGCTATAACGGGCGTTCCCATAATTTGTTTGCCCGCTTCGCGTTCGCGCGGTCGCGCGGCGCCTCGTGATTTTTGCAGATGGTCCATAGCAGGACACTGCAGCAAGGAAGTCTTCTTAAGTGTGAATTTCGATCGTCATTTAACGTGAACTCTAACGTGAGCTATAGTGCAAAGAATAGTTTGCTTGATCTGGTTCTTCCAGCGTGTTAGATGGCGTCCCATGTGCCTCGAGTGTGCACGCGCACTCAAGGCACAAATCGAACGCAGCGGGGTCGTGCTGAAAGCAGGGCAACCCGTCCGTCATTGTTCGATGTAGGTATAGCGTGATGAGAGCTCGAGACGGGACAAGGGAAAATTCTTCATGTGGCTCCACGGAGCTCTACTACACCACTCCTACGCCTTGTGCAAGGTCCGTACGTCAACCTTTCCGAGTAACGCTCGGCAAGTTATGCCTAAGAAAGAAGCTAGACGAAGCAGAAAGGAACGTCTTCGCATAAAAATGAAGTCTTCGTTGTGACGCTCAACGTCACATTTCACGTGCTCACGTCATGCTCTACGTCACAACTCAAACTGTCTTGTTTGTTTATATTATTTTTTTAAGGCAGTAGTCGTATATGGCCCGCGATGCCAGCCGATTGGTGGTGTGTGCTCGTCGTGGTGACCTAGTGGGTTGCCAAGGCAATGTGAGCACCACGGCTACCGCCGTCACTTCATTTGCAGGGTATGGCAAAGAACCTATGAATGTGTTTTCTTTTCTTTTCTTTTTGTGCATTGAAACGTTTCTTTTGGCCTTAGAGAGTTCTAGAATAGAGGGTCCCCACAAATTGGGTCCCTCAAACAACCTGGAAAGTCGCACTGCGCGTGCACAAAAGATTTGTGCGCAGGCGCACGGGCCCCCAATTTTAGAACCCTTTGTTCGCCGAGCTCTCTCCTTCAACGAGTGTCCCGCGGAAAATTAGACGCGCGGGTGTTATTTTGGGGGAGAGGGTAGGGTTCGTTCCAGCCCACAAACAGAGTGTTCATCTCCGAGCAAAAATGCAAACTGTCGGTCGGGTCTTGTTCCTCGTGTGTTCTTCATAAGACGTTACTTTTGTCGCCCAGTTTGTGAGACATCTTTCGTTCGCTTTGGAAGACGGTTGAAGTATTAAAAACGATCACAACAAATGCTGCTGTTGGTGTTTGTCTTGTCATTTTCGCATAATTTTTTTTCATTCAATTTCTTTTCTTTTTTTTCGCATTGGCGCTGGTTTCGCTGCGGCGCAGAAATGCCAAGAAAGTGTCATCTGAGTGGAACTTCCTTCCAGCACTTTTAATAACCGTACCGTCCATTGGCTTATTTAAAAAGAGATGAAGTAAACACATTCCTCAATGTCACGCGGAACTAAATATGTTCGAACGAAATTGTATTCTTTGTTTGCATCTTCAGTGTTTATTTACTGGGATTTTTTTTTTTTTTTTGCAATCCCCTCTGTTGTGGTTTTTGGACCCTCAGGATATTGGAACAAACAAATAAATTAAGCCGACATACTTCTAGGTTGGTTGAACGTGGTGGTCTTTCCCATCCCTGGCAGCGGGCAGACAAACAAAACTAAAACAAACAAAAAATCCACTCGATTTTTTTATTTAATTTGGCAATTTTCAGTTGCGCTTCAACGTCGGCAGTTAAAATACAAATGAGTTGGCTTATATTCAGACCTCATCCGATTTAATCCGAAAAACGAGAATAAACACCGGTCGGATAAATTGCTTTACTATACCTTGTCTCATCCTACGATGGACTAAGGGCCAAAGCCACGGGCCGCCAGGTCCAATCACGTTCCACGCTACACTATGACATGACTAGCATTGATTAGGGGTGGACGAATAATGCTCCGAACCCCAAAACACTGCATCATTTCTATAGCTTCGACACTGAAAACAGCCTCTTTTTTGAGAGGTAAAATTGTTGAGTCACTCAGTGCTATTTCGATTCGAACCATGCACTGTGCGCCATCCCCGCCAGTGATCCGAGACGCGGGCACTGATACGCGCATCACAGCGCAATACGCGATTTCTAAGTGCCTCGTGATTGGATCTGGCGGTCCGTAGCTTTTGCCTTTAGTCTATCGTAGGGTGAGACGAAGTATAGTAACAATCCTCCCTCTCTTCGATGGACTAACCGAATTTCGAAACCGCCAACTAATTGTGAAGTTGTGATTAAAAAGAAGACTTACATGGTAGACACACCTAACAAATGAAAAGGGGGGAGAGGGGGAGGGTGTTTGGAGGACAGAAATCAGCCGTTCGTGCCACCATCCGCATACCATCTGTTTTCTTCTTTAACCGTCTTAACAACATCGTGTTCACCACACGTTTTTCTTTATTTTTTTATGTAATCCCTAATCGCTACAACATTGGTCTTAAACATCTTATATGTTATTATTACTGTGTTCTTAGTACAAAAAATACGCCCAAAATTGCACCTTGCAAAAAAGCAGTGAACACCGGGCCATCTAAATTGATCAGCAGCCCGGAACATAAACAAAAGAGAAATAAACGAGTGGCAATAAATATCACGCAACAATGCTGCCTTTCTCCCTCTCTCACTATCTCTCTTTTTCTTTTATTCTTTCTTTCCTTTATTCTTTTATTCTTTCTTTTATTCTATTATTCGTTTATTCTTTCTTTCTTTTATTCTTTCTTTCCACCTACCCACCCACCCACCCACCCGTCCACCTACCTACCCACCCACCCACCTACCTACCTACCTACCCACCCACCCACCCACCCACCCACCCACCTACCTACCTACCTACCTACCTACCTACCCACCCACCCACCCACCTGCCTGCCTACCTACCTACCTACCTACCTGCCTACCTACCTACCTACCTACCTACCTATCTATCTATCTATCTATCTATCTATCTATCTATCTATCTATCTATCTATCTATCTATCTATCTATCTATCTATCTATCTATCTATCTATCTATTTCACTTTTTCTTTAATATCCGAATACATAGCGTCAATACTCAATCTCACGAGCCAATTACAACACCTAAAACGGGTGAGCACGTAGCCTCAAGATGTCTCGGCAGAGCAAATGATCGTTTGTTTGTTTGTTTTTTATCAAGTTTTGATGCGACTGCGTATTTACACCGGCTGCTTGTTTCCCACGCAGTAGTGTTATTCGGAGTATAGAACCCCTGGAGATATAAACCTCGACAATCATCTCGTTTCCCTGGGATCGTCGTCTCGGTGTACGTACACCAACATTTCTGAATTCAAGAGGAAGCATCGAGATGCGTCGACCTACTTCGACACACAGCGCAAGGTAGGTGCGTGTTATAACTATAGGATCTTGTATTTTCGGTCTTCACTTTCTCGTGAAATTCGGAAAGTGTTTTTTTTTTTTTTTTTTTTTTGCTCAGACTTTGGAGTTTATTGGAGTTTATTTATGATATACTCCCGATTATCCGAGACACTAAATTAATATTGCAATGTAACCGGTTTTTTTCTATAAAATTAAATGTTATCCCGAGACAAAGCTGCCCTAAATTCGACGGAACTATGATGTATTTATTGATTTTTTTTAGATGAATTGGGCATTCGCGCCCTTGCCATTGCTATCCCTATCCGTCCCACAACGAAACTTGCAAACAAGTGTTGCTTTAGGGGCAGTTGTTAGTCGTGCCGCTGACAAGGCAGCCGACAGCAGCATCTGCACCAAAAAGAAGGTCATCGTAGTGTCGGCGACGATGTCGCGACACTACGATGATCAAGAAAACAAATTATCATTAGTTTCCTTTTTTTTGCCGGAAGCCTAGAAACACTAGTCTAGGCTAGTGTTCCTGGGCTTCCGGCACAACACAACCACATCTATACAAAAAAAAAATAAGTGCAAACTCGTGTTTGTACCCCTTTAAGCTGAGACTGCAGCCAAAGCTACAAGCGCGATCTAGCCCGCGCTACTGACTTTGAGACGTGCATTTCTAGCACGTGTGCTCGTTCTGCGGAAGAACGCTTCAAAGCAGCTCTCGTGCTCTGTGGTAGTGACTGCAGTCTCAGCTTAAGGGTGAAGGGGGTCTACCATAGAGATCAGTGGGGTATAGACCTTTCCAAAAAAATACACTTGGCAGTGTTCGTAGCGGGGTTTAAGCCGCACGTCCGGAGGCTTCCTGGCTCGTGACGACGACCATTCCCCGAAGTGAAGAACCCAGGGGTCCAGAGGAGGTGGGAGAATTGGTAACGTAACGAACGGTTTAATTACATGGTAGCGATACAGTCGTCAAATCCAAGAGAACAACTGGAGCAGTTAGTTAGAGTTTTGAAAGCAAGGAAATCAAAGGAAATGTTTCTGTACCAGTGGGTCAGTATGTCACCTTTACAACTGGAGCAGCCTCACGCTCCGCCTTATATAGGGTCCGTTTTCTCCCTCACTCTCCGCCAAGGCAGCAGGTGCGAGTAGCAGACCGCCGCCAAGTGCGTTGCAGCAAAGACCGCCGCGTCGTAGCCAGAAGTGCGTCGTAGCCATGGTTCTCCGCAGTTAGGCCATGCCTCTCTCCCCTTCCGGAGCGCACGAACCCACACGCACACACACACACGTCCCGTTGACGTCACGGACGCGTTGAGACTCGTTTTGGGCAGGCTCCGACAGGTGGGCGACAGTCCTGAACACGTCGGGACTCGTTTCCGCAGCGTTGAAACTCGGAAGAAGGTCGCCGAAGGTTCCATTCTTAACAGCAGGTTCCATTTTCAGTGTTCGTGCGTATGGCGCGTGATTTGCTCGCTTTCCGAAGCGACGAACGTGCGCGTTCTGGACTGTGATTTAACACGTGTGGACTGTGATTTTTGTAAACAGTGGAAACGTCTATATGCACTACAGCTATGGCGGCGTCACGTATGCGCACTTGGTGAGATCGCTCTCATGAGTGGAAATTCCGAACGTGACTATTTTTGCTCTCTTTAGGCGCGCTGTGCTTCGTATTTGACAAAAGTGTCAAATATTTGGGTGTAGGAGTCGTAAGGCAGCAATTATTGTTTGAAAACGCCGTCCGACGGCGCCCCCGATGTCCGCTCCAATGTGCAGAAAAGGGTGCGTGACATTAAATATTTAATAGGAAAATCAGCCGTGCATGCGTGTACTTTCGGTTGTTTTAGGATGCTTAGAGCCCCGTAGTTTGAGTTATCACCATAAAGAGACGATCTCAGAATCCACTTGAGTGCCCCTTTAAAGTTATCGCACGTTTTATAGTCACTAACACGGCTGGTTTACACATCTGTGTGAACCAGCATTGTGCGTCGTAAACGCGTCAATCAGCCTACAGGGTGTGAACAGCAGGGAGGTATTTGAGTAGTTGTGCCACCTCAAGAGCGAGCTTCTCACCTTCAATGATCACTTTAGCGTCTCGTGAGCTTCTCACCTTCAATGATCACTTCAGCGTCACTGAGCTTCAAGCGTTCTCGCGCAGCGAAAGCACAACGGAAGGCAATGAGCACGTGCTGGATGCCGAGCACCAGGAAGAGACGCCCTCCCGTTCTCATGTTGCCAGGGGCCATACTGTGCATCGCGCGTTGACTCCAACTATCGACTACGAGGCAAGGACAACCAGCGCCGACAAGACAACCCCAAACGTCACATCGGAATACCACAATGAGCTGTCCTGTCTTGGCTAAAAGCTATTTTAATTTTGAGACACGAACATCGCAAGGCTCATCTTTATTCTTTTTTTTTCTTCTGCACTTGAGTGCTCGTGAGTCCCCAACACCCGGTTCTTCTTTTCTTCATCGGTTCCATTCTTTGTGTGTTGCAACACAGTAATTAGCTGAATCCATAAAAAAAATAAAAAGTGTGCATTTGTGTTTGTTTGTGTGTAGGGGCGGGGGGGGGGGGGGGGGGGGATCAGTGGCAAAGTGGTCTAGCACACAACAGCTCGTAGCTCGTGAAGCGAAAGCTCAAACTGAAGAACCAAGGGATCCTGGGTTCAATCCACACCCCTTCCCGTTTCGATCTGGTTTAGCATCGTACCGGCGTGCGGTCGTGTATTACTACCGCGTGGTGCACGTTAAAGAGCCCCAGGTTAGCGGTTGTACTGCACTAGCTAAATTTCTCTTCTACAGTGGGTAACCATGTGGTCATGTTCTGGCAGTCTAACCTCCCACCGTATAAACAACTACCGACTAATTACGAAATTATCTGGAGGTCCCTTAGGGCTAGGGACCTAGCCTGTGGGGTTCTCTTAGCCCCTTTGCTGCACGAGCTGCCACCAATGTTCTAGCCTTCTCCCGGTGTTTTCCACCGCTGCCCTCCACCCTTCGTTGGTCATTGGCGTAGAGTCCGCGCCTGGAGAAGGCCCAAAGCCGAGTGCTGCTACCAGCGCGCGCTCATCGATTGTCTGTTCGCACTCTGCTGGTAGTGTTGGGTCAGAGCCTCCTAGATAAGCTTATATAGACGTTTCGACTGTTTACAGAAATCACAGTGCGTATGCATAACAACACAGCAATGAACGCGTCCTCATACGCTTTTATGAAAAGTTGTATAGGAGGCTCTGGTTGGGTGCAGGCCGGCGCACGACAGTACAATATGGACGGTGGTTTCGTCAACCTCACCGCAAACTCGACACACTGGCGATTCCACAGTCTGGTCGCAGCGCCGGAGATACACTTGCGTTCGTAGCGTTCCGGCGCGTGCCTCATAAAGTAGGCGGCTGCCCAGGCTGTTGTCGTAGAGCGCAGTCTTTGACGAGATTTCTTCCTCTCACTGATGGTACATGCGCAGTGTTGACTTGGACCCATAGAGTTATTAACAATAAACACTAGAGGTTCAGGTGGTGCTAGTGTGCTGTTGCATTTTGAAGCAGACAGCAACAAGTCTTAATTTTACTTCCGGTAATGCATTCCTATGGGAAAACGAAAATGCGTTTTCTCTCTGCGCTCGATTATAAGAGCGAATTTTGCTTAGTGTTGTTACAAAATAAAAAGTTTGGGACGTTCTAAAATCAGATGTACAAAAATATGTGTCAGTTGGAGCGTTTTTCTCAGAGTTCATGGTGTCGAACACTGCGCTAAAATAGCCCAATACCCATGTATTATACGTGTTGACGTTGCAGACGGCTATTATAGGGCACCTATTTACACATATGGTCAAAGCTATGAAGCACACAGAGTGAATCAGCTTGACAATATACCAAAAGGATGCTAATATGTGCCAAATCAAACAATCAAAACAGACGACAAGAACAAAGCATGACGTTATGAAACGAAGAACACGTACTGGATTAGTAACAAACTGTGCATGAATAATTAAATCTAAATGCTATTACAGCTTTAATTAACCCTACAATAATTTTAATTGTTTTTGTTTTGTTTCTTGAATTGATAGCTTGTATTGACGTACAACATAGAACTGGGCCTCAATTTTTGCTAACTTAAACATCGCTCAGTATTTTTTTTTTAAAGCATTAACTAAGTAAAAATCACTTTTATAATGTGAATAACGCTACATAGTACCCGTTACGAGTAAAGAAACTACGCTGATTTCTATTATTCCCCGGCGAGGAGAAAAATATCACGCACGTTTTCCCATATGAATTCACAGGAAGACTGGAAAAGTAGACTGGTTGCTGTCTGCTTCAATTTGCAACCGGAAGTCCCGTGGACAGTAGCGCCAGCTGAGCCTCTAGCGTTTATTGTAATAACTCTATGCTTGGACCGTGCAGTCTCTGCTTACAGAAGCGCATCCTTCACTCTCACCCTCGTCCGTATCTCTAGTTCCCACATCTGGTGTCGCCAACACTGGAACTGTAAAGAAGCCGCTCTTCTTCTCTAGCTGCCAGCTGGTACAGCCGCCTCTCTAGCATGTCTGCACTCCTGTCAGGTGTCTATCGACGAAAAGTCCCTTAGCCCACCGGTTGCGATCGCCGAGGCGGAGACGGCTGTTGTGGGTCACCTTGTTGGTTGCATCTCTGGCCTCGAATGAGATCACTCGAGATCCCCCTGCACCGTTTCATTGGCTGCCATTCCGCGACATCCCAAGGCCTGCCGCCCAACTTCTCGCTGCCGACGTTTCACAACTTCTCACACTGAGCTAGGGGCAAAGAGAACTGCGTTGGCTAAGGTTAGCCCAGGAACCAACACCGCCCTCTAAAGCTCTCAAGTCACCCAGAAAGAATTGCACCCCCCCCCCCCCCAAATCACGCTTGTGAAGAGCATTGGTTCCTGGCATGGCTACTTGGCAGAAATGTACATAGTGCTCAGTCAAGTACTCGGGCTTGCTAGCCAGCGTAGCACCGAAGTATTTTGTGTGATTCCTGTACGTGGACCATTTCACCGTTCAGCACCAGACTACTCAGTATAATCTCTTCAGAAGCAGCTAGCTGCAGAACTTCCGACTTCTTGGTGTTGAATGTGAGGCCCAGCTTAGTCTCCTCCCTCTCGCATATATCTAGCAACCACCGCAGGTCCTCCACCGTCTCCGCTGTCAATACAATGTCCTCCGCATAGGTAAGACGCACCAGCAGCACCCATTTCGCCTCTGTGCCTCCTTTCAGGTGAGTCGGTGGAAAACGCCAACTGCGACTGGATAAAGTGTTCCTCCAACCCTGACACATAGCATGTAGAGATGTGGGGAGAGCGGGCATCCCTGTCAAAGGGCCCTGGTTACTGTGACCTGCTCTAAACCGGACCCGTTCAAGTGGGTCATCGCTGTATTACTGTGAACTGAACCGCGAACAGGTCCTTTCACGATTTCTGCTCGACTCTTGAGGCTTCCGTGATTACAAGATGGCGGCGGTTGGCGCGATGGAAACGTTGTTCCGGTGACTTTGTTGTTACTGTCGTATAAGCGTGTCACCCAGGTCACTCTGAACTCAACCTACGCTACCGCATGAACCAGACATTGTGCATTTATCAACGTTCATTAGTACCACAATGATTCCATCGCTTCCCCGAAGAAGCTTCTTGTATCCATGAGCATGGCAAGGACATGCATCTGCTCCGGGCAACGTTCCAACCCGAACTGGTTTTCCCCTTTGTGAAAGTATCTACAGTCTATATTTGCATCACACTTAACATTCGAATCATTTTCACACTTAGTAGACCCTAAACCTCGCAGGAAGTGCTCGGCGTCTTGCCCTCATTCGAGGTTTTATCGTTGACGTGTCGGTTGGCAGTGCACTTGAGGTGTATCCCTGTTCAGGAGCGCCTGCCACTTTTTTAGCCTCCTCTGCATTCTCTCGTACGAGCACAGTTTCTGTGTTTGGTTTATCCTGAGCCTGCTGCCACACTGTTTCAGGTTGAAGATCTTCCGATTCGCTAGACCCGGACACTCCGATTGTATACGATTTATGATACCCAAACGCGTGGCTTTCATCTTCCGGTTCTTTATGAAACTTGCTGGCATTCCATGTTTAACCGTCGTTCAGCTTGAAAGTGTTGGGTTTTTTTCCTCGCGATGATCTTCCTTGGCTTGGAGAATGAAAGTTGCTCTTTGTACTGACGAGTAGGCAACTTTACTTGTACAAAGTCATCTACCTAAAACTATCGGTCCTTTGCCCTCCCCTTTAAATCTGTATATTTCTTCGCCTTCACCTGGTACTTTTTTCACCTTCTCTTGAAGCTGGTGATTTCTTTACGATGATTATCTGGACGTCGAACAAAAACTCAGGCCAAGATTTCGACCGTGCAGCAGGAAGGCAAGTGTGCAACCGGTGGTGGAATGAGGCGTCGCTCTGTAAACTCCGGGGTATTCCGTGACCGCTACTCGTAAACGGCGATATTCGAGAGTTGCAACTTGAACAACACTTCTGAATACTCTGTTGAATCCTTCGAACAACCCATTCGCTTCAGGGTGGTATGTACAAATGCAGCTGGGTGATTCTTCTCTTTTGGAGAAAATCCTTGAACTGTGATGAGGTAAAGTGGCTTCCGTGATCTGTAACCACTTCTAGTGTATGGCCTTCTCTGCTGAAAATGGAACGCAAGAATATAATCAGCGTTGTTGTTGTCACGTTGCTTGCAAACTCTACTTCCGAACAGCGGCTGTCCTAGTCCAACACTGTTATCATGTATCTGCAACTTTGTGGAGAACGCTCAAGTGGTCCGATCACATCAATTCTTAATTTCTTCCATCGTGCAGATGGTATGGACGCCGAAGGTAGTCGGCGAGCCTTGGACAATGTTGGTCGAACTCCCTGTCTTCTCTTCACCAGGGATGCGGAGTCTATACCAAGTCCCAAATTCGGCGAAGATGGTTTGGGAAA
The DNA here is from genome assembly GCA_013358835.2 of Ixodes persulcatus. Classification (NCBI taxonomy): domain Eukaryota; kingdom Metazoa; phylum Arthropoda; class Arachnida; order Ixodida; family Ixodidae; genus Ixodes; species Ixodes persulcatus. The sequence goes on along the minus strand of JABSTQ010009321.1, from coordinate 154,238 downwards.
CTCGCCTTTTATGCTTGATTCGCAGCTCATAAGTTCCAGTCTCGTCTGCAAACACTGCAGTGTAGTGCTATCAGTTCGAAGCGACAACGCTGACAATATCCATCTGGTCCAAGAAGCGTTGTTCCTTGCAAATCGACGTACAGAAGTATCAGTGACGCTTTCTGCCCCGCACAATAACACAGCAGTAAACAGACTTGTACGTAACGCGTTACAAGTAATGGATCACTTGTAATCGATTACATTTTACTGTTATTTTTGAAACGCTTCAATTACTTTCTTTAGGGAGTAACGATCCTTGTAATTGAATTACTTTTTTGCTGTAATCGTTTACAAAATTAAACGTTACAATTTTTCTCAACGTCTTTTTTTTTTTTGGGGGGGGGGGGGGTTGGGGGTGGGGGGGGGGGGGGTACATATGCTGGAGTTACTCAGCTCTAGGCAACGGTCTTCTTTTTTTCTTTTTTTTTTTAACCACTAGGCACGGGACTTCGAGGATTAGTAGGCCACTTCACTATGCTTCGTTTCCTAAGTACACTTTTTTTTTTTTTGGGGGGGGGGGGGGGGGAGGGGAGGGAGGGGGTACACCGGAGATTACGTTTGGGTATGAAAAATGACCTTACTCAGCCTCTCGTAAGTAATGTACTTACACACGGCTCCCTTTAATTTTATTTATTTATTTTCACGATAGGGTTTGGATGAATTGGCGTCACTCACTCAGCTCTAAGCAAAAACGGTCAAGGCTTTCTTCTTTTTCTTTTCGGAACAACTGAGCGCGAGACCCCAAGGATTATGCTACAGTAATGAAAAAAGTTGAGTGAAAAATAACGTGGGAAATAATCGATTACTTTAGAGTAATTTTTCGATTACCTTTTTGAGGTTGTAATTGTAATCGGTTACTTTTTACAGCGAAGTAATGGTAATTGTGATCGGTTACTTCTTTTCAGTAACGTGCACAGGTCTGGCAGTAAAGCGCCCCTGAGCTGGTGTTTCTTTCTTAGAGTAGTCAAGCAATTTGATATTCGCAGGTTGCAGCGAGTCGTTTCTTGTGAAGCTTGCGTTCTGTCAACTAGAAATGTGACATCATTGCCTTCAACGTTTACGGTGGACGGCACCGAAGGCTATTTCACCGGAGTCCTTACTAGCAGTAGTCGAACTTCTTCTCGTTCAGGATCGGAGGATGAGTCAGTCGTCACTTCGTGCGTGTGCAAGCCGGCCCTCTTTCTTCTCGGCAGACGGATTCGAAGTGTCTGTCTGCCGGACACTTAGATGAATTTTTACAATGTTGTGCAGAGCCGCATCTATAGCAGGATATTTTCTTTGGTGGATCTTGGTTGGAAGTGCTTGCAGTAGACTGGTTTTGCTACCGTCCTGTTGTCCTTCTCTTACAAACTGAACATGCACAGGTCATGCGATGTACCCTCCGTGCTAGAGCATGAATTAGCATAGCCTTCTTGCGCTCGATGCTAAACTCGCCTGACTCCACGACCTTCAAGTAATTGTCGAACATTCGGTGCCATTGCTTCCATGGCACAGGAGGCTTGCCTGGTTTCTCTTGAAACAGAGGTAAAGGCGGTAGACAGCCGGTGTTCCTCGTCGAGGATGGTCGGGAGACAGTCCCAGCAAAGGACCATATTGTTTTCGCAGCATCCATCTTCGCCAAAATATATGTTGTATCGGTAAGAATGGCAAGGATAAGCATCTGCAACGTTCCAACTAGTGTCACTAAATAAGCTCTAGTTCCAACTCGAACTGATTTATTTCATGACGATGATAATTATCTCTTAATCGTGTGTTCAGTGGCGACACAACAAAGTACAAGCATCCGGGAGCTCGCTTACGCCAGCACATCGCTGCATGTTTGAAACGTAGTGAATAAAACTCGGGGCAAACCGGTTTGATTCCAATGCTTGCCTGCTGAAACCCGACCATTGTGCGTTGATCTGGCACATGGCACGGCACGACCTGTCTAAGACCGCCATAGTTGCCCGATAGTGGCTACCCCTATAGACGTTTGCAAGCATGGCGTCCCGGCTCGTGCCCCATCCGTGCAGGCACGTGCAGCATGCACGTGAAGATAGCCTTGGCAGGCCTGAGATTCCACGTGCTTGCTCAGACGAGGAAGAGCATGGCGGCCGCCGTCGTGTATATTAATAAAAGCTTTATGGTGACAGACTTCAAGACGACAGGAGTGCTTGTTTTTAATTATTATGCAATGCTCGTCGCTCAAGTCCAACAGATTCAACCAACGTTCCACAAATTAAGTATTATAATTATAATTAAGTATTTTTTATAGTATTGCGACGACGCGAGTGTCGCGTGAATCTCGCGAAGAAAGAAACCACGTGACACGAGTGACCGCGACGGTGGGTGGGCCCAGGGGGCTACTGGTCAACAACATGGCGGCCGCGGTGGCCGCGGACGGCGACCCTGCGGCGGGAGACCGCATCGAGTTCGCCGTCCTCGTGAGAGGTCGCGGATCGACCGCCGAATGGCTGGCCGACCTGCTTCGCGCCCAGGAGCTTACCGTCGAGTGCACGGCCGTGCGCCGGGAGACTCACCATCTGCTGCTCATCCGACTGCCACCGCACACCGCACCGCAGGCCGCCGAACAGGTAAATAATAATTGGGGTTGTGGGGATATTTAGACAGCGTGTAGTTAGTCAGCCATTTCAAAGATGCGACGAGTCACTCGCTGTAGATGAGAAATTTAGACAGTGCAGTACAATCGCTAGCCTGGGGTCTTTAACGTGCACCACGCAGTAGTGATACACGACCGCACGCCGGTACGATGCTCCTCCAGATCGAAACGGGCAGGGGTGGGGATTGAACCCATTATCTCTCGGTTCTGCAGCCCGAGCTTTCGCTCCACTTGCTCCGAGCTGGTGTGCGCTAGCCCACTTGGCCACCGATCCCCCTCCGCCGAACAGGTCCCGTCTGCTTCGTTCAGTCGGTCGATCGGCCTATACCGGTTAGTCAGTGCACGCCGATTCGCAGCTGCAAAAAGGCCAGAAAGAAAAAAAAACGATGTCCTAGAACGTTTGGTTGTTCCCGACAGTCTAGGATAGTCTTGGTCAGTCTCGAACAGTCTTGTACAATCTTGGAGTATCTTAGACAGTCCAGGGGTGCTATGTTGCGCTTTTTGGACTCCCAGGAGACTTGGAAGAGGGAAGTGACGTCAACGACTAGAGAAACGCAGATTGGATGTTGACAGAAGAAAACAAAATCAACATCCAATCTGCATTTGCTGCGTTGTTGACGTCACTTCCCTCTCCCTAGTCTCCTGGGAGTCCAAAAAGCGCAACATAGCCCCCTGGGGTGCTATGTTGCGCTTTTCGGACTCCCAGGAGACTTGGAAGAGGGAAGTGACGTCAACGACTAGAGAAACGCAGATTGGATGTTGACAGAAGAAAACAAAATCAACATCCAATCTGCATTTGCTGCGTTGTTGACGTCACTTCCTCCTGGGAGTCCAAAAAGCGCAACATAGCCCCCCTGGACAGTCTTGGGTAGTCTTGGCCTATCCGGTCAGTCTGAGCAGTCCTGGAAAGACCTCGACAGCCCTTGTCTGTGGCAGCAATGAGTATACATGGCTTGCAAGGGACGTCATCACGCCATTCTGGTGGTACTTCTTGTGTGTTCTTGTTGATACAAAAAATAATTTGGTGGTGCGAAATGAATGCTGCAGGTGGCACGCGCTCAGCAGCGAGATCCCCACGTTGGCAGCTGATGAGACGCCAATGCAAGCTATGTATGAAAAGAATACACTGGTCACAACCTTTGAGGAATTGTTTGCGATGAAAGCATGGCGACAATCTTGGTGATGAGTAGAGTATATTAATACACAGTCAGCACTACTAATATTAAACAGCGCAAAAAAACGTCGGCGGAAGAGAAAAGGACGGTATAGAACGAAAGAACGCTGACTCCCAACTGATTTATTTAGAAAGAAGTGAAAAGAAGGAAAAAGAAGCCACGAAAATTGAACCCCCCATGAAGTGAAGACAAGATAAAAGAAACAAAGAAAACTTTACTACAGTCAGTACTAAAATAAATTAGTACGAAATGAGTGACACAAAATGGTGACGCTTGACGCTGCAGTCAAGCAAACGAAGCGAGAATGAGATTGCCTGGTGGGTGTCATATTTGTAGCACAAGGGATGCCGGCATACAAACGCCGTTCCCACAGCGCGTTTTCTTTGCGCCGCTGCTGTGTTTCAGGCTTTCGCCGGCCATACATGATGTGCACATGGGATCTCTCTTTGCTCGCTCATTGATAGCAGCGTAATACAAATAGCTCAGGGACAATTAGAATTATTTGAAGCTTCCGAAGAATCCATTACAAGATAGTACTCCGTTTATAGCGGGCCGCCTTGCTCGCTAAACTACTCCAGTGTAACCCACCACGCGCGAAATCTTAATGCGCAGGTGGGACTGTTCAAGATGCACAAAGACGGCTACGAAAAGCCCTTTCACCGCTCCAACTGGCGTGATTTCAGCCACAGCGAAGAACCCGACCCGGCGTCCCTGTTCTCACTCGCCGAACGCCAGGAGATCGTCCAGCACCTTTTGTACAGCATCCGGGCCACCCAGCTCACCGAGGTGGTCGGCGTTCAGCCGCGCCGCATCCCCATCTATCCTGGACAATCCATCTTCGCCGTCTGCCAGCGGGCGCGCATCATCAAGGCCCAGTTCCCGCCCCACGACTACGCCAACCTCTACGCCATCCGCAGCGTCTGGCTATCCCACCTTACCATACCGGTCCACATGATCCGCGCCTACTTCGGCCTCCGCATTGCCTTCTACTACGCTTTCCTGTCCTTCTACACCTGGTCCCTGATGGTGCCGATGGTCATGGGGGTGCTGGTTCATCAGCACCGGGACTCGCTGCGCTGGAGGGTGGCCGGGGTACTGTTCAATCTCTTCTGGAACACCATCATCCTGGAGGTGTGGAAGCGGCGCGCCGAAAACCTCTGCTGCGTCTGGGGACTGCACGAGACACCGCCGACCCGAAACCGACTCCTATACTCGGTCGAGGAACACTCCGCCTTGCAGAAGATCTCCAGGGTGATGGTGTCCCACGTTGTGGTCGGGCTCTGTGTGTCGCTCTGCGTGTTCCAGCAGTACGAGTACTTCTGCCTCGAGAGTTACGTGGCAATAGAGTTCCCGTCGCCTTCGTGGGGGAATAAGCTGGTGCGAGTGCTTCCCGGTGTGCTCAACACTCTGGTGGCCATGGCGTTTAGCGACGTGTACCGCGCGCTGTCTCAAAGGCTGACAGAGTGGGAGAACCATCAGACGCAAGGCGAATACCTCCGCCACCTGACAGGAAAACTGATCGTGTTTGACTTCTTCGGTCGGTTCGGTACTCTCTTCTACACGGCGTTCTACCTTCAGGTAGGGCCGTCGCGCAAACCATCGCACTCTTAGTCTCGGGCGGGCTAAAACAAAAACAACAAATTAGTCGGATCCAACATGGCTTGCAAACATGGCGTCTTGGTTGATATACCCTTAGAGAACGAAGGGTAACTGCAAGCGATTCCAGGTTAGGAGTGTAGCATCTTTATTGACCAAGCTATGACCCTGTATTTAGGTGACGCAGTCTGTGGCCTCATGTAGAAACTAAAACTTCGCAACTATAACAAACAAAACAATGAGCACTCCTATGTTAATTTACAGTACAGCCACAGTGCTAGCTGCGACAAGTCACGGCAAAGTCGATGGGCATCGGCGTCGCATTCACGCACCGTGGGAAAAGCGTTCGGAACGAAATCGACATCTGACCATTTTCTTCCGAACGCATTTGTATCTTATTTGTCTGGAGCGCGTGAAAGTGCGTCTCACGGCACGAGCTCTTGGCATTGGCAGTACTGCTTCGGCATCTTGTTATCGTCTATTTATTAATTTTTTTTCCCAGAGAGCGCGTGCAGTGGGAGTCGGGTACCACAAAAACACTAAGTATAGAGCGGGTTGTTAACGCTGTTGTATAGCTAGGTGTCACCGCCTCCGCGTCGCACGCAGCGGACCCAGGTTCGATTCCCGCAGGCGGCGGGCAACCTTTTTCAAGGATTTGGAAACATCGCAGACGGACGCGATACATCACCAACTACAACGTCAACAACGGCAACAACTACAGCTACAAGCACTACTACTATAACTACAACATCAACGACGGACGTCATTTCCAGTGGTGGGAAAAGCCCATAACAGCTGTCGCTGAAAAAAAATTACACCATCTTCCCGAGGGGAACCATGGGGTGATGCGGAGCATCGTGGATCGTTATTAACGGTGTTATTAACGGTGTTAGTAACGGTGTTAGTAACGTTGTTAACTTGCGTGTTATTACGTTGTTAACTTGCGTTGGTTACCACACATCGCGTGAACGTTGTTGGAAACTCCGCGATGATCCGCATCACCCCATGGTTCCCCTCGGGAAGGTGGTGCAATTTTTTTGTCTTCAGTGGACGTAGCGTTGCTGTTAGTTTGTGGGGTGGTGCTGACGCTTGCTTGCGCCAACCCACTAACTGACGGGACTGTCGATTCCACCAAACTTCATCGGAAGAACGGAGTGAAGTGGAGTCAACAGCGCTGAACTGAACGCGCGCAGCGCGCTACCGCTGCTTATATTCACACTTGAAGGAGAGGAAGACTATAGGAGGAGAGTTGCGCATGCGCGCGCGGTGTGAGTAGAAGCGAACGCACGCGAAGTGCACGCAGCTGGTAGAGAGAGAGAGCGGAGAGAGTAACGCGCAGCTGTTGGAGAGAGGGAAGGAGGAGAGTTGCGCATGCGTAGTGTGAGTGCGGACTACGACGCCGCGGGACATAGACCCGAGCAAGAGATGCTCCGCATCTAAAATTGCGAATAGCGCTCGTGCAGTTAACACAACTCCTGTGACATACGCATTTTCTTCTCAACAAGTATGCATAGGTCACATTGCAGTGTGGCCGTCCAAAGAACCCGACAGGTGGTGGCAAAAGGCTGCCAGAACCATCAGGGCTGACGCGCCCGTGTTCCGTGTCGCGAAGCGAGTCTCGGGTTTAGGGGAGACAAGAGACACGGGCAACCAACACGAGATATCTAACGTTCCTCGGGGAAGCTTCACTAATACCGGTGTTACACGGGCACACTTAACCGCGGTTAACCCACCTTTCTTTCATGACCGCGCCCACTGGCTATCGATCACCGGTGATCGATGGTTTCCAAGCGCCATCAAGAAATTAAATCTACTTGTTGGTGAGCGCGTTGGTGATGATGTAACTTTAGAAAGAGTTTTATAGATAAAGACAGGGGACGGGACAACACATCTTTCAACTTTCAACACACAAATGATTTATTGCCGGCAAGCATCGCCTTGGGAAACTCCCTAGAGGAGAGGGAAAGTTAGAAGGAGGGGAAGGGGAAAGAGGGGGGCAAGAGGAGGCCCCGAGTAGAAAAAACGGGAGGAGAGCGCAGTGGGAAATTAAAACGCAGAGACAGCGACGGATTCCCGGCACGTGACTGGGGGGTAGCTTCCATGGCGGTCCAGAGAACCCCGCAGGTGACGGCAAAAGGCTGCCAGAACTAAAGCCCCTCGATCTGTTTGCGTTTGTCTTTATTTATTCTTTATCAGGGGGCTTAGACAGAGCAATCAGCGTCCGCGTCCCGTGTCGCGAGTCTCAAGGAGACACGAAACAAGTTCCTCGGGAAAGCTTCACTAAACAAGTTCGAGGTAACCGGGATTATTTTTAAAAGTTGACAGAGGAAGATAATATTTTTCTCTCACTACAGTAGCTACAAAAACAGGAGTCGGATACGAGAAAAGGAAATGCTTCGGAGTAGGGGGATGTTCAGAATTTCTCGTCGCAGGATTCTTTGGATTCCTCGTAGCTAAAAGACCACACTTGCTTTTCCGATGTCACACCATACTATGGTGCCGGCATTCACCTAGAGAGTATCAATAGCAGAGCGGCAAGTCACAGACCGTGATTTTGTATCTCCGTTAGTTGGAATAGAAAAAGCAGAGAGCTATAGAATGTCTGCCAACAGACATCCCTTTAGGCCCGCTTCACACGGGGCAGCTTTCCCAGCAATGTTATTGTTGCTGGCGAGCTGTTCCCTAGCTTTTCCAAGATCCCAAATGAAGTTGCTGAGAGAAATTGCCCCGCCTAAAGCGGGCCTTTGCAATACTTAGCTTGCAAGTGTCGCCATTGCTGCGTACTGACGGTTATTTCTACTTACTGGTTTCTTCGAGCTACAATTTCTGCGTTGTAAAACCTACGCGGCTTACCGAACGCTCGCGTCGCATAAAATACTGGCATGGCCGCCAATGACGTCACATGCAATTTATGTAAACGTCTGACTAGTGACCTGTGTTTCACTCAAGCAAATATCCAGCCCTGACCAATATATGTCGCTGGTGCCTGCAGGGGCGGATTTAGAGGGGGGGTCCGGATGTCCTGACCCCCCTCTTGATTTCTGCATGTGTAAAATTTAGGGCGTAAAACGAAGGAACGAAGGAGAGGGGGAGGGGGTTCCTAAACATATGGTACGCTGACCAACACCTGAACCCCCCTCCCCCCCCCCCCCTCAGGAAATTCCTGCATCCGCCCCTGGGTGCCTGAAACTCTAGCCTCGCCTGAAGAAGTGTGATGCGCTGGTCAATAACTTGGGCAACCATTTCTACTCAATGGGCCACATGCAGGGGCGTAGCCAGGGGAGGGGCTATGGGGCTTTAACCCTACCCTCTCTCCCGAAATTCAGCCGACTCTAGGCTATAATATGCACGTGCATCCCCTTCCCCTCCCCCGAAACAAATTTCTGGCTACGCCTCTGGCCCCATGTCCAAAATGTGCCATCCAAGTATAAGGTATCAAAGTATACATGTGGTTTCTTTCATTTTCTTTCGGTTTACGTTTCTAAAAGCGCTGGAACTGTCACTGTGCAGAACGTCCGACTGCTTCGGAAGCAAGTCTACATCCAGCTCGTCCTAGCCTTCACCAAGGACAACCTGGTGGAGGTAGCCATGCCCAGGGCAGTGCGCGAGATCTCCGCCCTTATCCGAAACCTAATACGTCGAGACTCCAGCTACCTGCCAGGCGTCCACAGCATACTCAGCGAGGCTGAGATGACAGCCTACAACAGCACCTACATGGACTACTACAAGATGTTCAGCCAGTTCGCGTTCGTCTTCCTGTTCGGTCCCATAGTGCCGCTGGCGCCCCTGGTGGCCTTCTTTGGCAACCTGCTCGAGATGCTGGTCGTTGGCTACAAGCTCATCGTTGTCTTCCAGAGGCCTCTGAAGGTCGGCTTCGATGGCATCGGCATCTGGGAACCCGCGTTCAGGGCTATCGGGTTCCTCGCCGTGCCGTCCAATATCGCGTTGCTGTGCGTGGAGAACCCGGACCCCCTGAGTACGTTGTCGAGGCTTTTCACCGACACCGAGTTTGTGCTGTTCCTGGTTAGCCTCGAGCATATCATCCTGTTCCTCAAGCTCGTGCTTCAGTACACGCTCCGCTCCCAGACCGTCTGTCCCCACGCGTATTTCCGACCAGTTCTCTAAATCGGCCTCCAATGATTGTCTTTCAATCTTATATAGGTAGTGTCTTAACTTGCTTTATTGTAAAGGATGAAATCGAAAATGGATATTTCTCTGCTTTGCACGGCGTCACAGCCCAGTGATTTCCTTACACCCTAGGGGGGGGGGGGGGGGGGGTTGCATTTTTTGTCTTAAAAAAAACCTAAAAGAAATCTTCCGCTAATATAGAAAAATGAATAAAGTACGTAATGTTTATTTTGCGCGAAACCTTTGTTTTCTTGAGCGCGCTGGCTCAAAAGTGGTTCCTATATAGACCTAACGTCACAGTGGCATCAGAGCACGAGCCATTTCGTCGCCTCTCCTCCGCGCTCATTAGCTCCTTGGCTCCTCCTCCCGTTGACGTGAAGGAGAACAGAAGAGAGGTTTCCCCGTTGAATATATTTTCGTTATTGACATTCATTGCTGTATCACAGTATTGATACCGTGACTGATATTTTTTGACGTTGCTCTTTGCTTTACTTTCTGTTTTCTTAAGGAAATTACGCATTCTTCATTAAATGTTTAAACTGTCATGTTGAATGTAGAGGTTCAGAACCTCTGTCAAGCGCCATGTTTGCATCACTGTCGACATGCAGAAAAAACAGGAAAAAGAGTGAAGTAAATAGAGTAAATAAATTGCCTCCTTGTGCCTACCCCCCAGACACCTCGAAATTCAGACAACCCCTCTAATTTTAATTCCTGGGGAAACCCCTGCCACAGTCGGCAACGGCACCGGTGAGAAAAAGCGATGTGTTTGGTATGCTATTGTCGCGTGAAATTGCTCTGGTGCGAATGTTCGACATCCCCAGAGTCTTCAAAGGCATGCGCTCAGGATAGTTAGATTGTGGTGCCTGAAGCGCGTTTCCGACCGTAGGGTGCCTACATGTCTGTCTGTCTCAGGGTGAAGGCATCCATTGTTGCCCTGAATGTGCCAGCGCGTGACGCTCTCGTGCACTCGGTGCGTGACTTGGGCGGTAAGATGGCGTCTATGCATTAGCCAAAGCTACGCGCTCGAGCTGAGTGTTACCGAATCGCGCGCACATTAAAATGCATAAAAAAACGATTGGGCGGAAAAATGGCTGAGATGTAACCACTCAAGCAAAAGCGCGCGTGCGTATGAAGGCACTCTATCCGATCGGTGTGTTTAGCGCCCTACCTCCTCCATACATCAAAACAAAAGTGATCCCGAAGTGGCAAAGCATGACGTCACAGAAGCCTACGTCTCTGGTCTGAGTGCCATGCTAGAGAGGACCCCGTCGTGACGTCACCGCTCCAAACAAACCGTTGCTAGGGGCGTTGTCATGCACGAATACATGGGTCTAGATTCCGCTCCGAAAGAACGATTTGTCAAAAATCAGACGTGGAATTTAATCGTTTAAAAATAATAGATAAAGGAAGCCTAGATTTTACACTTACCTCAACAGAAGTTTGCCGAGAATCGGCTGTTTCTGAAATATTTTCCACGGCAAATATTTCGGGTCTAATAAAACTAATCAGGTTTATAAAAACGAATTGTATTTGCACGCGATACGAGATACTGTCTGACGAAAATCATCACACGTATGGAGATCTGCTAAAAATACAGCAAGAAAAGCATTTGTTTACAACATGATATCAAAGCAGCCTCGGGCCCTCTTTCTGATTTCGTAGTTCACGTGCATTGTAATGAAAGCAAATATTTTGACTCTAACATGAGCGGTTCAAGACCCCAAACTTCGTTTTTTAGGCTCGCAATATGGATATATGTTTCGTCGAACGAAGAAAACATTATACTGATTCCTAAATTTTAAAGGGGCACTAACACATCAAATTTTTTTTTTATTATTATTATTCGAAACGATTGAAAACGATGCCGGGACATTACCCTCAAAATTCGAAACTTGGGAATTCAGTATTTGTGAAGTAAAAAAACAATTTCCAAATGCCGAATTTGAAGTTCCCGCGCGATCCGCGCCAGTGCAGTGACGTCACATTTTGCGGTCTCCTGTGAGTCGACTTTCTCTCGGACCTCAGCTCCACGCTACAAAGCAAAGCGCCGTTGCCACCGCGACCCGAAGCGCTGGCGACCGGAAAAAAAACGGTTTCTTTGTCCGGTTCCCCGACACACCGATCATCCTCTGCGCGAGCGCCGCCAAGTTTTCCGAGGGAGGATACAAATCCAGGAAGCGACATCACAACGAACTCAGATTTTTGGTATTTCAAAAAGAGGGGCCTAGTGCGTTCGCAATTGCGTTAAAAAACGTGTTTTACGATTGCCGTTATTAAATGTTATAGAAATGTCGCCTACAAAGCTTCTAAATTTTATGATTTTTGACGTGACCAATCAAAAGAAGCAAGGAGGTGAGCAGCGGGGGAGAAAAACGCAAAAAATAGAAAGGCGCGCGCGCGCGCTGGAAATTTTTTTTTTTTTTTTTTTCGCGTTGCGGTTTTTATTTTATTTTTTTGCGTGTTTGTTACTAAAACTTGCATCGGTTTAGACAATAAAAAAAAATACGACCTTTGGGGTGTCAGGGCCCCCTTAAAGGGGCCATGCAATCATATTTAAGCGTCTACCTTTTTTTGCGGTTTCCCCGTCTCTTGGGGTTCGGGCAGGCCAGCGGGCACGGGGGGAGTAACTAAATATCAGTGCGTCATATTTTAACCGGACGACGCGGAAACCTCCTCCACCTACGGGGGCGACCCGCGGTGTCGAAAGCGCGCGATATGTGACGTCTTAGGCCCGGTCTTGGGCGTACTACTGGTAACTTTTAAAATACAGCGAAATTCGAGAAAAGAAAAGTTTCATTAAGTTACTACGTTCAGTGCGCTCAGGTTCGGTGCAAATTAAAAACCAGTAAAAAAGTGCTTGCACGGCCCCTTTAAGCGGTTTGTGCAGGTGAGTTATACTAGGGTGCCTTCATGTGCGCTTCGCATAGAGTGATGCCAACTGCCTGTTTCCCTTTCCCACACCCTCTTCCACCGCCATTTTGTTCCTCTCATTGTTTCCCCGTGCGCCGGAAAGTGGCCTTTGTGTCCATCGGTCCTCCCATCCGAGGGGGAAAATGCTAATCCTCCCTCCGTGGGTTCCACAACGCTGCTCCGAACTTGTGAGATAAGGTGCTTGTTTCCGGGAGGGTTATAAGCCCCACGGATTATCGTCGAGAACCAAAATGGCTGCTGGTTTGTCGGCGAGTGGTATTACAAAGGGTGGCATCACCCTAACAAAGCGCACATGAAGGCTCCCTAAGTTATGCAGCCAGGGGGACATTATGTGGGTGGCTAATCTTTGCAATAAGTCGGCGAATTAATTAAAATTCGTCAGTTAACTTTTTAAGTAGTGAAAATAGACACATGGTTCTAATTAGACTGAGCGTCATCGAAAACCACTATACCCGTTTTCACCTCAAGAACCGTAGTAAAAAAAAGTCCGGCTCCTCGCGGAGCATTACTACTTTTCCCTTTTATGAGAAGAATTAATACATATATAGTGCATTTTAGATTAGGTACATGTAACCTTATCAAGACGTATACGTTTCAAACGCCAAAAGCATCGCTTCTTCCTCCGACAACCAAATCTTGTAAGAACTACTTCACCCGGCGTATGAACAATGCGCAAAACGTCCTGTGCATTGCCGGGATTGTGGTTGTACTCCAACTTTCACAGACTGTACTGTACTAAAGAAAAACAGAAACAAAACCCCACGGGAAATACTCGATGCTCGAGAAATTGCTAGATTAGGGCTGCAATGTGTAAGCGCACCCTCTTTATCTTTGTCCGATAAAGAATTGCGGTTTCTTGACCAAGGATGACTAGTTTTTGGGTGGGTGCCGATGAGTGATGCAGGATTTTTAGCCTTTCTATGATTTTTACGATGTGTATCTGTATATCTTTCCTAACTTGTTTGTGTTGTTGCCGGTAATATATATCGAGCTCCAACGGAAATAAAGTTCAGTTTTAAGCAGTGTTGGGTAAAGTACATCTAAAAGATTCTTAAACTAAAGTACAACGTAAATTAAACGTGATGTACTTCAAGTAAAGTAGTAAGTACACTGGGTGCAATGTATTTAAGTAAAGTACTATAAATACAATGTACCTTCAAAGTAAAGTACAAGTATTTTTACACAATCGTCCGTGATGCCCTCTAATTCCCCTATAGTGATTTTCTAACTGCTATGCATTGCCTAGGGGTAATCAGGGCTGCATGACCTATTTTCAAAAACAGCGGCAATCACTGTATAGCTAGTGATTTTCTCGCACTGGATTATTGCACCCAAGGGGGTGAAATGTACTAGAAGAGAGCATGACGTCAGCCCTGCAGCTTCTGCAAGCAATCCTCTCATAGAGGAGTGTCCTCTCCTTAATGAAAAAAAAAAACAGTGTGTGTGCAAGCGAGCTGGTGATAATTAATCATAATGTGACACCTGAGATTGGGGTGTGAAAAAATTAAGGAATTTTCAAGTCGAAGGAAAAGACAAAAGAGAATGTCTCAAAACATTGTGACGTTCTCCTCTGTTGTCTTTTTCTTCGACTCGAAAGTTAAATTTTTCCGCACCACAGTCTCAGGTGCTACATTATGATTAATTTTGCTCGCTTAAAATTTGAAACGTCCTCCCTTGCGCTGACCGACCGAGAAGTGGCGAGAGTTCGAAAAGTTACGGGAAGCCGCCCCAGAACAAGCGGAGCGATGCGTCGTCTGCTCACGTTTCTGGTGAGTATTTCTTCGGAGTTGACAAAGCATCATTCCATGATACAAATTTAACAAAACCAAATTTGGGGAATGTACTTTGAAGTCGGGAATTGTACTTTCCTTGGAAAGTACCAGAAAAAAATACTTAAAGTACAAGTACATACTCAGAGAACATACTTCAAGTAAGGTACAAGTTTCCTAAACCGACTTGAAGATAGTACTTTAAGTACAATGTACAATGTACTTCAAGTACTTCCCAACACTGGTTGTAAGTAGCGCTGTGTCTGTGTCGTCTTCTGCGTCCGTCGTCTAGTTGCGCTTTTTAAATCATTGTGAATCACCAACTTTCCTAACTTTCTACTCTCGTCTATTGCAGAGTGTGTCCAACTGTTCGATCCGGGTCACATGGTTTAAAGGGCGAGCTTGCAATTCGAGCTGCGAGGTGGTGAGGAACGCGTTGAACGCCTGCGAGCGTCCCCGTCCACTCCGTCTTTCCGCTTGCTTTCCTCCTCGCCGCACGGCAACGCAGCGCATGCACATTTGCGACCAATCGGCGCGGGAGGCATCCGCCATTAATTTGCAAACGCCCCCCATGGTTTCAGTTGGACCTTGGTTAAGAGCCACTAAATGAGCTACGCTTAGAGGATTGTTGCCCGATATTGTTGTGGGTGCTGCCATCTTGGTGCTTGTGCAGAGCAGACGCAACCCGGTGTTGGAAAGCTCATGGAATATTGCTTTGCTCCGTCCCGAACTGTCTAAAGACATTTGTGGAGAACGGAAAAGCATTTCCTGTGATTTCAGATAAAGCTCCAGATAACTGGCAGCTGTGCTTTTAAGCCTCAAGATGGGCAAGTGTCGTTACTCTGAAGTGTAGCTTATTTGGTGGCACTAGTGGCCACAAAGTGGAATAAGCATTTCAAGGGTTCCAACTTTGGTGGTGTCCCTTGTAACTGCCATAGAGCAGGGATTCCTAATCTTTGTGCCGAAAGTGACTTCTTCCATTGACTTTTCTTTTTTTATTTGCTGACAATGCCTTTTTTTTTTTCACTTTTATTTTTCTGTTTTGTATGCAGCCTACACCTACACTGAGCACGACTTGCCTCCTCCTCAGACCATACTTTTTTTTTTTTTTCTTCCTACAAACTTGGAGGCCCAAAACAGTCTACAACAGGCCCAAAAAGAGTGTTTGAGGAGCTCTATGTCCCTGGAGCTCAACGGAGCCAAAAGGATCTAGCTTCATTGCTCGAGATTCGGTAACAGCTTTCCACTAGGCCTATTTTTGATCCAGTAATTCCATAACTGGTAGATTTTAAAAACCTGATATTGCGAGAATGTGGATAATGTAGAGCTACCCAATTTGCACAGTTTATCTAGCACACTCGACTGTTTGTCGGAACGAATAGATTCTCAGATGGAATGGCGTGCTACGAGATTGTAAACGGCATTTATTCAAAATAAGCATTGCTCCGGTTTTCTTTGTTAAGAAAATTACGATGCTGGAACTGCAGTGGACAGTCCCTTGCTGATGAGGAATGCCTCTGTGCTTGGCTCCCTGCCCAGGAAGTTCCTCAGCATCACTTCGCCATCCTTGAGACGAGAAAAAAGAATGCAAGGACTTCACTCAACTGGACGGACCTGTATCCTTCCAATAGGATGGAAGCTTTCGCCTCCTGCTGTGCTAGCTAGGTGGCAAGTACAGGGTAGCTCATTCTATCATGCCCTTGGCTGCACAGAATTTATACACAGTGCCGACAATACTGATGTAGTAGTAGACTAGATATGTCAAACCAGGAAGACAAGCTGTTGGTTAAATGATTGGTATTCATGAAGCAGATGCACCGGCCACGGAGAGCAAACCCATGGTGACCACAGAAACATACCAGACTGCCTCCTGGACACAGGATTTTCTCGCGGTAGTCCCTGCCAGTCTTGGGATTCAGTATACCCTCCTTCTTGAACCTTGCGTCAAACATGTCCATACTGTACACTTCGCTCCACTGCAAGGAAAATGCAGTCGAACGCCTTTATTACAAATTTCAGGGGACCGGCAAATAGTTCTGTTGTACTAATTCCTTCGCCTTAAAATGTTGAGCACAAAAAAATCAATCTCACAAAATGGAATGCGAGCCACTGCGTAGCACTGCGCTTGCACGACAGAGGGGCCTTTTTGTGTGCGACTCCATTGGTCTAGCTTGGAATTTGGTGTCATCGGAGGGAAGTTGCTGCCCAATCAGAACAGGCTTGGCAGGCTGCAGAGCACAAATCTACAGTGTGCCCCCTAAAAAAAAATTTAACGAACTCTTTTTTTCGCTACAAAAATAAACCATGCATCCCCTAATGCTCAGTCTCCATTCAAAGGTGGCACTAGCGGCCCGGGACAGATGCCAAAGTTTCAGAACTAACCGTTATCTCATTCAAAAGTTACAAGCGATTGCCTGAAGCATTCAACGGGAAAATGAGGCCCGGTACCCGACGCCATTCATCCCCACGTATTTGTGGGCTTCATCGGCCGCCATTTTCCTCATTTTGATAAGTCTCATTGAAGAGTGGTTAGTAACACCATCCAAACCATAAATAATATAATCATGTAAAATGTTTTTCTGCCACCAACTAACACCAAGGTGGGAGGCTGCCATCTTGCCATCCGGTCAACCAGGTCCGCAGGCTACGCGCACCCACCAAGTATCCGTAGTACTGGGCGTCGTAGCCTCCCATCAAGTGGCCGAAGCTGGCCGCAAAGTTGGTCCCCTCCTGGGGAGAGTATCCCAAGAGCGACTCCTGGATCTCTCGGAACACCTTCCTCGTATCCGCCTGAAAAACCGCAGCCACTGTTTCGAGGCTTACGCCGGTCCGAGCCGTACAAAAGTACAAGAGCAAATGCTCTGCAAACAATGGATTGGATCGTATTTCGCCAGATCCACCTTAGCACGTGCAGTTACAGCACGCCTGGCTTCCGACGCCGCACCAAAGATGGTGGCATCTTTGGTGCGACGTCGGAGGTTTGTTCTTCCACAAAACGAAACAAAAGAAAAACAGCAGCATCAACCTCGTATCGTCACCAAAAACGACCGCCTCCCGTGAACGCATTCAAGCTTCATAACTTGGCAGTACCATCTTTTCCGGTGTGTAAGTCACGATTTTTTTCCCAGATCTTCATCAGCAAGTTTTACGAGCATTTCTTTTTTTTTTTTTTTAACTTTGTCTGCTTGGAACATAGGCTGCAACGACATTTACGACAAAGAAAGATCGGCAAAGCACCCGTCGACGGCCTCCCTTTTTGGTGGTCCGAGAGACGGAACCGCGGACTTCACGTCCTGTCACAGTGAACAATCTAGAAAAGCACAGATCCTATGTGCAATCACGTACCGACCTTTTCTCGAGTTATACAATGGTGCGGCTTATAGACTGGAAAACGTGACACAGGGCGGTCATGCTCGTCTGCCGTCTCGTGCCCGGTTTAGCCAAAAGCATTTTGAGAAACGTTTGCGAAAAAATCGATAGGATCAAAGTGGGGTGCAAGTCATGCTCACCTCGGGTCGAGAGTGCAGCTCGATGTCGAAGAGCGCGAGGCTGACCTGCCTCAGATTAAACTGGGCCACGTTGGCGAGGCGAGAGGCCATCAGCTTCTCGGCCAGGTCCTCCGGTATCGGCTCCCCGGTCGAGTAGTGGCCGGACATGAGCCGCAGGGCCTCCAGGTCCCAGCACCAGTTCTCCAACATCTGGGACGGGCACTCCAGAAAGTCCCTCTCGACCCTCGTGCCCCTGCAAGCCGCCCAAAGCCGTCGGAGAAGGCGCCGTTAATGCCGGGAAGTCGATTTGAATCCCGCAAGTCTGGCAAAAAAAATTACCGACGGCTTCCGACGTAAAATTGTACAATTGTACCGCGCGTTTGTTTGGACAGCGGGAAGTAGGTCGGCCCTGATGGGTGTCTGGCATCTCGGTTGTAGGCGAGAAATTTAGCCAGTGCATTCCCACTGCTAGCCCGAGGTCTTGAAATAGGTACTCCGGCAATTTCTTTAGTTACTCTAACTATATTTTATGAAACCCCGGCCTTTACCCCTTTCGGCACACTATCTACCACATTTTCCAGACAATGGTCTGTACCCGGTGCATAGTCCACAAGGGAAAAGTTGGGGTCAAAAATAAAAGTTGTTACTTAGATAGACCGCACTTAGCGCCTAGTCCGAACGTAAAAATTGTCATACACAGCACACTTTGACCAAATGCCTGCTGTATTAGCTCACAAAGAAGGTTGTATCTTACATAAATCAACGTTAATATATCTTCTTATTCATAAAATCCTTCACGTCCTGGCACAGTGAACAATCTAGAAAAACACAAATCCTCTAATAGTATGCACCTCTAGATAGTATGTAAACCATAGTTGGGAAACATGGTAGTATCACGAAATTCGCAAGTCATTGCGAAATCGTCAAGTGAAGGTGGTGCCGAAACCAACGTTAAAATAGTATACCCGCATTATCAGTGCCGTGACGTCACTGGCAGGCAAGCTTGCCCCGCGGAGCAGGCGCTCTAGAAAACACAACATGGCTCAACTTTATTTCGGACTGCTGCACGGATGCTGCGGCAAGCTTGCCAAGCATTCATTTCGTGCCATCAAACTTCTCGTAATTAGCTAAGAACAAATTCTACCATTCAAAGAGTGAACCTCTGCCCGCCGATGGTGTCACTTTTCCGTCGTTGCCAGTAGAGACTTTTATTTGAAAAAGGCAGTGAGGAGCGAAACTGTAAATTCAATAACTTTGCAAAACAAAATATCACATTGGAATAATATTTAGGTTACAATTTCAGCAATGGTGGTCGTTGTGTTTGTTTTATTCTGAGGCAAATCGGGGAGCACAAAGAAAATCTGGGACCATGCACCACGTGGTAGCATTTACACCACAGCATCCCGGCACGATGCTAGTCCATATGAAAACGGGAAGTGGTGGGGATCGAAATGGGTTTTGCAGCGCGAGCTATCGTTCCCCGTGCACCGAGGTGCGGTGCGACAGCACACTCGGCCACTTGTCCCCCTTCCTAGTTGAAAAGAGCTTGTTCATGGAAACTTTAAGAAAACAGAACGCACCCAAACTCGACCAAGTTCGCCCTGGAACAGATGTGGTGCATCGTGTGGCCGAATTCGTGGAAGAAGGTCGTCACCTGAGGAGAAAAATCTATCGTGCACACCGCAAACACGAGACCCTGAAACTCGCAATAACAATCAGCAGTACAAATGACTGTGACTCGCATAAAGAGACAGAGTAGGACACGTTCGGTCAGTCAAATTTGAAACTGTGTCCGTTCTTGTAATGTCTCTACTGTCACTTTATGGGTCCGTACTATGTACATATTTTACCCCAAGTGTGACTTCCAACTGTAAAGAAAGCATTTAGTATGCTTCGGTGAGCGTAACGTTCGAAGTACAAGAACCTATTTGTTTTGACAACTAGCTTATCAATAAGCCTTGCCAAACGAATGACAATTTATTGACGCCGTTAACTGCGCCTACGGCATAGTCTGACAATTAGAGTGGCACCTCGAACAATTATTTTTGTCAAATATGCACTGCCAGATGGTTACGAGCGCAGAATTAGCGCAGTTGCCTTTATATTCTACGTGGGTGTCCCTGCAAAAACATGGTCGAAGTATGAACTCGGGCACTTCGGGATCGCTCCGAGGTGCCCCAGCGGAGCTCGACCTCTCTCCGACAGATTCAAGAAAGATTTCGAAGAGGGCTTACTTCGTTGTGGGTCAGGAGGGAAGGCCTGTCGGCGGTGGGTTTCGGAAAGTTGCACAGGACGCCCACCACTGCCAGCTGCCTCGATCCGTCGGCAGTCCGACAGCCAGGCTGCGCAAAAAACGGTCGCAGTTTTGGTCTCGTTGGCAATGGATGAGGTTTAAAACATTGGCAGATTTTGTTTACGAAAGAAAAAAGGCACAGTCTCGTCTTCAGTCGACGAAAAAATCTAACCCCGCTTTGTTTCGCGAGTTTGTTTCGATGGCAGAAAGTTAGTCGGCCCGCGTGGGCACCTGGCATTTCTGATGTAGATCGGAAATTTAGCCAGTGCAGTACCACTGCTGGCCTGGGGTCTTTAACGTGCACCATGCAGTAATGATACACGATGCCCGTCCAGATCAAACTGGGGCGGGGCGGATCATTCAACCCTGAATCCCCGGGCTCCATAGCGCAAACTTTCACTCCACCTGCTCCGGGCTACGAGGTGTTAACAGACTCGGCCACCGATCCCTGTTTTGTTCTGGCTATGACCCGAAAGCAAAAAGTCTTTCAGCCCTTCCACTCTGGTGAAGAAGGAAGACCAGCAAAGCTGTACTATGTGGGACGAACTCAAAGACAACTTCTAGGACGCCGCCTAGAGGACGACGCCTAGGACAACCTCAGGGACGACGTCTAGGACGATGCCTAGGACAACTTCAGGGACGACGTCTAGGACCACCTCAAAGCTGACGTCTAGGATGACCTCAAGGACGACTTCTAGGACGACCTCGAGGACAGCGTCTAGGACAACATCTAGGACGACCTCGAGGACGACGCCTAGAGAAATTCAGTCTTTCCACTCTGGTGAAAACCAGAGTGGAAAGGCTGAAAAGGTTGCCGCCATCTATGAGCGACGGCGGCAACCAGACAACCGGCAAGCCGGTTGTCAGATTGCCGCCGTCGCTCATAGATGGCCGTAGCTGTCCAGAGTTTTGTGTCGACATTTATTTGTCGACGGACACGAAACTGGGGAAACTATCCCTTAACAGCTCTGCTGTAAAAGAGCAGCAGGGTACACAAGTCAATGGTACAAAGCTTGTAAGTTTTAAGATGGACTGGCAAAGCTCGAAGGCAGACCTACAGAATCTTCTGCCGGGCAGAAAATCGGCTCCCGGTTTCCTTCTCTCCATTCTCCCTCTTCTATACACCTCTCCCCACAAGAGCAGGTCTCTGAGCTACCCCCCGCAGAAAGGAGGAATTGAGGGAAAGGTTCCTCCTTCCTGGCTGCTCATCGACCTTAAAGGCAGCATGATCTTTCCCGCAGCTAGCCAAAGCTTGAGACACGGCGGCAGTTTGAAGACGCACCCACCTGCATGGGGATGTTGCAGAAGTGGCTGTACTTCCCTTCCCTCGGGAACAGGTCCATGAGGAAGTAGCCTAAAAGTTCCTGGCTGGCGACGTCCGTCACCTTGAACTGCGGAGAGGAGACGGTAAGGACGCAATGCCCCATACTCCGCTACCTTTTAACCGGGAGCGGAGCACAAACTGCAAGAACAAACTCCGGGCTTCCAGTGTCCCCACCGAGCGTGCGTGGTAGCGCAGTGCAGGAGTCAATCGGGGCAACAAGAATGTGTCTGTAGCTCCAGTTTCAATCTACCAATCGATTTTATTAAGAGATAAACATATAACGCACTGCACAAACATATCTGGATCCGTAACTCTCTTGGCTAGTCTTGCATGCATTCCAAATGTGCAAAAATAAATAATGCTGCGGTTTCCTTGCACCCATGCATGTGCCATACGAAAAATACAGTCGACCCTCATTAACTCAAACTCCAGGAAGCCACAGACTTTAGTTTGAAATATCAGAAGTTTGAATTATCTGAAATTCATCTAAATATGATGCGAGGCAAAGTAGCGATTTGCTATAGGAATAGCTACACATCCCAATCAGATTTCTTTTACGCTTTCCTCTACACAGGCATATATATAAGTAGGCACATATCAAATATTGCTGAAGTTCAAAGCGAATAGTGGTTTCGGCCAAATCTTTTCTAATTGTATACTAAATAGTTTCTCCAATCCTTTTACTACCGTTGTACCATGCTTAAATGAAAATTCAGCTGAACCCGTGAAGGTTGTTTTCAACAATCCACTTGTCCACTTCTAAGCTCAGTTAGTTTTATTATAACTAGTGGTATATCTATGAACCGCTGCCTCAGAAAGTCCAATGCCTGCATTGGAGTGGCATGTACATAACAGATTTCACGTAAAATTAAACCTAAAGAGACGCCGAGCTATCCTAAATGAGGGAATTTATAAACCTGCTTGCTATATGCAAATATTCTTTAATCTCAAATTTAACCCCATCAAAAAAATGAAAAACAAGCACAAATAATGAAAGCAGATTGTCAGTACAGTTCTGCTTGCATAATCGCGGAGGGTTAGTCCCATTGAGTGTGCTTTGCACCGAGCACCGGCATACTGTGGAAAAGCAATGGCCGTGAGCATCGTGGGTATCGCTTTCCCGCAGTACACAGGTGCTCGGTGAAAAGCCTACTCAATGGGGCAAACACCACAATGAACAAATAGCATGAATCAAGTGAAAACGCTGTTTGAATTAAGCAGCTTCTAAATGTATTAAAAATATAGCGGCACAACCAAATTTTTTTAATTCGTTTGAATTAACCAGGAGTATGAAATATCCAAGTCGCGAGTCCCATAGTATTTGTTACTCCAACATTGTTTCCATATAAAACCTTTTAAGTGAATTTTCAAACGTTTTGCTCGCGCATAAAGTGAAACAACTATAGACTGAGGCAGTCCCGTCTCGGGGCAGCAACGAACGACCCAACTGATCGGTCGACTCACCAGCTCGGCCTCGGGGTGCCACAACTTCACGTTCTCTACCTTGTCGAACTTGAGGCCCAGCAGCATCTGCCGAAAGAGGCACATGTCAAACGTAAGAACTCAGAAACAACAATCGCCATGGCACGACGACAATCACGAAAACGTAACGCAGATGTCTGTCCAACACAAAACGGTCCAAGCAGTATATCTGCGAGTGTTCCAACCATAGCAGAAACCCTGTCGGTAATCCGAACCTCCAACGACATTCCTTGCAGTGGAAACTAAGGCCCAACTAACTCCAAAGGGGGCACAAGCTAAACAAAAAAAAACTCTAAGAAATGTGCTGGTGTGCTTCGAAGAGCAATCAACATTGCACCATGTTTCGAAGTGAAACCGAGGCTGTTGCTATGAAGCTCCCCGGTTAACGTCAGTCTTTCAAGCAACTCTTTCTTAAAACATATGGACACATGCATTTTTAATTACAATGGACCGCCTGCAAGGAAGCGAATGACTCGGCAAATACGCAGCGCACAAGCCGGTGCGCTGCTGTTCTGTTTTCTTTCTCTTGCCAATCTTTTCCCGTAAAAGCAAAGACCATTTGTTTGCGTTGCCGTGACTCAAAACATAATCGCTTTTCGGCGGCAAACGTGTCGCAATTTCGATATTCGGTGATCCGCCTTCATCAGCCTCGTCTTAGATCTTAGCAAGGACACAGGCCAATTGTTCTGCCATATTTGCGATTGAATTTTCAGGAATGGCAAAGAGTCAATGCCAGATGTGCTAACTCATTGCCAGCTGAACAGCTATGCATCAGGATGTTGGAAAGGAGGGGTCAGGGAGTTCCTTTGCGCCGCAGACACTCGGTGCATACCTCATATATTCCTAAGAGCCCCTTGGTGACCACATCCAGAGGAAAGAAGGCCCGAAGCTTCTCCTGGTCCACCTTGTACACGCGCTCTTCCACCAGGTTCTTGTAGTATGACACGTCCCAAGCGTTGAGCTTGCCATCAAAGGGAATTCCCTGGCTCTCGCACTGCAGAAATGTGCATGGGAAACATCAAGACTACACCAATGTAAAGGCATGCTTCCTTGTTTGAACGCAAGTAGCACTTCCTGCCTTCACAGCTTGTTAAAAGAAGCAAACACCATTTGTTATCAGCTTGAGTTAACAGACGACATTTGTTACTGATGTGTGTTGACAGACATTTGTCGTCTGCTTGTATTGTTACATAACCTTTACCCTCTACTTGTGTAGACAGACAACATTTGTCTCCTGCTTGTTAAAAGGTGACATCTGTCGTTTGCTTGTGTTCCCAGATGACAAATGTCATCTGACAGAGTTCACCGCTGGCAAGAGGGTATTGCAAGAGCCTCCTGCATTGCATCTAAAACACGAGTCCGCATTTCAGAACCACGTTTTTGCAACGAAGTGGCACCACCAGAAACCGGGGCGCAGACGGACTTCATCTGACATAGTAGGTAGTTGGACAATGGGGGAAACGAGTGCCGAGTTTAGCGCTCGAGCGAGAGCTACTCTTGCGGATAAATGTTGGGATGGAACATCCATACACAGGGTGTTCCACACAGTGCAGACAAGATTTTGGCCCGTGTTTCGTGAAAGAACATGTAAAACAAAAAGAGGTGAGGGGCATGGACAGCACTGAACACCCAACACACAATAGAAATGCAGCAAGCCTACAACTAGACATACACAAGTTCCTTCGAAAAAGTAATTAACTAACTCACTACTCAATCAAAAGTGACCAAAACATATTACTCGCTCCATTTTGGAAAAAGTCACAAAAACGTAACTTTCGTTATCGATAAGCGTAACAAATCGCAAGCATAATTCATCATTTGTAAAAGACTACACATGCCCAGTGGCCACAGCCATTTCTAGACAATGAAATGCTGTCACACCTCTTCCTTTTTGTACTGCAACAGCAGCTGCTTCTCCTTCTGCCACAGGGGCTGCAGTTTCTGCGCAAGCTCGGTGAGGAAACGACGCACGCTGCCGCTGTTCCTCGCCATCAGGATCTCGGTGATGAAGTCCGCGTGGGTCTCGTAGTCAAGGAGCTTGGCTTTCTGGAGGAGGAAGATGTCAGAACACCGAAACGCTGTCGTTAACCAGGGCCTCCTCGGAGACGATGGATCGAAGGGCCGTACCTTGTGTTTGAGAGAGATGGCCTTTTCTAGGAGAGGGGTGTTCTCCTCGACACACCTGGAAGTGAGGTTCTCGGTCAGAAACAATACGTGTTAGCGGCTGGTTCACACGTCTGCATCTGAGTCAGATTGACCGGTGTTGTGGCCGCTTGCGGCGAGACAACACACTAGTGCTTTCTATCGGGTAAACCCTTCCGATCTGCGACTAACTAGAGTGAAGGTTTTGCAGTATATGGGATGTCAAGTTTACGCACTATATCTATGAGAAATGGTCACTGATAACATTGTCAGGAATGGTTAAAGCCCGTCATGAAAGAATGACGCATAAAATATATACAGACCAAAAGTGTTTCAAGACTGCCCAACAGATCATTGTTGGCAGCTGCAATGTGCCGTTTACATTCAAACACAAATGTGTAAACCAGCCTTCTGTACCACGCTTACGCAAGCGTAAGCATCATCGTAAGCACGACAGATCCCATTTGCTTCTCGGAAAAGTCAAAAATGCATTCCGAAGTCAACAAATTTCGTTGAAGCGACACCCTGAGAGGTGTTCCGTACCTCGTACCTGTTGTCGAAAGCGAAGTTGACTCTCCTCCGCGTTTCGGCATTGACAGCCATCTTCATGATTGGTACGACGTGCGGGTATTTGAGCGTAACCCGACGCTTTCCGGACTCGGCCTGGGCAAAAAGAAAAGCCGCAGAAACAAGATGGCAGCACTCATCTTTGCAAGCACTGCCCGAGACTAGTAGAAAACACGAATAAAGGTTTTAAAGATCTGCGGCAGCACCTTGGTCTTACCCGACAAAATTCCCATTACGCAAACTTTTTGAGGTAGGTGAATCTCGGTGGAATCGTTTATAGACCGAGAGTTAATTGAGACGCAACTTCCGACTACAATGCCGGTGGTCATCGCTACGGTCACATGACTACTTACACAAGTCAATGGGGTGAGCCACCACCTGTAAAGGAGTCCCGCTGCAGAGGGCACAGTATTGACATGGTCAGCAAATTTTAAGACGTTCCAAGTCAACCAAATTCGCCAAATCTAGCAGACAGTGGTCACGTGACGCCGACGACGTCCTTCCCATGTCGCTCCTTTGCGTCGGTCTACTCCCTGTTTCAACAAACTGGCACCCCCAATGACGGCTAGCATTATCATAAAAAAAAAAAAAAAAAGATTAGATTGTAGGCAAGCTGGCGGCGCTAGCACAGGACTCTGGCACGAAAGGAAGGGAAACTTTGCCTTGCGTTTGTTTCCTTTTCATGCCGTTGTCTCGAGCTCGAGCGTAGTCGTTTGTTACGAGCGTACCGTGTCTAGGTTTTTGACAAACTCCTCGGGCAGGCCCTTCAGCTCCTCCTCCGTGAACTCCAGGATGGTGTTCTCCTCGTTCATGGCCTTGGTGAATTTTAAGGAGAGCTCGTTGATCTCGTTCTTGAGGTCTTTCACCTGCTTCTGTACCTCGGGGCTCAGATGCAATCCTGCGGCGGAATCGCTAAAAATTAGCCTTTCAATTGTTGCTTGTCACAAGACGAGCCGAAGCTTTCATTCACTACAGCAAACTGCAAGGGCAGCGATGTAGCAACACAGCACAGGGCACAGGTTGGACACAAGTGCTGCATCAGCAATTCAGCGCCCCCACCTTGTCACCTATAGCTAGGGTTCCGCGTTTTCGATTTTTTCTTGTTTCAAAATTTGGCATACTTTTTTCGGTGTTTATATATATTTCCAAAAAACTTTACCAGTCTTTTTCGGTGAATATGAAAGAAACACCATCGGACACCGGATTAGATGATCCTTGTAGCTCTCATATTTGTGATCACTCAAAGAATAACGGCACATATACATACGTGGTCTTCGCTACAACTTCCGTCAGGACACACCTCAAAATCTTCAGCGAGCTTCTTTTAGGGGCAAAGCTCCTTAGGGGCTAGCCATGTCCGTCCGTCCGTTCCGTCCGGCGTCCGGTGCTTTCATGATGATGATGAAGTGATGATGATGATGATGATGATGATGATGATGATGATGATGATGATTGAATCTCATGATGATGATGATGATGATGAGTGAAGATAAAAAAAAAAGATGAAAAAAAAAATTATGAAGAAAAAAATATGTTTGCGCAGTCTACAGGATTCGAACCTGTGCGGGGAGACCCCAATGGATTTCTAGTCCATCGCCTTAACCACTTGGCCACGACTCGGGACGAGTAGGGGGCTCCGAGATGTGGTAGTAACTCAAGAGCTGGGGATGTCATGGATGAAACGTTGCATCTAGCCGCTCAACGTCTATACAGGAGAGGGCGCTGCGGTCAAATGCGTATATAATCGCGTTAAACTTTGCATGCATTGGCTCAACGTTTATAGACGAGAGGGCGCTGCGGTCAAATGCTCAAAGTCTGAGGCTTAGTAGGATGAGTATGATATATAAGGGAAAGGGAGATAAGTCTGACATTAGGAATTATCGTCCCATAACCGTGACACCAGTTATTTACAGGTTGGTAATGCAGATTATAAAGAACAGACTGGAGGAATGGGTAGATTGCGAGGGCATACTGGGCGAGTCACAGAACGGGTTTCGGAAACAAAGAAGGTTGGAAGACAATATATTTTCTCTAACACAGTGTATAGAAATTGCGCAAAAAGAAAACAGACAGCTCTGGCTGGCATTTCTGGATATCAAGGGTGCCTATGACAATGTGAACCAAAAAACTCTGTGGGACATAGTGGAGAGCTTAAACCTAGATGAAGGGCTAACAGCAATATTAAGGAACATTTACAAAGATAATAAGGTGATTATAACATGGGAAGGAAAGGCAACGGGGACAATAGAGATAGGACGAGGCCTTAGGCAGGGGTGCCCGTTATCGCCTTTGCTGTTTATGTTGTATCTGAGAGGATTGGAGGATAGACTAGAGAAGAGTGGGCTTGGATTTGACCTTTCGTACAGTAAGCTAGGCCAAACAATTCAGCAATCTTTGCCGGGACTGATATATGCGGATGATATCGTACTAATGGCTAACAACAGGATAGATTTGCAGGAATTAATGAGCATCTGTGGTAGGGAAGGAGAGGAATTAGGTTTAGAATTCAGTAGTGAAAAATCAGCAGTCATGATTTTTAACAATGATGATGTTGAGAGACTGAAGATACAGAATATCACAGTTGAGAGAGCTACTAAATACAAGTATCTAGGAGTATGGATATGTGGTGGTGCAGAATATCTCAGTGAGCATGAAAAGTATATAATAGGTAAGGGCAACAGAAATGCGGCTGTAATGAAAAATAGAGCACTTTGGAATTACAACAGGTATGAGGTGGTGAGAGAGATTTGGAAAGGGGTCATGGTGCCTGGCTTGACTTTTGGAAACGCAGTGCTATGCATGAAATCCGAAGTGCATGCAAGACTAGAAATAAAACAGCGTGGAGTAGGTAGGCTGGCTTTGGGGGCACATTGCAAAACACCGAACCAGGGAGTACAAGGAGACATGGGATGGGCGTCGTTTGAGGGCAGGGAAGCTGTGAGCAAGATAGAATTTGAGGATCGCTTGAGGCAAATGGGTGGGGAGCAATGGGCACGAAAGGTTTTCAGCTATTTATACATGAGGAGTATAGACACAAAATGGAGACAGCGCACTAGGAAATTAAGAGGAAAGTTTTTAGGCTATAGTGGGGTTACGGAAGAGCAGGTCTCAGTTAAGAAGAAAGTTAAAGCCAGAGAAAGAGATCGGTGGCTAGAGGGAATGCAGACAAAGAAGGCTCTGGAAGGCTATAGATTAAACAAAACAGTTATTGCCAAAGAAAGCATTTATGACAATTCTAGGGGAAGCTCATTGTTGTTTGAGGCAAGGACAGGTGTTTTGCGAACCAGAACATACAGAGCGAAGTACCAGGAAATGGACACAGTGTGCGCTGCTTGTGGAGAGGAGGACGAGACGGCTGAGCACTTGATACTCTACTGTAAAGGGCTTCACCCTATGCATACCGAAGACAACATAGATTTAATAAGGTCATTGGGTTTTAGAGACAGCGAAGGAAAAGTGGATTTCAAGACAGTAGAGATTACCAAGCAAAGATTAAGTGAATGGTGGCAGAAAGCGAGAGAAAACTAGGCATTTTCTTATTAACTGATGGCAAGGGGGATTTATAGCCTCACTTTCTTTTCAGTACAGAGTGAATATAGTTTTCACATTTAAATATTCTTAGCTTAAAGGGTAAGACAAAATGGCTAGGTGGCGTAAGCTACCGCCCGATCCAAAGGGCTCAGCCGTATTCATCCATCCATCCATCCAAATGCGTATATAACCACGTTCCATACCACACATTCTCTTTCTGACATGGATGAAAACGAACGAAAGGCTCCAGAGCTTCGCCCCAATCAACATCATTCACCACGTGGAGATGCGGTCAATTTTTCTTTTCCATTCTGACGACGTGACCGTCTGAGGTGATGACCGTACAAGAACCAGCGGAAATCCATTGTATTTATGTTCTCAGTCACAGGGAAGTTTGAGAGAGGGTGTTAAGAAAGGTATTAACGGCTCTCCTCGATGTCATCTGAAGTGCATGAAGCAATAAAACCTTATACTAGCCCACATCTGAACTGTTTTTTTTAGGACCGGGGACTTGACACACAAAGCCCGATCACAGAAAGGACACAGATGTCCCACGAAGGCCAATCCAAGACCTCTTTTGTTGCATGTTGAACCTTGGAAGAGGGCTATCACGAAAACGTCACACAATGTCGAACCTTGCAAATCCCCCTCTCTCCCTCCCCCCTCCTCCCCCACCCACCTCGACGCGGCCTTAAAAAACTGCTTTTTCGGTTAAAACCGACTTTTAGAAAACGGATTAGACATACTTTTATCGGTTTTTATCAGTTTACACTGAAAACGTCGAACCTACAAACTGACCTTTTTCGGTTAAAACCGAATTTCCGAAAATGGATTCGGCGTACTTTTATCGGTTTTTATCGGTTTAAACCGAAAACTCCGAACCCTACCTATAGCTTGTTCCACTTTAAGAGTGAGAGAAGCCAAAGCTACAAGTACATGCACGTTGCCCTGAACAATGCTCGCACCACACCAGTGCACGTGCTTGGCAGGAGGGCTGAAAGCCCGGAGCTCACTCCGTACTCTGTTTCGCAATATAACTTGGCAAACTGTGGAGGCTGTGGCCCCGCGACCCAATAAGAGCGCCGCAGCAAGGCACGTGATAACACTCCATGTTCGAGACCATGGGGGCCTCGTTACCGCCACAATTACAACAGAGCTGTCCACGACAAAAACTAATTCTAGGCTTCTTTTTCTTTTAACGGCAATTGAACTCGCGCGATTCCATCTATAACAAGAAGATATGAAGAATAAAGAATAAATAATCACAAATTTATGAGCTTCAATTATATTTAAACCAAAAACAAAACGCCACATCCGTATCCGCTCGATTTTTTTCACCTTGTAGCGCCATGGCCGTCGGGAATCGCAGCCGTGTAATCGGCCGTTTCTGCTCGAAACATCGCACTGTGCCCTGGCATTAGCACCTGTCACAGATTCGCAGTTAAATTGAGCGTATGGTTGTCTCATGAACTGTTCCCGAGGTGCTCGCTATTCTAGCAGACGCAAATGTTGGTGCGGTGGACGTTAATCCGAAGTTGGTTGGTTTCGGAGCAGACAATGCTCGCACCGCACGAGTGCACGTGCTTGGCAGGAGGGCTGAAAGCCCGGAGCTCACTCCATACTCTGTTTTGCAATATAACTTGGCAAACTGACTAGCCCTGACTAGCAGACGACAGCCGGTTCCTCCGGGCCTTGTCCTCGCATTGGCGTGGTGACACAAATGCTCCCATGAAGTCGGGTAACGTGCTTCGCTCCGACGCTCTTACTGGGTTGGGGGGCCCCAGCCTCCACAATTAGCCAAGTCATCATAAAACGGAGTATAGTAGCGTCCGGTATGCTCACACTTAAAAGTGAAACGAAGCGTAGGAGGTGTTGGTCGTAGGGAAAGAAGGGAAGGTAGGGTGAAGGATGGAGGTGATATGAATGAAGAGGCAAGTTGAAAGTGCAAAGCCCAAAGTGTAATCTGTCTCTTTTGGGCACAATTCTGCACTTCCAGCAAAGGCCTGCACCACTCTCCAAATGTGTCCACTGTACACTCTCGGTTTTAAGGGGGGACACTACCCAGAAAAAACAATTTCTGCAAAAAAAGTTGATTTTGAAAAATGTCATATTTATATCCACCAACATCTAGAATATTCCCAGAAAGTTTCATTAGTTTACACTGCATAGTTAATTTTTTATAAATTATTTTCGGTCCACCGATGCTTAAGAAAAGGTAGAGGTTGGAGCACTTCGAACGCATTTTTCTCCATTCCACTTTTTGCTATAAATTTCACTTTAGGAAAACTATCGTTTTGTTATTACGTAGCTTGGATTCATTTTTATGAGTTTTTCTGGGGTGAAATTTTAAGGGGAAGATAGCTATGAGCTTGTATTTTTTATTTTTGTAATTTTTCATGCTCAAAAACTAAAATTTTGGACAAAGGATGGAAATCTAAAAAACAGCTTTTGTGTTTAAGTGGCTTTTTTGTCAAGAACGATGGTATAATATAAAAATATAGCTTCATAGCTATCTGCTCTGAGCTGTCCTAAAGCAATATAACACATGAAAATGACAAATTTATAAGTAATTTCAAAACGATAGTTTTCCTACGCAGGCACGCCCACTTTCACCTTTGAACATTTGCAATTTTTTTAGTACTTCACTCAGGTTAACAAAATTTGGCACAAATGTTCTCCACTGCAACAGAAACAAGCCCTGTAAATGTCATTGAAATCAGTCAAGTGGATAAAATATTAACTTTTTTGGGTAGTGTCCCCCCTTAAGCACAAACTTGGAATTGATTTCTGTGCACCTTTATAGGGGAATTCTGTCAGAACCTTACCGTCCCGTTTACGAAGCCTGATCAATTTCTCAAGGAAGCGCTTCATCTCAGCTGAGAGAGAGCTGGTGTCCATTTTCTCCAGGGCTTGCAGCTTTTCAAAGATGTCAAGCCGCATTCTACGAAAACAGACAACATGGGTAGTCAGACCTTTGGATTCTCCTCAGAGGCACAGAACTTCCGGTAGCTACCGTAATCTGGATTGTCCAAGGACAACCAAATGACATGAGTAATCAAGTCTCTGGATTCTGCTCGGAGGCACGGAAGTTTCAGTAGCTACTGCAACCAGGATTGTGAATGGGCAATCGGACAGCACGAGTAGTCAAATCTCTGGATTCTGCCCAGGCGCAAAAGTCCCAGTAGGTACAATCAGGATTGTCCAAGGGCAATCAAACGACACAAGCTATCAAGTCTCTGAATTCTAAGTTGCAATGGTTACTGTAACTGGGATTGTCCACGAGATATTGGATGGCTTGAGTAATCAAGTGTTTGGATTCTGATCAGAGGTGTGAAATCTCTGTTAGCTACCACAATCAGCGTTGTCCATGGACAGACATTAAAGCAAAAAGTTCCGAGAGTAAGCAAGAATATTTTCTCACCCGCATTCAACTTGAAACTCGTCCAGCATACGGGAGGCTTCCGAGCTGGCATCCCGCAGTTCCTTGTTCATTGAAACATACATCGCGCGCTTCAAGTAGAGCTTCTCATTCATGAAAAGTCGCTCGACCTCTGCGAGCTCCTGAAACAAAAAGATTATGAGCAAGGTCCAGAAACAGAATCTACTGAAGTCACACCCTAGAGAATATAGTCAACCAAGTGTGCTTGTTTTTGCTCTAGGACTTGGAACTGTTGCTCGAAACTGATCGTGCAACTGTTGTCATCGTTTTGTTTTTATTGTACCTGCCCTTTCTTGTAGAAATCATATTCCTCGTATGGCACATCCGATTTTGCAACTGCTGCTAACTTTGTTGGGGGCAGGAACTCTGTGAAGTCGCACCACTAGCGTGGCTTTTTTTCTGTCTTCATCGCAGTGATAAGTCAGAGACAGGCGGTTCAGAGAAACTCGTTTTAGCGAACGCCGTTTGACCAACCCCAGTTTATCGAATCTCCTTATTCGCAGCACCAATGCCCCATAGATGGCGGGTGGTAGTTCCAAGATGACGAGAAAGACGGGGAGAGATACTCCAGGACTTTCAACGCGCCTGCTCGCCGAAGCAGGTCAGTGCGCTAAAAATAATTTATTTGTCTACAAATGCGAAGCAACCAGGGCCGGGGCATATTACAGGTGACAGATATGTTGATGCACTTTAGGAAATCGAGCATGTCGACATCTGAAAGTTGTGGAAACCTCAACGAGCGCGTTTTTGGCACCAGCCACGTCACCGTTTGTGTCAAAATATTTTTGAGGGTGACAAAGATGTCGTGATGTTTGCACTTTGCCTGTCCATAAGTGCTTTAAAAAGTGAGCCACTCCTGGCGACCGTCAAGCCTCGGAAGAGCAGCTTTCACAGTATTGATGTCTTCATGCCACAGGTTCACAACTCGCTGGTCACTGCCGCGGCTTTAATATATTGCAACAGGTGATGAAACTGCACTATGGTTATTGATAGTAAGTTTTAATATAGCGTGACTGCAGGGTACCCATTGTAGCCTGGAAGCTTGCGCTGCACCTTCGAAGCTTAATTTTCACCGCGCACCGGAAACGTTGCCGTGCTCAAGGTAGCCTACGGCAACGCTATGCTATAACCGCCCATTAAAGTCATCAGCATGTTTAGGGGTTGCATTTATTGCTCGTCAAAAAGAAATATTTTAATACACCGTACATTTGTGTACCGTGTTATTTACAATGTTGCAGCCCGCCTTGTCAAGATTGCCCGTTCTAATCTCGTCACGAACTGCTGGCTAACACAGACTCGCTTAAAATGCTTTGAACATTTCTTTAATGAACTTTGTAATTACCCGAAATTTTGAAAGTGTTTGGAGCAAACGGTCGTGTTCCTCGTAACGGGCGCCTTAAAGCGCAAATCCGTTCCCGACGTACACCGTTGCGCGAACAGTTTTCTCCTATTTAGAGCAAAGAGTAAACTTTTTATAGACAGTACGCTAGAGCTCTACACTACTAGCACGAGCATTTTCCATCACATGTCCAGTAGGGATCGAGCTGGCGACCACAGGACCAGAAATCTGAGGCGTATGCGACGTATGAAAAGTTCCTAAGGAAATTAGACATCCCGCGGTCCCTTCGTTCAACACTGCTGCGAGGCGGAACACAAAATTTCCTATTTTAACGTGCTCATTTTTTTCGTTAAAACTGATTCACGCATGAACGCCATGCGGTAATAGCAGCACCGAGGCACCAAGGCCGACAAACCCTGCCACCGCTGCCGTCCCTGCTCCTCTGGTTCTCTGTTTGTTCGCAGAAGGGTGAGCAACGGGCTGGAGTTGCGAATAGAGAAACCCAGTTTAGAGAAACGGCACTCAGTCTCTTTTTAGCTAATTCGACCAGCGAGAAGCGGTGTATACAGTTGGGCCAAGTGGGTTAACATCTTTGTGTTGAGCCGCCGCAGCCTGTCGCCGAATAAAGGGGGGGGTTAACACTTGTTCCAGTGATAGATGTGCGATGTAGGGGCGCCTTTCTTTAAACAGCATCCCCTTTTTGATAAACAGTTTCTGTAAACCGAGCTTCGATAAAGCGTGCCCTTTCTTTAAAACGTACACATTTCGATGAAATGGCGTTCAATCAACCAGTAGTAAATCTGTGATAAAAAAATTGTTAAACTTGGCGTGCGTTGCTGAACCTGCCTTAGCCCACTTTGCACAGTTTAATGGGGTGGGATTCAAATAGAATCTAAGACTGTCAATCGGCTTCTGCTGAACAATGGCGGGCAGTACCAAATGTTGAATTTGATAAAAGCAACAGTTTTATATAAATATTTAGCTGCCAACTCAATCATGTGAATCAACAAAATGCAAAAGTTCCAAAACCAATCACATTCTTTAGTGAACACAAACTTATCCAAAGATCCTGGCTCAACTGCAGGCTAACTCAGCAACGTGAAAACAAGAATGCAATGTAACTGTTTCAACACCGATCGCATTCTGCAGCGGACATACCGCAAACACTCAGCGTGACTCAGCAACATAACTATTTCATAAGGGCTGGGGGGAAAAAAAATCACTTACACCCAGCACGTTGTTAAAAGTAATTTGGTCACCCTCGAGAGCGCCGATCTTGTCGCACAAGGCTCTACAATCTTCG
The DNA here is from genome assembly GCA_013358835.2 of Ixodes persulcatus. Lineage (NCBI taxonomy): Eukaryota > Metazoa > Arthropoda > Arachnida > Ixodida > Ixodidae > Ixodes > Ixodes persulcatus. The sequence continues at coordinate 119,093 of JABSTQ010009321.1, read as the reverse complement.
ATTAGGCGTGTCGCCCGGGCTAGCAGCTCTTTAGGCTCGAGGTCGTAATCCCAAGCCCTCAGGATGCCCGGTGCTGTGGTCTTGTTCGGCTCCATGGCAGCCGCTCGCTTCGCCGAAGGTTACGTCAGTTACGTCACCGAGGTTGCTGAACAAAAACACCGCCTCACGTAACTCGGTCGATAGTGCGAGTGACGGCGCCGGGTGCAGAGGCAGCCTCGAGGACAACTGTCGAGTGCCAGTTGAGTGCAGGCGGAGCAGAGTTGTCGTCAAATACAAGCCGGTTATCAGCGCGAGGTGTTTCCGCGCTGGCTAGACGAAAGGCGCAACGTAAGATTAAAAGTTCGGTCCTTCAGTTGGGTTCAGTGGCTCATTGTTCACGTGTGTGCTTGCTGATCTGGGTTGCACGCGGCACCTCGCAGATACAAAACACTCAAAACTTGTGAACCCACAAGTTCAAACCGAAACCACCGAAACCCTGAAACCATTTCAGGCAGTTGGACCTTCTCTAGCGGCGTGATAGAAAACTGCGCACAAATTGATATTATCTAGTTGAAGAATGTCTTTTTATCGCAAAAGACAATTAATTTTTGTAGAGTTTTAGGTGGGTAACGCTAGATTTTCTTAATACTTTCTTACTATTGAGCGCCTTTCTTAGCAATTTTGTTTTGACGCCGAATGCTACATATTGGACATTTTGAAGGCATCAATCCACAGCCAACAGCTTGCCGTTCGCGGTGCAACGCCGCCCTTGTTGTTTGTGATTTGTGGCGATCGCCGTGATTGCCGTTTTTGGATCGCAACGATCGTTCGCACAGGTCGGTGCAGCGTGTGGTGTTGCTGTTCGCTCTCCATCAAAGCTTCGTCTTGTCTTCTCTAGTCCCAAAACACCGATAAAATGGCCTCTCGCGGGCAGACCGAAACGAGCAAGTTGAAGCAGAGCCTCGAAGAACAGCTCGAGCGCCTGATGGCACAGCTCAGCGACCTCGAAGAATGCAGGGCGGAGCTGGACCAGGAAGAGTACGACGAGACCAAGTCCGAGACGCTCGACCAGCTCCGAGAGTTCAACCAGTCCCTGGAAAAGATCTGCTCGGGCGACATGACGCTCGTCGACGAACTGAACAACATGCAGCTTACCATACAGGCGGCCATCAGCGACGCTTTTCGCACGCCCGAAGTCATCCGGATGTTCGCCAAAAAGCAGCCGGACCAGCTTCGGGAGCGGCTGGCGCAGCTTCAGCGAGACGCCAAGATCGGCAAGCTGAGCGAGGAGCAACTCGCCCCCCAGAAACTCGAGATCCTGACGGCGCTGAAGAAGTTAAAGGCGAGCCTCCTGCCCGAAGAGGAACTCTTTCTCGAGACGCACGCGGGAAGGGCGCTCCGGGACTTTGATCAGGTCACTGACGCGTCGGCGAACGCAAACCGACTGCTAGACGTGGCGGGCTCCCAGCTGAAAGCGGCACAGAGTTAACTTTTTGGACTCCTACGTCGTTGTCCCTGTGCCGTCGTCCTCGTTTGTGGACGTGCCCCTAACTGTCTTTTTACTCGCGTGTGCTTATGGCCTCAACCGCTGGCTTTGCGAAAGGCTAGTGTGGCTTGTTTCAAAAGCAAGCCTCTGGCGGTTGTTTGTGCACGCTTTCTAGCTGTGGCAAATTTTGGGGGATGTTCGTGGAATGGACCCGCGAATAAAGCTTCGATAAATTATTGACAGGCCGTGCCGAGGAGTGCTTTGTATACTCCGTCCATCCGTAAGCTTACAGTGCATTGTAGGCCATGTGCTCGTTGGACCAGTCGTACACGATTATGCTCGTTTGCCCACACACATGCATCGAGTGGAAAGTCACATGATGAAAGGGAGGCAGGTGATTGGCCCGGCAAGTGCATAGCCCTTTAAGAGTGAACAAGATATGGGTGGCGATGCCACAGGTTCCACAGCATATGCGGCATTTACGTACCCGGAAAAGCAAGGAGTGTGCCAAGATGCTCCTCTCCCCAGACACCGAACTGTTTGATCAAATTTGTTCAGATTGGAACCTCCGAAATTCTGTGGGACGATTCTAAAGTACCATACGACGAACCCACCTCCTTCCAACAGCCACTCGCATTGGTTACGACACCAAAGACCTATATCAACTATGCCAAATTCTTCTTTTTCCAACTTGTTCTCAATGATTTTGGTCGACAGATGCAGCAAATTTTCTGCACGTCACAAGCAAATGGCTGCACCATACCTCACGTCTTTTGTGTCGGTACGCAGCTATGACGTTGTCAAGTGACAAGACGCTCGGCGCTGTCGAATATGGGTTGCAAGCATTCATCCGCAACTGCGAGAAATTCCCACCGCCTTCCAGCCAAAAAGTAGAGCTATGGAAGGAGGTCAGCAAAAGTGACAAAGTCATTAGCCGAACTTGGTAGGGGTCCAGCACACACCTCCAGCAAAAACTCGTGCAAATTTTGCCGATGTACGCATCCCCAATACAGCTTTCAGAGTTTAGGCCTATTCACAAGGGAGCGTTCGCTTACGTTTTTTTACTTTACGTTACGGGTCACCGGGACATCCACGCTTCATTTGTCACGTGCAAAGCAACTCCCCAATTCGGTGGCCCCACTTCACACAAAGCACATATATCCTGGTGCCTCTCGACATGAGCAGACAAGAGTTCCCATAACAATGCAATGGAAGCATGTGGCACTGTGTAAATGGACCTTAAGTGCCGCCAGCTAAGCAAGTCGCTAAAATGTTGCAGCGAGAGCAACCCAGCTTTCTGCAAGTCGGGTAATCCTGTGAGCAGTTTCCCCTCCCAAACAGAAGAGATTGAGTGGGGATTAAGGAAGGAGGACAAGCCTTTGTCCTCTCTTGAAGAGAGACTCAACTCTCGGGAAAGCAAGGGTAATTGAGTGAGAGAATGTAGAAGACTCGAACTCTTCAACAAATGGTGCCACTCTGTGCCACAGTGAAGAATTAAAAGTTTCACGAAGCGATCAGCACGTGCTTGAACATACAGCAACTGCTTTCGAGATATGATCAAGCCAGTGGCATTGGCTGTGGAATGTCTCAAGATCCCAAAACACCTAAAAATGAGATTACTGTTTGCAAGACAAGACTGTCACTGTGGATGCAAAGTTTGTTGAAGAGTTGACCTAATGCCTTCTAAAACATGAATAGAACATTACCTAAATCACCCAACCACCAAGGAGTCTACTGCGAGTGTAGTTGCACACACTGAACATGCTGTTTGAAAACAAAAATGTAAACCAAAGGGCACTTTGTATGTGTGTTCCTAAATGCTTTATTTTGATTATTTGCTTTTCAATCATTTATACAGGCAAGGCTAGCGCATGAAGTGTGTGAACCTAGGTTCCCAGTAATCCCCTTGGTGCTTGCATAATATGGCTAAACGTTTATATTCTCTTCAATCAATCTCTCGGCCCGATCACTTTGGAGTGGTCGCGACTCGACGAAAACCCACAACACGAAAAGGGAGTGCAGACGACACGGTGTATTAAACAAGATATATTCTCATGTCCTTGCCTTCGCCAAATTAAGAACTATGAAGTGTGAGCATCAGTGCTTTGCTCTGGTCCGCACAAAACGAAAAGCTAAATTTGTTGAATCCCACACAGTCCAAGAAAAGTGTTAGTGTGCTGCATTCTCAAACGAAGAGACCGCCTCCCCCTTTGCCCACAACTCTTCCGCTTAAACTAAAGATCAGCAATTCGGCCGACGGAGGTAACACCATGCAAACGTGTTCCAAATGTTCGACATGGAAAGCCTCAACATCGCTTCAATAACGCAGTGCAAGCGTTTATTACCCGATAATTAAGTCGTAACCTGCAAAACTCCCGTCAAATTCGTAACGAAATGTGGATCCACGCTGGCAACAGTCCATTTTGGCGGGGCCAGTCCTAAAAATGTGAGGAGACGAAAGTCCTGTCGGGAGTGCGCAGCGGGATCCAACCCCCTTTGAAGTTTGCACCCATATTTACAGCTAGGTGAACTCTCGATAAATCCGTGCGCATTAGCTTTCTTCGCAAACGCAGCAACAACCAATCGCTAAGATGCATCCTGAGAGGTTCGGCCAGAGACCAGGCACTCCCTAAATACAAAAGGGACAACAAATGCCAACTCCGCACGTTGGGTTCCAAAAAAAAAAAAAAAAATGTGCACGTCACCGTTGGCAGTCTTTCACCGCAGCAATTATACTCCTCTTCACCAACCGATGGACAGCAGCCGACGCCATGAGCAGTCAAAGCCAATCCAACGCCGTGAGAGCATCACGTGACCTTCGGGAGGTGCGCCGTGACACGCGGGCCCCAGAGTCGTGCGACACTATCGCAGCGCGGGATTGGTTGGGACGACTCGTAAGCACCCTATGCTGCCCACGGTTTGATGAAACTCAGCGTGGCTCTCGGCGTGTGCCCGTGGGAAGGTGCACGCGTGGGGATTTTTCAGAGTCTAACCCCAAAAACGCGACCGTGGAAACGAAAAAAAACACTCGTCTCGGCGCAAAGTTTTAGCGGAGGCGCGGATGTCGGGAGGTCGTTCACTCCTCGTCCGACGACTCCCTCTGCCTGAGCCTTCGCTGGTGTGCCCGCTTGTTCCTGGCCGCCCGCTCGATCGCCTGCCGAGACGAGCACGGCTCCTCGGCCGTCCCGGCCTCCGCTCCGCCGCGGCCGCCAGAACTGTCCCGGCCAAAGAGGCCCCCCATGAAACTCCGAAAGCTCACTGTCAGCATCCCCCCGGACGGCACCTGCGTCACCCGAACCGTTGTCTCGTCCTCTGACGAACTGTCCGAGTCGCTCATGCAGATTCGTTGCCAGGACCTCCTCCTCTTCTGGGGAAGCCTCTTCCGACGCGGTGCCGCCGGCGGTGCTGCGGGGGCGATTGCCGATTCGTTGGACGGCGCGGCGACGGCAGTCCTCTCGCCCTCGTCACCCGATGACAGTTCGATCACGACGGGCTCCTGCGGCCGCACCACGTCGACGACGACGCAGTCCGATTCGTCCGACTCGCTTTCCACCACCTGCACGACTGGTCTGCGCTGCAGCCCGCTGGGCCCCGGTTGGCCGGGGTCCGCCGCCGACTCCGCCCCTCCGTCTGCCTCGGCAAACTGCCGGAGGAACGGCGCCGCAGGAGACCGGCGCTGCACCGCCGCCGCCATCGGCTCATAGGTGGCGCACCGGTCATATGTCACCATGTCATGCGGCGACGCCGCAAACGCGTGGAACTCGTGCACGAAGTGCGGCGTGTTCTGGCCGAAGAACGGCCGCACGTGCTCCACGAACTCGGGGCTGCACACCGGGTAGCGCGTGACCAGCGCCAGCACCAGGTCCATGACGAACGCCACCTGGCTCTCAGCACCGTTGCCGCCGCCGAGCAGAGCGATCAGCTCCCGGTTCAGCCATGGGATCAGGCGGTGCGTGCGCGCGTGGTTGTCCCGGTAGTGCGACGGATGAACCTGAGCGCCGCTGCGCCGCCGGCCGAGGCGCACCCACAGGTTCAGGTCGTACAGGCTGCGGCGCTCGGTGCTCGAGGTCAGCAGCGGGACTGTGCGGGGCGCCGTGCGACGCTGGCGGACGGCACGGCGACTGGGCAGTGCCAGCGGACAGCCGAAAAGGTGCGGGGGCCGCTGCTGGCGTCGGCCCCTCGTCATCATCGGCATGTAGGCGTAGCGAGAGGCCACGAGGAAGGCGTTGAATGTCGCACTCAACGTGGCGGCGGCGGCGGCCGCGGAAGCGGCGCCACCATTGCCGTTGTTGCTGCCGCCGTTGTTGCTGCTGACGAAATACTGGTCGTAGTCGTCGAACGAGCGCACATTGTGAACGATGCTCTTGAAGCGCTGCTTGCAGAGCGGACACTCAGCCTTCACCTTGGACCACTCAAGGAGGCACGAGAAACAGAAGATGTGGAAGCACGAGTCCGTGAACGACTTGTTCTCTGGCTTGCCCAGGCAGATGGCACAGCTCTCTTCAGGGGAGCTCGAACGCCGGCCCGGCGGTGTGCCCGGGGCGGAGTCAGCGCCGGGGTCTAGCTTGAGGCTGGAGGTATCTGCAGACATGGCTACGCCGTCGGCGACGTCGCCTCCGGTGCCACACGATGCGGACATGGCGCTTGCGTTTCCCCGCTGCTACTCGGAGTCACCTGGGTGAAAGATCGAAACCGATGTTACGCTCTGTTCTCGCCATGAGCGAGGCCACTAAGCTCGCGAAGGTGAGGAGGTGACCTCGGGTGGGTAGAGGCGAGAGTGGAGCGCAGCGAATCCCAAGTCAAGATATTTTGGGGTTCCGAGAGAAGGAACGAGAAAGAGAGTGGCAGAAAACAAGAAAGAAGCAGATGAAAGATTGAGGATGTTTGTTTTGCTGCAAGGCATTCATGTTCATGTCTGTCAACCTTAGTTTCTATTTATACAATGCACGACATCGGTGTTCTCATGCAAAACGAAGCTACAAAAGGCTACAGTGAAATACCAAGCCTATGTCCAGAGGCGAACTTAGCATTTTGCTGCCCTAAACTAACAGCCTTTGACAGTGCACCCCCCCCCCCCCCCCAACCCCCGCTCCCCGTGGATGGTTAGTGAACACGGCCAGGGGGTTGGAGGGGAGGGGGCAGCAAGTAGCTAAGTTTGGAGTTAAAATTTTTAGAAGTAGCCGGATGTAGGGCCAGAATTCCCAAAGTAGCTAAATTCGGAGCTAGATTCTAAAAAAAGAGCCAATTAATTTGGGGGTTAATTATTTCATGACAACCTTAAAAATTCTGCTGCCCTAGGCAGCTGCCTACTCTTTGGTAAGTCTGTCCCTACCAGGGTGTCGAACCGGTCATTATTTCGGTTCGGTTCGGGTTCGGGTTCAGTAGCATTGTGTTTAGTTCCGGTTCGGTTCCGGTTTAGGGTAGCGCACATAATATCACTCCGGTTACCGGTTTTGATAAGCGCGAACCGGTTCGAACCGGTTCCTTACTCGACCTCTAATATAGACCGAGCACTCTCTGCAGCCTTTCTGAGCACGAGATACTTGCAGTAGACCCCATCCCAATACTACTCCCTCTTCAGGTAGATATGAAAACTCTGCACAGTGACGTGCGCAAGACACCATTTATGTGGCCAGGCTATTACTTGTATATTACTGTTCTTAAGTGAACTATGTACAAGTGATCGGCTTTCCATTTTTATTATGTCTTTTGCACAAGCAGCTGTACAGTACTTGAAACTCTGCCAGAAGAGGGCGTATTTTCGGAATGGGTCTATAGACCTTTCCAAAACAGAGCTTGTGGCCGGGGCCATTTTTAGTTTTCGTGCGTATAGCGCGTGCTTCGCTCGCTTTCCGACGCGACAAACACGAACGTGCTGGGCTGTGAAGATCACACGCTGGGCTGTGATTTTGTAAACAGTAAAAGGTCTTTAGCTAGATTGCTTGTCCTCCATATGTTTTGGTTTGTATTGCTTGTTTTGCACACACGTGTTTTTTTATACATGATACATGTTTTTGGCACCCAGTACGATGTCACAGCTATGCCCCAGAGTGGCTGACAGGGGCACGAGAGAAAACAAATCTGCCGTAAAACCCAGAAACAGGTATGTCGATTGCGCAGTTGGGGTAGTTTAGCTAATCCCGTTTAGCTGTGGTCGTGTATACGTCGGCCAGACTGGCCGATCTGTCAATGACAGGGCACGTGAACACGAGCAAAAAAGATCTTACATCCTGAAACATTGGTTGTTACCTAGTCATTAATCTAATCGCATGATGTGGCACATCTCGCCTGCAGCTTTGGCCAGAGCCACTAATCAAGTCATACTTATAGTAGTGACAGCCCGTCCTCCGATAATCTTGTGGGCGTCATTATTTTAGCGCCTAGTGGGAGAGCGAGCACAACAGTTGATCGTTGCGATTCAAAAAGGGAGCACGCACAGCCCTCTGAAAAAGGCTGTGCGTGCTCCCCACCCTCTCGAACAATATTTTGCTGAAACCCCACCGAGGCCCGTCGATCACCCGAAGGAGAAAGGCGGACGCTGCCAATAGCCGCTCGACTTTGCTACGACGTCCGACTTTCGAAGTGGAGCGACCTTTTGGAGGAGTCTGATTTTTGGCCAATTCCGTATCTGAGCCAAAGCCAAAAAAAGAAAAGCAAACATGGCGGACAGCGACGAGCGGAGAAGCGGTGCGTACGGGCGATGTGTTAGCAGTACGGGTTGGTGGCGGGGCGCAGATTCGTCAACGGTTGCGACGAGTGCAAGCACAGCATATAAACATGATGACTGGGGATAACTAAGCGAGCAAAAACGTCCCAAATGCTTCGAGATCATCCACCTGTTCTTTGATATTAGTGGTCTTTCCGGGGTTCAGCAGACCTAGTAAACCCAGTGAGCCGAATCTGACGAAGTTTATGGAGTGGTATTAATGAAGCATACTGTCTCTTACCACTGTGCATAGTTTATATCATTTTGATGCAAAACGCTTGATATTACCGGTGCAGATGACAAGGTTTGGCGAAATTCTCGTGAGTCAATACGTCACGGTTTTCGCGCGTCAAACTCCACGTATGAACAGGCCGATTTCGCGAAAGCTCGGTTTCGCTAAACCATGGCGTGTTGAAAAGATGCATCGTGTAAATATGCCTTGAATACCGTTCTAGTTGCAAATAATCATTTTTTGCAGCCACAAAATAAACTAGAAAAAGAAAAAAAAAATACTAGAAAAGAAAGTTTTTAGCTGCGATTGCTCATTTCATTAAAACTTATAAGAAGCACATAACCGGTCCGGACACAAACAAACACAAAAAAGAAAAGATATACAGGGTGTCCTTGAAAAAAATTTACAGGGTTTCCCCCCCCTGCAAAAATAAACTAGGGAGTGTCTACATCCACGCGCGGGGATGTAGCCACGTCGGGAGGAGATAAGGCTCCATCCACGCAATACGTCACTTCCGGCGCACTATGATCAACTTCCGGTCTTACCTCCCATTGTTTTTCTATCTGCTCGGCGGCCATTGCACCTTGCGTTCCTGCCGTGCGCGGACTACTGTCTACTGTGCCTGCCTGGTCTTCCGCAAGCGGGTTTAACTTTCTCTGGAACGTTTTTTTTGTTTTTTTCCTGTTTTTTTGGACAAGGAATTTGGCCGTTTGAGTATTAGCACGGTCGCGCTTCTGATATGCCTCAAGTTTTAGTTGCCGGGGGTTCGACGGTGAAATACCTGTCCTAGTACTTCCCATCGAATAACCATGTGGCTGTCGAAGTGCAGGCGTTTAGTAGCATTAGGATCGAGGCTTTGTTTTCCAAGGTGTCTGACGCCCTGCTCGATTTTGGCACAAACAACACCAGCGTTTGTGCCAGCGCGTACGTTGACAAGTATCGTCGGCTGGCCGCTCAGATCTTGGAACGCAATCGACGATGCAAATCGCCTTTTCTTCCGTCCTTCCGAGGCGGGAGAACAGGTTCTCTTCGATGGAGTGTCAGCGTAGTCAGAGTGCCGAGATCCAGGCATTGAATGATCGGCACAGAGACGTGAAGTGGCTCCTGCAGGAGTTCTGCCGCAAGAAGGGCTTCGTGTTCATCGGTGATCTCGTGGACGAGTGGAATCTGTGCATCGGCTACTGTTTTATTTGTCATGGAATAAACTGTTTCTGGAATCTTTTACCCAGTTTTCTCGATTAAATGCTCTCAGTATGTTTATTATTAATGCGACTAATGCATGTTTTCCCTTTTCTCACAATCTTTGTGTGATTGCGAGCTTGCGCGCAAGTCAAGAACGTACGGAGCGGTGGGCACGCACTTGTCCCCTTCGATACACATAAGCTCACATTAAAACGCTTCGAACCAAGCCAACCACACACACGACGAAGCCTCTCCGCCTCGCCTCAGCAGCGATGCACACATGGGCGAAGGCCCCGGAGGCCGCACCCGCACCGCCCGCACGCACGAATGGCACGCACACCGCCCACACGTGTGCGTGTGTGTGACTCCTGGACAACATAACTATAAAGATATATATTGGTACTATTTTTATGACGCATGATATTTGCTATTAGTCTTAGAAAACAGTTAACAATTGATGAATTGTCTAAAAATTTGTAAGGTCACGTGACATATTAACTTTAAAACAACAATGAAATGTAACCTCTTTATTTTTATATCCTATATTTACTTATAAGAAAGCATAATATGTACGTAAAAACAAATTATCTCCTTATATTATAAGTCACGTGACCTTTTGCGTGGATGGAGCCTTATCTCCTCCCGACTTGGCTACCTCCCCGCACGTGGATGTAGCCTCGGCCAATAAACTATGGATCGCAGAACTTTTATTCAAAGCGCGAAGGTAGAGCTAGAGGTCCGAACCAGATGCTAAAGTTTCAGCGCGAAGCGACATTTTATTCAAAAGTTATAAATAATTTTCTGAAAATGTCAAAGGGAAAATGGTGGCCGACGGAACTCTCGAATACATGGAGCTATATTTATAATGCAATTAAATGCAAATGGGCAAGCGAGCTGGACAAGAATGATGAAAATAATCCCTGGAGAAGGGGAACAAGAGGGACAAAGGACAAACACAAATCTCCAAACACAGCTAGGTGACTGCTGCGCGACCGAAAAAATCCGCCTGGTCCGGGTATCGAACCCGGGACTACCTGTAATGGAGAGGTCCCGGGTTCGATACCCGGACCAGGCGGATTTGTTCGGTCGCGCACCAGTCACCTAGCTGTGTTTGGAGATTTGTGTTTGTCCTTTGTCTCTCTTGTTCCCCTTCTCCAGGGATTATTTTCATCATGGAGCTATATGACGGAAGAAATTGAAAACGGGCGAAAATGAACCCCATTTTCCCACTGAAATTTTCAGAAAATCACTTAACTTTTTAATAAAATATTGGTTCGTGCTGAAACTTTGGCATCCGGTTCGGACCTCTACCATTACCTTTCGGCGGAAAATTAACGTTCGGTGATGCATAGTTCATCTTTGCGGTGAAAAAAAAACCCTGTGAATTTGTTTTTGGAACATCCTTTAAATTGACGTATTTACGACCAACGCTAGCCTCATAGTTCACTAACTGGAGCATCGATCTAGACGTTTCTTCAGGTTCACAGCTCTTTCTAACAAAGCAGAACACTGCGGAAAACCAGATTTAATGACTTCAATCGAACGCGACTAACGATTTTGCAGTCAGTTTAAGAGTAATGCACCGACGAGTCGGATGACGGTCAGTCGTCCCGTGCCGACGCGACGTAGTTTAACATAAAAGCTATCCACGTTAACTCTTCAAGCCGGCACCACGGTGGAGTGGAACTGACCGCCTGGTCAATTAAAGTTCCTCTGATACGCGAAAACACTTACAAATTTGGGCGTTTCTGAAGCCTACAAAGCGTCGTCGGTGAGCAGGGACCGACTGTTGGCCTTTACATCCGTTGCCAACGGCATCACTTGACCTTAGAAAACCGCGCTCGGACCTGCCACCAGAGAAGAAAAAAGGGACGCGTAAACATTCAGAAACACTAATCGGTGACTGATGAGTCAGTGATTCGTTTCCGTGATCCCCCGATTTCCTTTTGTTGATTGTCAAGAGGAACGGTCAGGGTTGAAGCTTAGGCCTTCGCCGCGATCAGATACGCGGGTTCTAGCGGAGGCGGCCCGTGCCGTCTTCAAACGCAGTTTGAAGTGATGTGACTAGTCTAGTGTGCGTTTTTAACTAGTTGAGATGCGGAAATGTCCCGCGGAATTGGTGAGAACTTACCTCTCAACAGAGCAAATAATTTGGCAGCAAAATTCCAAATCTTCCAGGCGACGAGCCCATAACTGTTGTTCACACTGACGAGAGGTGCAATCTATTCTGCTAAACATAGCTGGTGGAAACTTCTAGAAAAAAAGCAAATTTCAGAAAGGTTTAAATAAAGTTTAAAATCCACATAAGGTGTGATTTATTTTTTTAATTCTAGAATATTTATTTACAAGTCAGTGTTAACATAAAAACTCAGCCGTTTGGCTCGCTCGTCGCAGATATCAGCGGCACTGTTTCCTTTAAGCGGCCAAGCCAAGAACAAAATGAATCCGGACGAAGCCGCGTCGCTAACGTCTCTGTGTGTGCAATGTGTTGTGTCGCCGTGGTTTCTGGTGCTGTCAGTGCTGTTCAGCGTCGGTTTTGAACCATAGCTTGCGAAACAAAGCTAATGAAACCGTTGCAACGTGTTTGAAAACACCAATCTAAGAAGGTCACCTTTGAACAGGTTTTCACTGACTCTGCGTGAATACGGCCGCAGGTTCGACCTTCCGCTACCCCCTCACCGCGAGTCAACAAAATGCGGCGAAAGTGTGAGACACTGCTAGTCCGTCACCTGCCCAGCTCGTTAACCGAGTCTGAGAAAATCGATCTCCTCAAGTTCTTCGGCGCGGACCGCGTGAGTTGCATGCGCCCGACCGGAAAACTCCGCCACACCGCGTTCGCCACCTTTCCGACGCAAGAAGCAGCCGATCAGGCACTCAGCCGACTGCATCAGGCTGAACTCCTCGGTAGCCTATTGGTCGTCGAATATGCGTCCCAAAAGCAGGCCGACCGCCACTTCCCGACGAAGTTTGACCGGTTCCAAGAAGGGACCGGCGCCACTGGTGACTCGGACACGACTTCGAAGGGCGACTTCAAATCCAAGATGGAGGAGTTCTCGCTCAAGTTGCACTCGCTTTCCGCCGACTTGGGTCTTGACTACGTCCTCAACCCAATGCTGCGCTACGCCTACCCACCGCCTTCTCCATCCACGGTGGCCAACATCGCGACCATGCTCATCTCGGTGCCCAAGTTCTACAACCAGGTCCTGCACCTGATGAACAAGATGAACTTGCCGGCACCTTTTGGACCGCTGCTGCCTCAGCCGCCCATGATGCAACATGTCTACGCCATGCACCAGTGCCTCGCTCCTCAGGAGGACGCAGAGGAGGAACCCGAATCAAGCGAAGAGGAATCCGAGATGGAGAGCGACGGCGACAGCTCGGCGCTGTTGGCCTCCCGACAGGTTCCGCTGCCGCAGAAACGCAAGAAGGCACCTAAGGTGAAGAGACCCAAGCTCCAGAAGCTTCTGCCCCCCCAACCAATCCAGCCGGATGCACCCAAGGTCACTGAAGTCTTTGACGCGGTCGCCGACGCTTCAGCCGCCCCCAAACAGATCCTCTTCAACATCAAGCCGAAAGAAGCCGTACCGAATCCGGCTTCATCTGCCGACAGCAACCGGGAGGAGTCGAGCGGAGGCCCAGTCGTTGTGGAGGAAGGCGGATTTGGCTTGTTGGCGTCCCAGCCAAAGCCTGCTCAAGCCGAAAAGGAGCAGCAGGAAGAGAATCCGTACGACTGGTTCGGCACGGCATTCCTGAGCCAGCGGGAAATCAGAGATGGCAGGATTTCGTCGGAGGAGATGCGAAAGGCATCGGTGTTTCGGAACTACGAGTCCGGAAACCCGGCGTCGAGGCTCTACGTGAAGAATGTGGCAAAAGGGGTGGAGGTCGAGGACCTGTTTAGAATTTATGGAGGTTACGTGGATGTGAAGTCGGAGCTCGAGCGATACACGTTTGACATTCGGCTTATGAAAGAAGGGCGTATGAAGGGTCAGGCTTTCCTCACATTTGCTAGTGAAAGCCAGGCTGAAAGGGCACGCAGAGACACCAACGGTTTCTTACTCAAAGGGAGACCACTTGTGGTCCACTTTGCCAGGTCGGCCAAGGCGAAAGGTCCAGCTGCCAACTGAAGGACACTTGTTGCTGGTTGGTGCCAGATACAGACTCAAAAGTCTGTGCTCTTTTCTACAAGAGAATGATTCATGTGGTGCACTATCATTGTTTTGTGATGCCTGGTAGTGACTGCAGGGACATCTACTTACTTTCCTGAAAACCTGTGCAGGAACTTAAAGTGGGTGAATGTGCTGACCATGAAAACGATTAATGGCTAAAAATTAAAGTGCCTCGCTTTTTGCTGCATTGTGTTGCAAACACCAAGATATTTAGCTTGGCCTTCAATATGTTGTGAGGTTGCCAAGGTTTACATATTGTGTTATAGACCCCTTTTGAAAGTGTGCCCTCTGTTGGAGCTATGGAATCCCTGCACAATGGTGGACCTAAAAAACACTGCCAATGAAGGAGCCCTAGAAACTTTACTAATGCCACTTCATTTCTAGCGTATGTAGTTTTAGATTCACATTGTGTGGTGTCACTTGTTCTGCTGTTATGCAATGCTTCAGACCTTTTAACAATAAGCATGTGACTTTCAAAAGGGGTCTATTGAGGATCCTAGGAAAGGTGTAGCGTGTATGAATTATGATATCATAGCAAGTTAATGCGGAGCACAAGTTCGTTTGCTTCTTTTGCAAGGGTTGGAATGACGTCATAACGTCGAGCTTAGATTGGCTCTGATTGAAGGATACAAGTAGACCTCAAAGCAAGCTGCCTTGAGGTCTACCCCCAATCCTTCAATCGCAGCTCAGTGTTCTGACGCCCCCACAACCCCTGCAAAAGAAACAGACGAGCATGTGCTCCTCATAGTGTCATAATTTCTGTAGTCCAGAACAACAGCTTGTCTGTTGTTTTGGACCTTGTTGCTTCAAGGACAGCCCCGAAGTATGGCGCCTGAAGCGCATCTCCGACTGTAGTGTCAAGCGTACTATTCCACCCATACATCAAAAGTTGTCCCGAAGTGGCAACAAATAACGTCATAGAAGCCAGAGTGTCTTGCTGTTGGATGTGATGATACCGGCAGCTGGCCTTTGAAATGCTGGCAAAAAGTATGAGCGAATGCGTGTGGCGCTGTCATCGCGCCGTCCCAACTTCTGGCTGCCAAAGCTTCTGTCAACGTTACTAAAACCCTCAGTAGGGAAACTCGCCCTTGAAACCTGGGCCGCTGGCGTCCACTGAGACCGAGCTAAATGCAATAACAGCGCCACCCTTTAGCGACTGAGTTGAAACATGAAAGCTGCTTTACATAGCTACTGCGAGATGGCCCTGCGAGATGGCGCCACCGGCCCTTGCCGGACTCTACGTGAAGCCATGCAGTTCCCGGAGTGGACGCTGCGGGAGAAATGGCGGCATTGCGATTGCCATTAGCTCGGTTCTCGAGTACGGATCGGAGCCACTTTTTTAAAGCAGGCTCTATGGCAGTTTCCCAACTGAGTGGTTCTATAGTCGGTTACAAGTTAAGAAGGTAGGAGAAGCTCCTCCCAGAAGCGTGGTGCGCCGGTTTCAAATCCCTCCGCAATCGAAAGAAGAGTCCACTGGAAACGCTCCTTGTTCCGCTTCAATGGATAGATAATGGCCACAGAGTGGTGGCAACTTGTCTCCGACCCCCACGTTTTAAGAAAGCGACCTTTGTATTCATTGGAGAGGGAACCGAGCCCCTGAAAGCAGCCTTTGTATCAATCGGAGGGGAACGCTAATCCCCGAAAGTCGTCTTTGTTTGCATCGGAAGGGGAAGACTCTAATCTCCCTCTCGTGGCTTCCACAATGCTAAGTCAAAGTCGAAAGATAAAGCAAATATGTACAGAAAGGCAAGACCCTCCTCGCGCGTTGGCCGCGACGTCACGGAAACGATGGGACGCTATTGGATGCGGAGGTAGCGGAGGGATATATGATTCCCTTTGAGGGGCATTTGCCGCTACCTTCTTGACTTGTAATCTACTATAGACCTTTCCAAAAAAGGACACTTGGCAGGTTCCATTTTCAGTGTTCGTGCGTATGGCGCGTGATTTGCTCGCTTTCCGAAGCGACGAACGTGCGCGTTCTGGACTGTGATTTAACACGTGTGGACTGTGATTTTTGTAAACAGTGGAAACCTCTATAGGAAGTATTCACTGGCGGCCATAGCCGTGTGCTCGGCCGCGGAGCGCGTGCTGAACGCGAGCTTCCACAGTTCTTTCGCCACGTGCATTCCGCACCACCAAGATTGCCGGTCTTGGCAGCCTATTAATGAGAGCTCGTTCTGAGCATGCGCTCTAAACAGTGACCTCAAATATGGCGGCCAGTGAATACCTCCTATAGTAACGTTGGCTTCTGTGGACTGCCACACTGGGGAGAGACCTGCAGCAGAACCCATAGCAGAACAGATAGATGCTTGCTACATCCACCACTGTTGCTGGGACACCAGCCAAATCGCGACTAGCGACAGCATGGTACTTCTATGACATCATCAGGTAGGAAATTGAGAGACCACTTTCTTTAATGCGATAAACACACCAGTTCGAGATGCATTCCAGGGACCATACCCAATGCAAGCTGCCTTTGAAAGCGTGGTATTTGAGCGAGCTGGCACCTATCGACAAACAAGACTTTTTTTGTGCGTGTGTGTGGCATTTAGCAACAACGGTTGGTATCAAGAAAAAATCGAAATTACTGAAAATGTTTGAGGGGTGCATGCTGTATTACTGTGGCCAAGGGCAACCTGTTACATTATACAGCAGGACGAGAACAAACGGACAAGACGCAGTTTGCATGGAAAACTGTGTCTTGCATGGAAAGCTGTCTTTAATCCATCTTAGCGGTAAAGACTCATAATCTGGCAACCATCAAATTCCGAACTCTTTTTTTCTTCATACATCCTATCGTCATCGACGTGACGATTTGTTGATGGACGCGTCGCAGTCGATTTCGAAACGTCGGTATTTTCATCGCTAATTCAAGCACGCAAGCTACACTTGAAGCCCAAACTCTACGATCCAAGGGTCTGTCGTGACCCCTCAAGCTACCCGAAGCTCGCCCCCGGTCGTGTCCAGCATGGGCAAGTGCTGCATCCCGGGCTGCCGCAACTCCCGCGAGCGGATCCCGGGTCTCACCTTCCACCAGATTCCGTCCAGCGAGCCGTGGCGAGCCCTCTGGCTCGACGTCTTGGGGAAGCAGGGGGTCCAACTCTTCACCGAATGGACCCTGGTCTGCGGGGAACACTTCACGCACGAGGACTACAAGATGACGGCCCGCAAAAACTTCCTCCTGTCGTCCGCCATCCCGTCCGTCTTCAAGGAGACGACGTCGTCCTACGTCCCTAAGAAACGCGGGCGCAAGCCCAAGTCTCAGCAGGCGGCCGTGTTCCGGTCCCTAGTCGCCGAGGACGTGGACGTTCCAGACGACGCCGACGACGACGACGCGAGTGGCGCCGCCAATCCCCGTAGGACGGGCCGCCAGCGAAGGCAGAAGGTCTACACCGATATGGTGGTCTACATGCCCAAGACGCCTGGCGAATCGGTTCAAGGCGTAGAGGGCAGTGGTGGCAGAGCCGACGACGGCAACCTCGGTGAGACAATCTCTTTCACGTTACATCAGCCGCCTCAAGATGACGACGAAGTCGACAGAGACCCCGAATACGTCGCGTCGGACGAAGACGACGACGGCGACGAATCAGACAAACCGGCGTCTAGCGACCCCACACCGGGGTCGCAGCCGCCGAAAAACTTAAACGTGATCGTGTTTTCGAACCAGCCGCGGCGGCCTACCAGGCCGGGAGGTGGCAGTGAAGCGTCCGTAACTGACTCCGAGCCTAGGCCTAAGCGGAGATGCTGCCAGATCCAGACGCAGCGCTTGCTTTTCTACAAGAGCGTCATCGTCAAGCTAAGAAAGAGGGTGCTGGCTCTGGAGGCAAGCCTCCAGGAGAAGGAGAAGGAACTAGCGGACTTGAGGTTCTGAGGGTCTCATCGTGTTTTAAGAGAAGCAGACGTCAGTCGGAGCTGGTACTGTCAGCATTTAATGTGACCACATAAAAGTGTCCTCGGACAACACTTATCTTTGCAGTGATGAGTGCAGTAACTTGGGGTGCCAGGGGTTACAGACCCTTGACGTATTTGCTCCCAATCTGCTTTTTTAGGTGGTGGGAGCTATCGCCGGGGCATTTGGTGGTAGCTGACCATTTGTTCCTGGAGAATCGTCTCTACACCAAATGCTATCTTTGAACGACTTTGCCATCAGCCCGTAGGAGCCTATACTATGCATTGCTATGGTGTGTAGTGCCACCTTCAGCAATGGTGGATTTGCAGAAATTGTTTTGCAGCAGATGATATATGTGATACCTTTATTTTATTCCATTGTCTTTTATGATCTCAAGGCGTCTTACGATCTTGGGGAGAAACACCACTTTTGTTTCTCTTTGCGTATGAAATACTGTTAAGGTGAAAACACAGAGAGAGGGCGCTATCTTCAAGAACACTATTTCCATCTAAAGTAGACCTTGTTATACTATTAGAAAAAAAACGTGTCAACATTTCCCTAGGAAAGACCGAATTCACCAAACGGTCAGCGCATGTGTGACACCGCCATAATTTTAGCCCGCAGGAGGCAAGTAGCAGAGCATTTGCAAGCGCAGAGTAACAGCAAGGTTGTCGTACCGTGCAGAGAAATGTTGTGGCAGTGGCAGTGTAGTCTAATTGGCTGGGTAGACCAGTTCAGTCATTCGCATGGGTTATTGTTTAACACAAATCTTAACCACTGAGGCTGATACATGCAAATTTGGTTGTCGCTTGTTCAAGCTAGCTGTGTCATGCTCTATGCAGGATTGTGGTGAAGCCAGTTTTGTGTTACCAAGGGTTATGCAGCCCATAAATTTTGGGTTCCCTGTTTTTGTTTTCATTCACCTGTATATGCAAGGGCGCCATAGAACTCTGATCAAGTCAGCCTCATTGCCAGGTCCGACATCAGAGTGCAGTGCAGCTACGGTCATGGCATACACCAAGTTACATTATGCTCATGCAGAACTGTTCACGGTTCGCTCTACGTGTGAGAAAATGGATAAGAGTACACCTGCACATGTATGTGTAATTGAATTACTAGCTGTGCCTCTTCTCCATGGATATTGTTATGTCAAAGTGTGGGAATATTCCTGCAGACTTTCACAATCTGCTCCAGCTTCTGCCTGTAAATTCACTGCACATGCAGAGATTTAGGAGGCATTAAGGATTTTACCACACAATCCTTGAGTTTCGTCTTCAGTGCCCCCAGCTATTGGATAAGAGAAAAGTTCCCTTTACCACTTCTTTAACTGCGAATGTTGCGTTTTCGCGCCTTTACATTCAATCCTCCAATGACTTCTTTCCACAGAACGTAGATGTCGCCAGATACACACCAAACCAGAGTAGTGTTCACTTTTTCTACGAGGTGGCGCCACGTACACTGCTGTTGTTAGTTTCGCTTCAGGAAGCCCAATCGGTGTTGTTGGTTCTTTTATCACGATTTCAACCTTCTTTGCGTATGACAAAAGAGAAACATAAAACTGAAGTGCTATTAAACGGCGTGGCGTGTGTGTAACCCAGTTTTCGCGGCTCATTGGCCGGTTCGTGGTCAGGGCTGGGGCCGATGATTTGCCTAATTGTTCCCGAGAACTTGCTGCTTTTGCGGTCAAGGAAAAACGGCTAAGGTGAAGCCGCCTCCGTTTTGTAGAGTCAATGTCGGCGCCTCGTTTCTTTTCCCTTGACAGACAGTCAACGCAGACGTCGGCGACGTTATCGACTGTCTGCCACTCCGACGAGATTCTATCTGACGCCGCGACGTGCTAAAACTTGGCGTCGTCTCTTCGTGGGGTAGGTGCCGTAGTACACCATTTCAGCACTGCTGTCGTACAAGTCGCTTGCCTTTTCCGTGACGTGGAAAACGCCGTTCGTCAATTGATTGTCAATATGTCATTTCGTGCGGAAGAAGATAAAAAAAAAATGCACAAACTAATACCATAGTGTTGCTTTCTTCTTAAGAAAACATGATAAATAAAATTGGGTGGATGACGTTTTGGTCATTGTCACTACTTGCATCAGGGAATAAAAATGCAGAATATGTATCTTGTGTGCACGCGCAGAGAATAATATAAACGAGCAAACTGAAGTAAACGAAGGAGATACATTTAATTAAAACAAAATGTTTTGTCTGAACAACCTGTGCTCTGGCGGGTTATACTCTGAAGGAAAGATAGAAGGACACATAACACTCTTTATGCTAAAACGTTGGTTACGACGACAGTACACCAAACAGATAATATTGATTCCAGTATGTTCACCAAGAGCTGATCGGTACGTGTGGCTGCTTGGGCGAAAATATGATAAGTTTGAAATATTGATTTGGGCCAGTATTGTTCAGAACGTCCACGTTTTTTTTTCTTTTCATTTCTAAAGGCTGGGCACGCAAGTAATGCGGAGAGCAATTCGTCTGCTTCTTGCGCAGGGGTTGCTGTGACGTCAGAACGAGGCCGAGCTCTGATTGGCTTTGATGAGAAGGATGGTGGGTAGACCTCAATGCTATATTTTTCAATCAGCCAATAAGAGTTCGGCGTTTTGACATCATCGCTCTATCCCTGTGCAAGAAGCAGACGAACTTGCGCCCCGTATATGTATCAACTACTTCCCTTCGCACCTGATCCTTTCAGTCTAGAGCTGAGTTAACTTTATTTTGAATAATAATAATATTAATAATAATACTTCATTTGCGCAATTTGAACTAAATCCGTGGTATTGTTTGTGATGAGTTCAGACCCGAAACTGCGTTTTTATTTTGTATTTGTAATAAATTTGTGAAAACCAGTGCTCTTTGCGTGCAAAGTGGAAAGTGCGAGGACACAGAACTAGAAAGAAAAGAAACCGTAAGACCGGGTTCACACACGATGGGCATGATTGTATACCATCAAATGGACTAACAATGCTTTTAGAGAAAATGAACAGTAAAGGGTCAGTAAAGAAGTGTTTCAAATTTCTTCAAGGTTTACTTCGTGATATCGTATATTTGTGGTGGCTACGCCAACGTTCTTTTCTGTTCATCTGCCTGGGTTACGAATACTCAAGAGGATATAGTTAAATAACAATAACGTTAGTAATTGAAGGTATCGTTACCGCTGATTTGCCATCAGTTACTCTTTTTTCGCGTGTTTTGCCTCTTAATGAACAGATGCGACAAATAAAAAAATTATGCAACAAATGCGATGTTCCCATCTCAACAGCACAGTGGTCCCGCAGCGCCCTTTTATTTTAAACAATAAAATGAAATAAAGGTTAAAAAGAAGTGCGCCGATTCACCAGCGAGCGCGTGCTACAAGCCTTCCCATTGCCACACCGTCCACCGTCCTCCAAGAAATCCTAACCCGCCCTTTTCTGTGAGATCGAGTGGATCTCCGTTCCTACTTCTTTCGAACGAAGCGCTTGAAGAACCCATCGATGGACCTCTGAGTGCACTCAGCCTGATGTAACGTCTTCCCCGGCCATGTGTCCTCTGAACCCATGCCCGCCATGATCTTTCCAGTGGGCTTGAGACTCCCACCAGGGCCGCCATTGAACCGTATCACCCCCGCTTTGCTGCAGAAGTCGCCGGAAGCCCTAGTATTCCCCGCGGTGTTGACTACCACGGACAGGGTCGACCGTGTCTTCCTCGAAGCCTTGAGGCTCGACGGTGCCGCCTTCTTGAGGAGGTCGCCCGCCGACGACGACGTCTTGGTGACGGACGACCCCGTGGAGGCGTCTTCGGTGGTGTCCTTGTCGAGGAGGGTCGTGGACTCCTCGACGCTCCTGGCGTCGTCCTCGTCGTCCTTCCGAGCCGGCGTCGTCGTCTTGTCGGTGGCCTGGTGCCCCGACGTCCAGTGGCGGAGGCGACTGACGGCTCGCTGTGCCATCACGAGTTTGGTGGACTTGCGGGACTGTTTCTCGACGTCGGCCACACCCGAGATGCGGCGTCGCCAGTCAGTTTCGGAAGACCACCCGCGAGGTGGCTTGGAGGACCCGTCCGTCTTAGAGGTAGGCGGCTGCGCGACGACGGCCTTGCCCCGCTGGTAGCCCTTCTCGCCGAAGAACTTGCTGAACAGACCCGGATTGGGATGCGATGCCAGTTCGTACGTGATGCTCTCCACGTTGGCCGTGGCTGAGGATCAATCAGAACAAATCTCTGGTTATGTCGCCTACAGCCCAACACCACCTAAAATAATCAAAGCTCCTGCACTAGAATTTTGGTGTCATCGCATTGAGATCGAAGACAGGCACAGATTGGTCACAAGCGCAAAGTCAGCATTCGGCCTGGCCTCCTGTTCGATCAATGCGTTGAAGCATGCTCAGTGTCGTGCTCGAACGGCCAATTGCTCAGTTGATGCAATCTGAATGATGACGTTACACATTTATCTATAGAGGACGTTGTTCACATGCCTTGATAATTCTAGAAGTAGTTGGTTGTTCTGCTTCGACCTGCCAGGGCCGCAACACTGACTCATGTTGACCAAGAAAAATAATCGTTTCATGTTTATATGTAAGTCTTCAGTGGTCGACGTACACGTTGTTTAAAGGGATGCTGAACCAAACATTTCAGTGTCTATAATAAGTGGCGCACTCTTTCTATGAGTCAGCAGCCGCCGGTGTGCGCGAGCAAACGCAACGAAAGTGACGTCATCATATGCCCCATTCAAGCTTACTAAGCGTGAATGGGGGATATGATGATGTCAATTTTGTTGCGTGTACCGGCGGCTACTGACTCATGGAAAGATAGTGTGCCACTTATTATAAACACTGAAATGTTTGGTTCAGCATCCCTTTGAGAGTGCGTTTCGGACAAATATTGCAGTCACAAATTAGTTTCAGTGGTGCCTTGACTCCTGGCCAAGCTTTAAATACACTTTTCCTCTTCCATATTTAAAAGACGTCATATAGGGAAGACGCAAAAGCAGGCCAGGACTTTACTTCGTCTTTCGGATTGCATCGAAGCACCGCTATGACGCTGCACATATTTTCTCGTGTTGTCTCGTTTATTTGGTCAAGTTCGGTAGACGCTGACGCCGCGCTGGCGCACGTTCAAGTCATAGGGTCGACACGAACACAAGCGTCGCAGCGCTGTGTAATTTGTTGCGATACCATTAGCGGCGCTAGAGCTGCATGCAAGCATAAAGCGTTTTTTTTTTTTTTTTTTTGTCGATGGTTTCTTTGTGCGTTAATCTAACAACGGGGAAAAAGGAAGCTTCTGAACATTTGCTGATAGTCCAACGCGTGCTCGAATAAAACCGAAGCAAACAGGAAGAGGTATACGTAGGACCTTGACGCGCGAAGGCGAACATGTTCACCAGAAAAACACGGTAAAAAAAAATCAATCCTGAAATAGCCGTTCGTGACAACCGTCGAAAGAAAGGAGAAGGCTTAGCAATCCTTAGAAAAAATTCAAAAAAGATTTATTTGGGAACCAATTATGAAGTACCTTGTCTTGGACCATTGCCATATATATAGTCTTCCGTCTTGCGCACAGACTGACCCCAAGTTTTCTGGTTAGCCTTTTTTATTATGAGTATTGTTAGTATTATTGATGTATTGGTTAACATGCGGAACTTCGCGGCGCAAGACCGTCCATATACCTGTTGAGTTATGAATAAATGAAGTACCCGTTTGCCGTTCGACCAAGTGTGCGCTCGTGTTATCGAAATCTTCTATAGGGCTATTCATTATGTACTTCGCTCGCAAACCTGCGCCTTCATTAAAGGGATACTACAACGAAATTTCGGCGCTCATTTTTTGGTCTATATCTGTTCAAAAGAGCAGTATCACATGGAACATACCAATATCTTGTTAAAAAAGTCTCGAAAAAGAATTTTAAAACGAATTAAACGATTAGCAAAGAGCACCTGGTGGATGTCGCTAACGCCTCGTTTGTAATGCTCGTCTAGGAACCTTGACAGCTAGTGACGGAGGTTGTCTCGCCTCCGGCCACGACGAGAGAAGGGGGGAAGGAGGAACTCCCCTCTTCCCGAGATGCCCTTTTGTGTGTCGCAGAAGTCGCTATTGTCCCCCTACAAGATTATAGAAGATTAACCCGTCACTCAAAATTCGTACAAAAGCAGCCGCTTCGGTGGCTGGAACGACTAGGCCATCCTCTCGGCGTCAGCCTCGCCGTAGCTTTGCTCGTCTCGAGACGACCTACGTCACGATTGCGTTGGATGTCACGTGCTCTAAGCTGGGCCTTCTCCGAGCGCTTGCCAGAGTGGGCCGTTTATAACGAAAAATACAGCCACCAGGATCAAAATACAAACGTGCGATTGTCATTTACGGATATTGTGGATCATATTCAACTTATTTTTGAACACGACGGGAATATTTCAAATTTCGTTGAAGTATCCCTTTAAGACACCGGTATATCGGTCGTTTAGGGAAACTTAAGCTCTTTGTCAAGCTGTGCAGTTGCAGACACGTTCGATTGCATGTCTGCGTGATTGTCTAGTGGCTTTGCGGTCAGACCACATATCGGTAGCTGAGGTTTTATTTGTGTGCATCTATAAGACGTGGATTTGGAATTTTTTTGCAAAACAGATTCCTGCGTGGTTTTTGTATACCTTGGAACAACGGCCGTATACAGTAACGAAAACTTCGTCTCTATCAGCGCATACTTCCAGATTACGTGTTCATTGCAGAAATCGTCGTGCTCTAGCTGCGATAGATCATGGCGGGGGAAAAGGGGGGGGGGGGGGGGGGGGGGGCGTTACGTGCAAGGCGGTTTTGCTCAAGTCCTTCGCATGATCAGATTGGGCTGTGCTAGAGTCACTAAAACCACGCTCAGAGTATCGGCAACCCATTTTTTTTTTATTATTATCTCGTGGACGCCGCCATGTTGTTGCTCAGTGCAGAGCGACAGCTGTTGGTTATAGCTGCAATTCGGAAATTGGAGCTCATGAGCAAGTACGATGCCAGAAAACTCAGGCCATATGCCTTTTTTTTTTTCTATTTAGCTTTTAACTTTTTCGGGATGATGGAAAAGTGGCCCCTGCGATTTTAGATAATGTTTCGGATAATTGGCAACCATGAGGGTAAGCATCAAGATAGCTGGAAGGTGCACTAATGTGGATTTTGAGATCGGTATTTTTTAGGCTCCGAACTCAATCTATGTGCCCTAAACGTATTTTAAAAAAAAAATAATTAGAATCATGCGTCCTGGAACATACCTCAGGAAAGCGGCGTGCCGCGAGTCGTGTTTAACGAAAAAATGGACCACGTACGATTTTTTGTATTTTGGGGGGTTTTCTGAAATGTTTAGGGCAGGTAAACTGAATTTACGCCATCAAAATACGAACCTAAATTCCACATTATTGCCTCTCGAAGTGTCCTTACCCTAGAGCGTATAGCGTATCCAGTGACTCCAAGCCGAGCACAACCTTGCAAACAAGAAGGCGCACATGGTCGCTCACGGAAACGGTGCGTATACAGAAGAAAATATCCGCACCGAGCTCTCGGTAGAAGGCGTCGCAGGCGTCACTCTTCCAGATCCAGTCGCAGTGCACGCAGCTGTCGAAGTTGTGCCGGAAGGGGCCGGATTCCTCGACTGCGAGCGCACCCTCTGAACGCCATGCACTCGTCGTTAGGGTCTGGAAGACGCTCGATGAGCAGACGGCGAGAACAAATCCGCGAATAGAAACGCGTAACTCTGCAGCCCAAACTGTGTGCACTGCTCTACCACTGAGCATGGCGAATACGTCATGCTCAATATTAGATCGCCGACTTCATTTTTTTTTTTTTTAACTTTGTTTGACCGTAAGTCAGAGCGCAGTTCAAGGTAAGGAGAGCCACTCAATTACAGAGACAGACAGAAAGTGCAAGGTCACGGCTCATTTGCTCCGCCGGGTTGGTTAAGGATGGTGTTAGCATGAGCGCAGAAAGACGACAAACGCCGCAACACTATACACTTTTTGTGCGGCTCGGACCCCAGCATCGGCTGAGATCTGGCGAAGTGAAGCGTAGGTTTCAAGATATTTTCGGCTTCATCATTCGTCAGGGCCATCACGCCGTGGATCACGGAGTTGGCTCTCCGAATGCACCGCTAAAAAGTGGACTCACGAGGAACACGGCGGATATTCCGAACAAACTCGGGCGCGTTATTTGTTACGCGGCAAACTGTAATTGCTGGAGCGTGCACAACCTGTTCGCCATAGTTCTTTTGCTGTCGAGAAGCGTGATTGGGTAGATAAACTGGGAGCTAAGTTGGTGCCATCCAATCAGAGGGCAGTGGCGTGACGATGCAGTTTTGGTGCTGTCTGATTGGCTCCGTCGGACGATAGCGCGGAGTAAAACTCGTGGAGTGACTTATAGGTATAACATCACCACAAGCTCCACGCTTCACCTACCATAAACCGTCACCAGAGTAAACAACTCCGGACGTTTTGGTGAAGCGACCGTCCGAATAGATGCCATCACAGTGCTCGTAGTCAATCAGAGAGCTGCGCCGGGATCGCACGTCAAGTACGGGCCCTGGGCGCCGCCATCTTGCTAGTGGTGTGAGTAGATCGTTTGACAGCCGTATTTGCAAACGTCTATAGGAGGTCGAAGCGTTTCAGTTTGACCGATTGCGTTACCACTCCTTGCGTTCCACCATACGACGCATTGCTCGAACCTTGGTTGCCAGAGCCACCATCTCGTTGTAAGCAGTCGTAGGCGGTCGCAACGCATTCGGTCATGCGCGAACGCCAATGTCTTAATGCCCTTATGCCTGATTTAAAGGGGTGGTGCAACAATTTCTGGACTTTATCCAATTAACTGCGGAGATTAATCTGTGTCACCTATAAAACAAAAAAAAAGTTTTTTTTTTTTTTTTTTTTTTGTCTATCTGGCGAGCATTAGTTTTTATTTAAAGAAATGAAACAAATCGGAAGTCAAAGTGCCTCTCAACTCTTCACGTCGCCTTTCGAGTGGCATACTCTGGGGAATCACCTGGTTTCTCCTTGAGTTCTCTCTTCAGGGACCCCAGCCGCTTCCTCCGCGATTTTCGGACTTCACAAAGCTTAGCTTCGCCGAAGGTCGCAGCGTGTAGCAGCGGAGGGGGACAGGTCGGCAAAATTTTTTGTTTTTTTCTTTGCAGTTACGCAGCTTTCGGGGCAAGGTGACCCGTTTTTGATCACTTGTGGTTGGATAAACAACATACAAAATACAGACTGCAAATGTTTTTCAACATTAAAATCGTCGCACTGCCTTTGCCTCCCCTGATATTTAGCTGAAAAACACTGAGCTGTGCATACGGCCGACCCGTGCTACATGCGAATTGAACGGCATCAAGAAACGGTAGGCACGGCATGTGTGCGTCTACATTTCCGTTTTAATCGGCATTATGCTTTTGTTTTCTGAGGGATACCCTGATGTTTTTGCTGGTTATTTATCCAAAAAGCTCCATCCTCTTACTCACCGCCGTCTTAACCAAGGCACGACATGTGTCCAGAGCTAATGGAAGATTGATATAAAAACACACCCAATCTATCATTTAATTGTTACGTGTAATTACCGTGTCTCGCTCTTTTCCTGTACCTCCAGGTTGGGCGATATTCGCAGGCTAAAATTATGTTTATATCATACATTCACGTACATTGATTTTATTCTAGGTTTAAATATCTTTTTTTACAATTTGTATAGCTTAGCGATTTCTAAAAGCGACAAACTCCGGCTGTAACAACAGTGATTTGTGCTGTCACCAGGGCAGAGAGCTGTTTCATTTTTCTCAAGAAGCACGTAATGCAGTGCCTCAGGTATTCGTGAGAGTGTTCAGCGCGGCGGGCGACGCCTTCACTTAGAAATGAGGCAAAACGTCCCACGAGACTTTCGAGAGCCAGCTGTTGCTCAAAATCACAAAAGTGTGACTGGTGGCAACAAACAACGCTTCCATATATGACATTCCTGTGTTTTGTGTCTTACCCTAGGATAGTAAGGTAGAAAGTAACGGCGCGAAAGTTACGGATTACGTTTTGGGGTAACGGTCGCTTACTTTTATGGAAGGGTTAATTATAACTGTAATTAGTTACAATTTATTCTTGTGTAATTGTAAATGTAATTCTTTACTTTTTTTAGTAATATGTACAAGTCTGGTGACGACTTTGTCACTGAAAAACGACCTCATTCAGTGAATAAAATAAATCAGATTTTCTCGTGAATTATATCCATATATATATATATATATATATATATATATATATATATATATATATATATATATATATATATTTTGTTTTTGCTTTAATTATTTCTGGCAACGGTATCGCACAATTTTTACGCTGGTGTAGCGCTTCTGGCTGCCGTGTGCATCCAGTTTCAAAGGGTATATCTCTTTCGCGGTGTTCGATAGTCCAGATTACTCCCTTTGTGTGCGCGCACTACTACTATACTATCTACACAAATTGCAACCCGAGCGTACCACTGTTACTGCCGGACGCGCATTCTAAAAAAAAAAAAAAAAAATCCATAAAAAGACACCCACCCACGCATGCCCACAGAGACTCACACATACATGTCCTAAACGCAGACACGCAGACGCGTACGTCCAAACACACACACACACAGACACACAAATGTGTGCACATACGCACGCACACCTGCGTCGCCGTGCTGCGACAGGTGGCCGCCATGGCGGCGGCGGCTAGTACACATCGACATCTGCTGCTGTTCAGCGGTGATAGGTTCACGTAAACATCAGCTTAAAACAAAAAAAAAAAGTTTAAAGAGCAGAAGTGTGGACTAGCTTTAGTTTCCACCTCAAGAACCGCAGTAAAAAAAAAAAAAAAAATGTCCGTCTCCTCGTGGAGCATTACTGATTTCCCCCTTTATCTAAAGAATTAAAGTACACGTAGGTGCATTTAAGATTAGATATACGTGGCACGTTTCAAACGCCAAAACCATCGATTCTTTTGTCTGACATCCAAATCTCGTAAGAACTACCTTCCGCGGCGTATGAACAATGCGCGAAACATTTTTTTTTTTTTTTTTTTTACTACTGAAATGCAAAACGAAGGACAGGAGTACTGGGTCGGCGTTCGACTAGGACTCGTGCACCCTCGCTGATCGAGCACTTGTCCCGGCATGCTGCATGAGGGGAGGGGGGAGAGGAGGCCCCAGCAAAATGAAAGATTTCGGGGGGGGGGGGGCGGGCCCCATGCCCCCCCCCCCCCCCCCCCCTGGCTACGTGCCTGCCTGGGACAATCACATTAATTTTATAATCCCTAAACTGTCACGAATAGCTGGATCGATATACCGTCATCGATCAATTTAGCCAAAGAATGTGAAGTTACTAATCTATAATTCACTGTTTTATTCCCACTTAAATTACTGCCATCTCCGTCTGGGGCTCAGCTACATTATTCAATTATTGAGAAAATACTTTTATTACAAAAAGGGATGTTGAAGTCTATCGGTGGTGTCCCGTTTGACCCTCATAGAGAGAGAGAGAGAAAAAAAACTTTATTTATACGCCAAGGTCCGGCGCTCAGTTGGATTTGGTCAGCTACCAGTCCTCACCCAACACGTTTTCCACGTGCTGAATGAGTGCCGGCAGGAGAATATGGGCATCGGTAGGTGGACTAAGCCAGTCCGTCCATGACTGAGGTTGGAGACTGGGGGATAGGGAGGAAAGAGAGGATAGGAGGGTAGGTTGAATGTAGGAGCATTGCCACAGGCAGTGCTCTAGAGTGGGGTATTCGCCGCAGTTGGGGCATTTCGTGCGTCCGGAATGGCCCTGGATATAGTGGCGAAAGAGGGGAGTCACGATCGAATTGGTTTGAAGTCTGCGGAGAATGGCGCTGTCCTCCCGCGAGAGGGATTGGGGTGAAGCAATAATTGCGGCGGTGTTAGCGCGTAGTTCTCTTAGGAGGGATGTACGCTCCTTGTGCAAGAGTTTTCTGTGTTCCTTGGGATCATAGTCGGACGGCCAGAGGCACGGAGGACCCGGAAAATTCGTAACGCGGGTGAGCTCATGAGCTCGGTTGTGTTCCTCTACGCCTTGATGTCCGGGGATCCATTGCAGGGTAACATGGAGGGAGGGATGCGTGTCAAGGTGACGTTGCAAAAGGCTGTGGATATGTCCGGGTAGCGCACAGTCACGAAAACTGCGGCATGTTTCCTGGCTATCTGTTCGAATGTAAATGTGGTGAGTAGGATGGTGAGGTCGAGTGATGGCCTCAAGAACCGCTAGGGTCTCCGCGGCGGATGGGGTGGGTACATTGCTGTGTTCATTAATATGCTCATAGCCAGGCCCTACTACAGCCGTTATGCTTCTGCTGGGATTGTGACTGGCATCTGTGTAGTAATATGTGGTATCCGGTCTTGGTGTCTCGCGGTCTATCCGTTCGACTAGTTGTGTGCGTCGGGCAGCATGTTTGTCCGGATGCATATGTTGAGGTATGGGCATGACTGTGACGCGGGGTAGGGACTCCCACGGTGGGGGTGGGGGTGGTGGAAAAGGAGGCAAGGTGGTGGTGTCGTAACCTTGATGCTCGAGGAGCTTGCGGCCTAGGTGGGATGTTTGAAGCCTTGCAATATGTGCCTGGCGGCAAATAGTGGTACGTTCTTCAAGTGTGTTAAAAAGACCCGTCGAGTCCACTAGAAAATTTGCGGCAAATCGTGGTACTCCTAGGGCTAGTCTGGTGTATCTTCGAAGCGCTGCTTCTAAT
This sequence comes from Ixodes persulcatus, assembly GCA_013358835.2. NCBI lineage: Eukaryota > Metazoa > Arthropoda > Arachnida > Ixodida > Ixodidae > Ixodes > Ixodes persulcatus. The sequence goes on along the minus strand of JABSTQ010009321.1, from coordinate 88,756 downwards.
TTGGAGAGCTGAGTCTTGGTGATGGATAGATATGGAAGCTGGTACAGTACACGGGAGTAGACAAGGGCCTCGATAATCCTGCGAAGCTCCTGTTCCTTGAGTCCTCTTTGTCTGCGCGTGACTCTACTTAGCATGTGGTAAATCTGATTGATTTGCCGGAGTATCGTGTCCATCCATACGTGGGCCTTGCCATTGTCTTGTAGGAGGAATCCCAGTATTCGGATGTGAGAGTGGCGAGGGATAGGGGTGTGGTCAATGTGGAGCTTAATGCTGTCGCGTTGCTCTTCTGCTTTACGGCCTGTTTGATTGGTAACTACAATGAATTCGGATTTGGTGGGAGAGCTGGTCTGTTTACGGCTCTCCGCGTTAATAATATATACAATTTATACAACTATAGACTTAGCAATACTTTCAATTTGGAAAGCTACAGAAACACGCGTTGTCTTGCGAATTTGGAACATCTATCTGTAAAGGAACCGGTTTACCCCACTCGTCACGCAGAACATGGGGAAATGGTAGCGCGGAGGACAAATTACGGCTCTCAGATGATTAGATATACGCTGCCTAAATTGCTCAACCAGTTTGATGCTAGTGAGTCGGATCTGATTAGGATGTCATTAACATAGACAGGTAAAATACCAGTGATCTGGTGGTTTGTTTCATGTTTCCAGGATTATTTTATCTTTTTTTTTTTTATTTGCGTGTTGTGTGCGTATATTATCCACCCGTTTTGTACTTTCGCATAAAGTAGCATTTTTTTTTCTTCCTGTACCTCTGCTGTTGTGCCCATGTAGGGGGTCGAGGGCCTTGTCAAGCTGTATTTCACAGCTATTTCCCTCGAGCTCCACCATCAATGTAGATGGAAATAAACGAATTATTCAACATGTCGAATCCGTGCCCCGTGCTGGCGTCCGGCAGCTGACTATACGGTGTTCGAGGCGGGGCTTAGGCCGCACGTCCGGAGGCTTCCTGGCCTTTGACGACGACCATTCCCCGAAGTGAAGAACCCAGGGGTCCAGTGGAGGTGGGAGAATTGGTAACGTAACGAACGGTTTAATTACATGGTAGCGATACAGTCGTCAAATCCAAGAGAACAAATGGAGCCCTCACGCCCCGCCTTATATAGGGGTCCGTTTTCTCCCTCTCTCTCCGCCAGGGCAGCAGGTGCGACCGCCACGTGCTTTGCAGCTGGGTCCGCCGCGTCGTAGCCAGAAATGAGTCATAGCCAAGGTTCTCCGCAGTTAGGCCAGGCCTCTCTCCCCTTCCGGAGCGCACGAACCCACACGCACACACACACACGTCCCGTTGACGTCACGGACGCGTTGAGACACGATTTGGGCAGGCTTCGACAGGTGGCCGGCAGTCCTGACACGTCGGGACCCGTTTCGGGACTCGTTTCCGCAGCGTTGAAACTCGGAAAAGGTTGCCGAAGGTTCCATTCTTAACAACGGCAGGCAAGTTTGCTTCTTGCGCGGGGGTTGCGGCGACGTCAGAACGCCGAGTTCTGGTTGGCTTCGGTTGGAAGGATAGTGGGTAGACCTCAGTGCCAGCTACCTCGAGGCCTACCCACTATTTTTCCAGTCGAGCCAATCAGAGCTCGGCGTTCTGAAGTCACAGGAGCCCCCTTGCGAAGCAGAGGATGTTGCGCTCCGCACTCTCGTATTCACCTCAAGAACAGTATGTACAAAAAAAAAAAAAAGTCCGGCTCCTAGCGGAACGTTACTAATCTCTCCCTTTGTGTGTTTTAGGTGCATCTTAGATTACTTTTATGTTATTTAATCGAGACGTACCCGCTTCGAAAGCTAAAATCATTGCTTGTTTTTTTTAGATCTAAATCTCATGAGAACTATTTCGCGCAGCGCATAAAAGTTATGCACAAAACGTCCTTTTTTATTATTATCTACGCATACGGAAGATCTCTCCGCGTCATTTGCAACCAAAAGATCGAGGTACACCTAAACATTCCTTATGAGTTGTGAATGCGAAGCACGCAAGCCGCTCGTCCGCTCCCTTTTTCGTCTGCCGCGTACTTTTCGACGCCGGTCGGCGCGTGTGCTCCCCTGGTGACCTTGGACGCTCCGCGCTGTTGGACACGCAGCGCCATGGGGTGAGCGGTCGTGGAAACTGACGAGCGCAGCGGCCAATGGGAGCCCTGTCGTTTTCGCGCTTCAGACTGATGACATCAGCTCAGTTTAGTGCTCGGTTTTCTAATGTTACGATAATGACCGTTTTTAGCCATGGTTGCGTTTACACGAATGCGACAGTATAGTGCATCGAATCGTCCCACGTAAACACCTCGATTCGCTAGCCAAGCGCTTCGTGTCGAGTCCGACCCGATCCGTTTGAAGGGGGTGGTTTGAGATTGTCGATCCGAATTGAAACCTCAATGTAAACTCCAGAGAGAATCGAATCGAGTGTCCGAAGAGTGGTGGTTGGGGGGGGGGGGGGGGGAAGGAGGGAGGGCGAGAGATTAAGATGACCTTTGAACTTGGCTCCATTACTTCGCATCTGCAGAAGAACAATCTACACTGCGCGACACTGTTAGCGCGAAACGTGACTTAGGCTCTTTTTTGCATTTTACTTGGAAAGGGTACTTTCCAAATTTACCACAGGTTGGAAACCCAAGAGTGAGCACTTTCCACCACTATAGTAGTTTTGATGATAGTCCTTAAATACAGAGAGGGGGAAAAAAAAGGAAACCGACGATGGCTTTGCACTTACATGCAGTGTACTGAAGTGTACCTCTGCGCAGTATATACGTATGCTTTGAACCGCGTAGTCTTCAGCATTCTGCAGCGACGTCATCGGTCCACACAAACTGTCGTGCAAATATGCTGCTAACAATGACGAAGAAACTTATACACGTTAGTTTTCTTTGTAACATCTAAGCGTCTTAACTTTTTTTAGCTCATTTTGTTTTAAAGGGGCGTACTGATTCATTAGAGAGAGGCCCTTTTGATTCAGAGCCAAGAAAGTTTCACTTGTATTATCGTTTTGCAAGTGTGCTTTCCTGCTGCTAAAAATATATGCCTAGACCTAAAAAAAAACAAAAAAATAACATGATTGGTCTGAGCTGTGACAATGGGCGTGACCTCTTCTCGTGCATACGTCATGCTCGGCGACAAAGCGCGGTCTGTGTCTGTGCGTTTTTTTTTTTTGTTTGTTTTTTTAGGTTTGCTTTTGCAGACTTAAAAGAAATGCGCTTGAAAAAGCGATTTATTTCCTCAAGTGCTTGGCAAAAAGTAAATCATGTTTTTATATCTTTTTTTTTTTTTTACTACCAAAAACTGAGCTACGCATTGCCAAACGCTCAATTTCCGCCCAAATTTAGCGCTATAGCGATCCGGACCAGACACCAAAGTTCCAAAACTGACCGCGTCATCATATTTAAACGTTGCAAGTAATTTCCCGAAACTTTGAACGTGCAGATCGGGCTCCCGTTCCCGCGGTAGCTGACGCGCCATTCATCTCCACGTATTCGGGGGCTTTTGTCGGTCTTCGTTTTTTTCCTTAGAAAATTTCCGATAATTCCATTATTACAACGTTTGAATCAGATGATCGGCAAACTCTGAAACTTTGATATTGGGTATTCTTTATCTTTGAAATAAAAAAAAACAAGAACACCCCCCCCCCCCCCCCCCCCACACACACACACACACATCAGTTTGTTTTGGAGGGGACACTATCTACTACTGTTGGTGAAATGTTAAAAATGCAGTAGAAGCTCCGCCGCCCAGTGCGTGGCGTGGTGCGTGGCGCGTGCTCGATGCAGGGGGTGTGGCCTTTATAGTCACGCCCCCTACATCGAGCACGCGCAGTCAAAGCACGGCGGAAGGCAAAAAGCGCGTGCTGGAGGCGGAGCACGTCCACTGGGTCCTTAACCCTGTCACCAACTTATAGTACATTCGTAACATTTCAACGGCTACATTAGTAAATAAATTTGAGTATATACTCATTGAAGCACTTTTTTTCTTGCATAAAAGTGTAAAACAAATAAAGTAAGCTTCCTTTCGTGTTTTTTTTTTTTTCGTAAAAAAAAAAAAGAGGGGGTACACTCGAAAGAAAAAAAATAATGAGAAAGAACGCTTTGCATGCACTCTGTGGGAAAGTTTCCACGTGGTATATTATTCCTTTTCCCTGAGCGTTTCTTCGCCCCGAATAATTTCTTGCGTGCTTTTTTTTTTTTTTTTTCCTTCCGCACGCACTGCGAGTCGGGTGATCTCGAACGAGACCTTGGAGCACGAAGGAGCGCGCAACCTACCCGCACCGCGCACAGACTCGCCAAAACGACCACGACGACCGTGCAAGCGATGCTACCTTACGTCACCGCCTACGTCACAAAGGGGTCTCTTACGTTGTCTCTCACGCAGGCAAGCCCGTCCCCCGCGTTCTCCTTCCGTCCCGCGTTCTTCGTTACTGGTTAGATTTCGACCGAAATCGGTCGTGTTTTTGTATTCTTGAAAGACCCAACGCACTATCAAGACCACTCTGTATTCTACAAATTTGATAAACAAAGGATTAAAAAAAAAGATAATGCGAAACGAACTTGTAAAAATTTAAGTGCGGCCCAAGTTCGTAACCGCCGGTTATCGCTGCCCAAAATACCGAAATCTAAAGTACCGCAAGAATAACGTTCGTTAGGTTTCGGAAATAACGGTGCCGATATTTCGTTTCGTTTGCAGGACGGAAAACGAACCTCAGTAACGCGCTACTTTTCGACGAACTATACTCTGTTTCATACTTAGCCTGCAACGCTGTCAAAGCTACTGGCGCGAGCGTGGGGCTTGATCTCGTTGATCATTTGCACGCGTCCTCGCGCAAACAAAGCCATAGATGAAGCCACGCGCTCGCGCCAGTAGCTTTGACAGCGTTGCACGCTAAGTATGAAACAGAGTATAGTGAATAACGCGCTATTTCTCTTCACTACGAAGAAACCCAAACACTAACAGGGGACAGAGACAGACATGTAGATGTTACAGTTATTTTCGGTAACGGGCACATCACTGCGATCGTCGCAGCTCCTAGAGCTAACGTAGCGCATAAACCCCCTGACCCCGATCGAGTAGTTACACGCTTGCAAGTCTGGTCTCAGGGCGCCGCCATCTTGCTCAGGGAGGTGCGCTTGGGCGCGGCCCTAATCCGATTTCGACGTCTTAGCAAGGCTTCGCAATCGGATGTGACGCGTCCAAGCGCACCCCAGGTGAGCAAGATGGCACCGCCCTGAAGCCGGACCTGCAAACGTGTATAGACCAGGGCCGGGGGTCTCAAACACGCGGCCCGCAAACATCCGAAGCTGCGATCCCCCGTTCCTATGCCTCGAGCGTTACATGCGCCATAAATAGGAGTTTTTTTTTTTTTTTTTTTTTTTTTTTATCGTCTATCAATTCACGCTCGAAAGGATCTCTGATCATATAACGTGTTCATGCATTTTGCACTACTATGTTGTTGCTTTTTTGTTTGTTTTTTTAGGGGGGGGGGGGGGGGGGGGTTGAGTATTTTTTCGTCTAAATATTTGCTCCCCAGCCCTTTCTTATGGAAATCAACCATAACGGCAATACCACTACTAGGCTACAAGTGCGAGCTCTTCGCTCAGAAAAGCACCTCGGCTGCACTAGCTCTCGCTCAGAAGGAGCAACTGCCGAAGATAAAGCTCTGAGATTAGGCTTGTGGTCGTCAGAAAATACCTTTAAAATACAGGCATTTTCTTATAATGCTGCTATAAAAATCGTCGGGAAAGCAAAACCTGCCGTGGGAAGAGATAGTTATGCCTGTGGAGCCATTGTGCGGCAGGGCAAGGAAGATGTGCTTACAATTCGTTCTATTGAAAACTGCCAGTACGTAGGTGTTTTAAATGGTGTCGCTTCGGGGTCGGTCCAAACCAGTCCTGTTTGCAAATGAAAGCTAAAGATGGAAAAACGCTGAGCTTACAAAAAGCAGAAAGCGCAAGGCACCCCTACAAAATCACTAGGGTGTCGCAGGGACAGTTGGCTGCTTTGCAACGCGACACACCACTGTTCCTTGATTGTGTATTCCTTTGCCCCAGAAAAACAAAATATACCCCCCCAGTTGGCCCTCGACCTTTCGGCGGTGGGTTATTAGGTCCTAACGTTTGTATAAGTTTGAGACAACTGCTATTGGCGACGTGAGCGATCTAAAGCGTCGCTGTGATCGGCCTTCTACGATTGGTCGAATGTTGACTACGACGTCAGCAAAGGATTTCCTTCGACGGAAATAAGAGGAATGGAAGAGCTTCAATTTTAGCGGTGTTGGCAGCGTTGGTTTCAGAGCGTAATGATTTCTAACTTCCACCATGCTCATTACAAGCACCATCGAACTTCTTGTTTGCAAGATAATGACGTCACGAGATGATGGCGCCACCAAAACATCTCGCTGCTAATAGACGATTGCAAGCAGGGCATTTTGCGCCGCCATGTCTCTGCTCGTGCTGGCAAGTGCGTGCCTTTACAAGCTTGGTAATGCTACGTTCACGCGAACGTGGCACATGCTTGCACGCATTTGGCGCCAGTGAGGCGCCATGCTTGTGTCTCCTTTGCAAAAGCGCAACACGATCGCGAAAGTAAAAACATAAAAAAATAAGGGCGCGCGCGCGGCACGGTCGACGAGGTATTTAATCGCCGCGTGGAAACGAAGAAATGATAAGAGAGAAAAACAAGGGTCAAAAACAGTCTGACCACGGGAGACGCCGTCTCGACTGGATAAATAACGAGGAAAGTCGAAGATCCGGCGGTGACCTACGTAGTTCATTCAATCTTCCGCGAAAATGTGAGGTTGATGATGCTTTCGACTCGGAGCAAATGAAGCGGGGAAAAAACCAAAGCACAACAACGCGTGATGCTATAGGCACATGTGCGTCGGCGATCATGCCCGCGGGACGTTGGCGCTCGCGGGTGTGTCGTGCTTCGGATGGGGGGTATGTCTTCGTGTGTAGGTTGTCGTCGGGTTGTGCGTGTGTACGCGTTTGGGTGGTCGTTACGCGCACAAGGTTTCTTTGCCGGGCCGCGAACGCGATTCCTGGTCACCAGATTTATGCTGCGACCTTTGCAAAAAAAAAAAAACCACAGCACGCATGATTCTTTTTTTTTTTTTTTTTAGAGCGCAGCTCTTAGGCGCCCGTTTCCGGCTTGAGCGGCGTCGGCGTCGGCGTCGGCGTCGGAGTCGGCGTAACCGCGCGGTGCATGATGGGTAAATTTTTCCGCTAAATTTAGCAGAAAATTTTCCCCGCTAAATTTAGCGGAAAATTTTCCCCGCTAAATCTAGCGGAAAATTTTCCCCGCTAAATCTAGCGGAAAATTTTCCCCGCTAAATCTAGCGGAAAATTTTCCCCGCTAAATCTAGCGGAAAATTTTCACCCCCCCCCCTCGAGGTCACGTGACCCCCAGGCCCCGTGACCCCCCCCCCTCCCCCGAGGTCACGTGAGCCCCCTTGTCACGTGACCCCCCCCCCCCCCCGTGCCTTCCCCTCCTCCTCAAGAGCTGCGCTCTAACCCGGCGTTACAGGGAGTTGTAAACGGCTTTATTTTTATCGTGGTATTATAGATACGTGTTGGTATTGATTGGCAAGAACGTTTTCATAAGAAAATAATAGACGGCTGAGTGCCGGGTTTTATTAAGATTTTTTTTTTTACTTGCCATAGAACTCTGCCTACAGTTGTTGTTGTTAGGTAAGGTCTGAACATACAGGGCGTTCACAATTAGGATGTACACATCTTGCTAAAACAGAAGCCTTGAAAGCTACACTAATGCTTTTTGTGCAGGTGGCTTATATACGGCCAGGGGAAGATCATACAGGCAGCAAACCGTCACGACAAGTCGAATAATGAACTGGAGTCCGCGGTTCATTAACGCTTTAATTAATGAATACGTGCATGTGGTGCCAGTTAGATAGTTGGTGAGCGTCATCGAAAACCACTAAATCAGTCAAACGTAGACTCGAGGCACGTCGGAAGCTAGTGCTGGTTGGCGTTGCAAAGACAGGGATGATGGGATCATCATCCAAAATGTCTTCCACAACGCGACCGTGCCGCCAGCGTTTATATGCACCTCAGAGGCACGGTGCTGTCGTCGCAAGAGAGAACACTTCTCATCTTATCGCTGCTGGGGCTCTTCACAAAAATATATCGCTGAAAGGTCACATGACCGCCTGTGTTCCGCGTGCCAGCCAGTTGTCAATCAACCCGTCCAGTTGCGCTCGACACGACAAAGCAAAGAAACATCAAACGTGGCGTGGCTTCCTTTGACGGATATACTTTTCCGAAGGTTGCACCATCTGGAGGCTTCCGAAAGGTGACGTCGATACCCTTTACGACCCTGCGCGACTTTCACAGCTGTCTATAAAGAAGAAAAAAAAAAAAGAACTCGAGCAAACAAGGAACTTGGTGTCTTCGCAGGTGCGCCGATGGCACGATCTCGTACGTCATTCGGCGTTCGAGATTTCCGGGGAACGTTCCGCAGCCGTGAACTAGACCTAGAACTCGAAAGCCAACTGGCCATATAAATCGGCGAACATACGGTAGTCACCCGAATGCCGCGGCTGCACGAAAGGTTAGCGGGAAGGAACGCTCCAGCCGCTAGATAAGTTATACGCTTCAGAGTCGCTCCATCCACCTTGGTACATAAATCATTGTTGCCAGTCATCCGCTGTCTGATTGGTCCCATCGGCGCGTAGCGTCGGCTGCGTTCCTTACACGAAGCGAAGTACACAGAAACGCAGGGTGCGGCTTATCATGTTCACGGTACTCGGTTCGTGATTGGTTCCTCGCGGTGTTCTAATCGGCTAATGCTGCACTCTGATTGGCCACGGAGCCGTAATGAGATCCTTGGGACGCGCCCATTCGGGAAGCGCCAAAGATGCGTTGTATGGACGTTTTTAGACAAGGAGAGGGCTGAGTATGCCTCACTAAGAAATGCGGCAACTTCAGCTGGTCCATCGGGAAACATTGACAGTCGCCATTGCTTGACCAGGTGGCGCGAGCTACTTTGGCTAGGTGGCGCAAGCTACCGCCCGTTACAAAGGGTATAGCCATGCACCAACTCAACTCTATGACGTCACGTCACTGCGATGGCGCTGCTGTCGTAACTGCGCATGCGCGGACGCATCATTTAGCGCGAACCTGGTTTCTGCGCTCGCGCGGTGCCCCCACCTGGTGTGGGCAAACGGGCTTGTTTGGTAAACAACGTGTAAGTATATAAGCCACGCCAAACATCTTTTTTTTTTTTATTGTATTGCGCGGTATTATATGGTGATACTGCAAACAGATGTAAGGCTGCTGCAATGTATAGACAACGCGATACAAGATAGCGACAAATGTGCGGTGTTGCAAAAGCGAAACGCAAAAAAGAAAGGAAACAGCGACCACATCCGCAGGAAGGCGAGCCGACACCCACACCTTTTTCCGCAGCCTCCGCGTGTCGGACGAGGCGACAGCCAGTACAACAATGACGCTCCGATTACCCGGATGAGGTCCCCCTACCCTAGCGGAAGGTTCTCCCTTCATCTTCCTCCAAGAGCGTTTTCATAACTTGCTCCCTTGGGTAGAGAAAAAAAAATAAAAAGAAAAGAACACGGCGGGAAGACGTTTATTTTATCGCTGCCGATTAACTTCCTCTGATGGTTGGAAACTTTAAAATCCCGCGCGTCACACACGTCCCTGCATGCGAACAGATAACAGTTGCAAACTTGCCCTAACTACTCCATGAACAAACCTTCACAAGTATTCAAATTCTAAATTGTCGACTAACAAGCTGCCAGATGAAATTGTTACTCTATCTTACAGAGATGATTTCAGAGATGCGCTCATAAACCAAAACCAAATTTGACGCTCGTGTGTATAAACAGCGTAAGGTCTTTCTGCCTTTGAGGTGCGGCGACACTGGTTTACTGGTTTACGCTGTTGTAAATTAGAAATTCAGCCAGTGCGGTAACACCGCTCGCCTGGGTTCTCTAACGTGCACCACGCAGTGTACGGTGGTACACGACAGCACGCCGGTACGATGCTTATCCAGATCGAAACGGGCACTGGGGTAGGGATTGAACCAACGGGATCCACTCAAAGCGCACGACATGGCCAGATGCTACATTGTAACTTGTTTTGTGTCAGTGTTTCTACTGTTACGAGATTTTAGGAGGTGTGTATGCATTTAGCGTTTCTTCTAACCCTTGACCGCGCCCTGACTTTGCTGCCACACTAAAGTCGGTGACAGTTTAAGAGTGAAGTGGAAGCTCCTCCCCCTTTTTCCACTTTAGCAAAGCAAGCGCTGGAGAGGAGGTCGCCTCCTCTCTAGCGTTCGCTCTGCTAAAGTAGAAAGAGGTGGGAGGGGCTTCCACTTCACCCTTAGTTTGTCACCGATTATAGACAGCAAGCTCTGCGAAATGCACAGGTAACTAAACACCAAGCTTTTTTCTGTAAAGTATGCACATTTGCGCATCCAGTCGCGTGCTTTCCTGATACCCGTTTTTCCGTTTCATACGTTCGCCGCCAGGTGACGCAAATTTGAGTGAGCGTGCGCCACTGGCTAGCTGGTGCAAGCCGCCACCCATTTCAAAAAGTTCAGCTGTGTTCATACATCCAGTTACTCCGATAACGATACGCGATACCCCGCAGCCGCCTTTGCGCACACATCGTTGTTATCGGGTATCGTTAAGGAAGGTATCAGAGGTATCGGAACGATCTACTACAACACTCTAGTTATTGCGATCCGATAGTACATGGAAAAGTACCCGTACATGGAAGAGGCGCAGGTGTGCAGCAAACGAAGTTCCATTCAACCGAGTTTGAACACGCAAACGTAACGTGTGCTCATGACGCGTTATGATGCCAGCGCGTTTGGACGCAAGATGACTTTTAGTATTACGAAAGGTTGTTCGTAGAACAATGAACAATGTAAAGATGCTCGTGTTACTTGCGCGAACAGCTTTTATATTTCTTCGCAGGCACGGTTGATCACGGACGGCTCAAAAGCGCAGAGAATGGCAATTCCCGGTAGTCTTATCATTGTTGTGTAACCGGTAAGATATCGCGGTGTGTGCGCCGAGGTGTTATCAAAGGCAGAAAGTTCGCGCCGGAAGCGGAGACATTTACTGAATTCCTAAACCTGTCACCTACACTGTAGACCCATGATCGGTGTTTCCAGTGCGTTGCGGGCCTGTACACGCGTAGGAGTTCTTAAGTATACATGATATAATATGAGAGACCGTTCTCCACGTCCGCCATCTTCTTCCCTTGTCCGTTCGTCGCTTTGTGCTTATCGAAAAACTCGTATCCGTTCGCGTGACTTTACAACTTTATAACGGAGCGATTTTCCAACTTCAACACGACGCGATTCGAAGCAGTTTTTGACGCTGCCTTATACCACAATGGTTGCTCCGAGGAAGACGTATACACAGCTGGATTCCACGTTTCTACACATTGTCTAACACCTGCCCAACGCTTGTTTCTTTTTACTTTGTTTTGTTTTTGTTTGTATGGGTTTTGAGGGTCAGTCTCAAAGGAGCCAGCCTTCAGCCATACATTGCCCGTCCCTCGCGTTTTCGTGTTAGGGACCACTGCTGTCGCTTAATTTCGGGTGTGCTATACAGGTTTCTACGTTGAAACTTGTATCTTCACCTAATCACTAACGCGCGAGCGAAAAAAAACAAACAAACAACAGGTTATGGAGTAACTTATGTAGATGTCGAGAATAAGAAACGACTTCGACGGTCCACGATCTAAGAAAAGTCCTAGTTCGCTTTCCTGCAGAATGTGAAGGCAGCCAATCGCGGCGGATGACAGAAGGGTCCCAGCGAATAACAAAATTCACTATAAAAAAAAAGAAAAAAAGGAAAAAAAAAAAAGAAGAGATGTGAGCGGGGATAACGGGCTTGACGTTTCACTTGCGTATTGTCCCATGCGCGCATCGCAGTTTTCGGATCTAATCGTATTCTGAGCTACGTCGTTCGCTGGGATTCTTCTATTGTTTCGCCGTCATATACTGTCTCTGTTTTCTACAGAAAAGGGAACTCACATACTTTTTTTTTTTTCTTGGAGTGTCAATTATAACCTGGTCGACGGTCGCTGTAATGGCTGTAACGCAGGATAGTTACTAGAACAACTCGATTGGGAAACTGCCATGGGAGCCTGGTTTGATGAAGTGGCTCCAATCCGTAGTCGAGAGTCGAACTGGGCGCTATCGCAACGCCGCCATTTCTCCCGCAGCGGCCGCTCCGGGAACTGCACGTCTGTACGTAACGGTTTATCAGGTCGAGTTGTGCAAGGGCCGGTGGCGCCATCTCGCAGTGGCATCTCGCAATAGCGCCGTCGCTAAAGGGCGGCGCTATAATCGTATCCAGCTTGGTCTCGGAGGACGTGAGCGATCCGGGTTGCGTCGGGTTTCAATGGCGAGTTTCCCGACTGAGTGTTTTAGTAGCGTTGGCTGAAAAGAAGTGCAGCTATGGCAATCAGTGAATACTTCGTTCTTACATTCCAAGAAAATCCAGTGCGTCTGTTTGCCCACACCAGGTGTGGGTCTGCGCATGCGCAATGACGTGGCGTGACGTCAGCGAGTTGAGTTGGTCTATATAATCTGTATACGGACGAGGCTCGGCGACTGATGAGGCTGGAAACATGTTTAGACCTAGAAAAAAAATAGCCTGAGCTGCGACACTATGCATGGCGTTTGACGTCATCACATAGTCACGTGTAATGACGTGCTACGTAGTCACGTGACTATGTTATGACTTAAGCATCCCATGAACGTATCACATGACTACGCGCGGGGTTCGCAGCGCTGGATTAGCTGAGATTGCTCGTAGCGTTTGTTCCGATCCAAGGGCAAGGTACAGTGGTACATTTTAGCAAGGTGAAACATAGTAGCGTGCGTGCCAGTGATCTTGCCAATTAACTAATTTTGCTTTCCGAGTTTATGTCAAGGTTCGATCTATCGGACGTTGTAGTCGATGATTACGTAAACGGCAGCCAAGAGTTTGAGCGACGTGACTTCAGTGCTTGACAAAACATAAAAAAAAAGAGATTTGAAAGTCTGTTTGCGCGGCTCCATAAAATTATTTTTTCAGTGTAGACACTTCCGCATTCGCTGTCCTTTCTCCTGTACTCCTCCTTTCTGCATTTTTTTTAAAAGCTGTACTTTGTTCAACCCTAAGCTGACAGCGCGGTGGAAGCTACGTTGGACCAGCCGTCGTCTATCTTTCGCCACGTGATCACGCTCACGCCCATACTTAAAGAGCGAGGGTCACGTGTTGAAAGGGAGGCGGCTGATTGGTCCGGTCAACGCGTAGCTCGCACTGCACTGTCAGCTTCAGGTTGAAGGGAGAATAGACTGTTCCTTGGCTCTCAAGGTGAGGTTAGTTCCTCGGTGCCAACTTCTTGCAGAGCGACGACAAGACGCGGCAAAACTTTTTATTTTACGATTTTTTTTTTTGCGTTTTCCTTTGACAGTTTAGCTATAGGAGTTTTACGAAAGTTGTTTATGCGGTCACAAATAACCCACGGAACCGACATGTGTGACAGCTTCTTGGTCCATGCTGCCATAGCTCGGTGTGAAAGAGCGAAAATGCGAAAGCATTATGTGATACCGATGAATGAACGAACCAACACGACTGAAGCTTTTGAATCGGGAGGAGGCCTCCTCCGCCTGGCCGCCAGGTGCACCGACATTTCTCAGTACCAGGGTTGTAAAGTACCTAGGTACAAGTAACTGGAAATCAGTATCTAGGTACTTTTGTAGTACCTGAGGTACAAACCTAGGTACTTTCATTTCTTGATATCTGTATCTGTATCTTAGGTACATTTTCTAGTAACTTGTAACTGAGTGAAGTTACTTTTTACAGGTACTTTTCTATTCGCTTCGTCAAAGTGGTAGGAACTATAAATCTGAAAGTTTTAACACACTACCATGTGCCGTGATTAACGGTGAGTTGAGTACGACCTGGGAGGCATTAACTTGATCGAACGACGTTTTAGCGAACGAAGCCCCGCCCTTAATGTTTCATCGAACGACACTTTAGCGAATGGCTGTGTTCGTTTGAGCGAACGGTGGATTAGCGATGCCGTTCTAGCGACACCAATTTATCAAATCGCTTCGGAACTCCGTTTGGGGAAAGTGGCGACCTGCTTCCTTCATCTCAAACAGAAACCGAAAAAGATAACGTGTCCTAGAATCCTCATGTCAATGCGGTTTTCCTTATTTCTCACATTGACACCAATAAAGCATATTTATCGAACTCCTTTTTGTGTGCATCCTTAGTATAAAGAGCTTTACTTCCAATATATTCTGACGAATTTGGGGAAAATAAATAAGAAAGTATCTTTAAAGTAACTGTACCTGTGCCTAGGTACATTTTTAAGCTAGTACCTAGGTACGTACCTAAGTACCTTTTCGTATGAGTAACTGTAACTGTATCTTAGGTACATTTTTGAAGTAACTTTTACAACCCTGCTCAGTACCTAGCGGCCGAAATATGAAGCTGTGAAAATAGGTCGCGAAAAGTTTCTATTGAGCTTTAGTGCAGGGTGGAAATGTTTAATAATATCTTTATTTGGGGTAGCGCTTGCCTCGGGGTAACTTTTCATTTATGTGAACCTAAACTACAAATAAAAGGCCAAATTTTAGTGTAGCAATATGTAAGGATTTAAATACACCAAGATCACGCCTTCGGTTGTAAAATGCCACCCCGAAAGTATTCTTAGAACGCATCTACACCGGAGTAAGGTGTAAACCATTATACCATGTACTAGTGGAGAGTTGTAGGGTGCTGCGCATTACCATTGGAGTAATCCGCTTTTGATAATCATTGTATCTATCAAATGCGGCTTGGAAACGCTTTAATTCAGTAGAAAAGGACTCATACAAACGTCATATAAAAAGAAAATTAACACTTATCATTTGTCACAGACGGAACCCAACATAACGACTCCGTGCGATTACTTGGCGCGTCGGCTGCTACAATTCCACCGGCTACGTCACAAGACAGCACCCGCGTCACAAGAGAGCGCCCGCGAGCCACCGAAACAACACGTCGGCAATATTCCCATCTTCGCTATATTAAAGACTGAATATAGTACGTGGTCTATAGTCATTAAATCGAAGGTATTCAATGCCAAAAGAGACGGTATAATACGTAATATACACGTAGGAGACAATCTCCCTGCACGAACACCTTCGTTATATGCATACTTTATGAAAGACATCATATAGGCGTCCGACAGCGGTTTAATCAAAGTTATAATCACTACCAGCTCGGCAAGAGCTATCAAGTCTCTTGCAGGTTAAGATTGGTAAAACAAGCACCTCCCACAAAGCTTTCCACTCTTTCCACTTTAGCAAAGCGAACGCTGGAGAGGAAACGATCGGAGAGGAGGAAACCCTTAATCGTGGCGAGCAGAGAATACATTCTATAGCATGTACACTAAAGTTCCTAAGGCCTTAGACTGCGCGCGTATACAGTGCTAAATCCTCCCCTAGCGGTGGGTAGACCCCGCGCGCGAGGGGACGCTTCCGTATCTCGTCCACACTGTCGCGCCACCTCGCGGGCGCCCTCCTGTGACGCAGCTGGTAGGATGCGAGCAGACGACGCGCTATGTGAAAGCACGGAGCGGCTATGTTAGTTCGCATCTATGCCGATTAAAAACGGTTTATTTAAAAAAAAAAAAAAAAAAAAAAAAAAACAGAAACGCGTATTGTAATAATATTGTTTTGTAAGTCCGAATAAACGGGGCGAGTAGGGGGAAAAGAAGTAAGAGGAGGCAGCGCCCAGGGGATCTCAAAACGTTCTACACGTAGTGTTGCTTGTTACCCGGTACGACCGGTACAATCACGTAAATACTACCACATGGTGTCAGAAGTGGTTCGGAAATGGCAAGCTCATCGACCTCAGAGAACGTAACGGCCCAAACAACACTGCTAGCAACGGGTTTCACGGCGCCGCCAGCCTTTGATTTCAAGCGCCCAGAAGAATGGCCAAGGTGGATCACGCGTTTTAACAGGTACCGTAGAGTTTCGAAACTCGATAAAGAAGACGAAGGATCGCAAGTAGACGCATTAATCTACTTTCTCGGCGAGGACGCGGAAGACATTTTGTCCGCCTCGGCTTTGACCGACACCGAACAGCGACAGTTCGAAGCAGTCGCCCAACTCTTCGAAAGCCACTTCGTCGGCAAGAGAAACGTTATCTACGAACGGGCCAAGTTCCACCAGAAGAAACAAGAGCCGGGTGAATCTGTTGAGAGCTTCATGACTAGCCTGCATCGCCTAGTAACGCATTGCGGCTACGGTGCGTTGAAGGAAGAACTCGTCCGTGATCGTTTTGTCGTTGGATTGCAAGATTCTTCGCTCTCAGAAAAACTTCAAAGCGACCCTAATCTGACACTGGAAGCTGCGTACACACGAGCTCGACAGAAAGAAGCCGTGCATCGACAGCAAGCCGTCGTCAGAGGCGAAGCCCAAGCAGAAGATGTGACGCTGGATGCCCTCCACAAAAGAAGGTCAGCAAAAGAAAAAGGCGCAAAGCGGCGAGAATACGCGCCGAAAAACGCTGAAAATCATGCGGCTAGAACACAGACGTGTGGAAGATGTGGCAACAGTGCACACGAAAAGTCCAAGTGCCCCGCAGCGGGATCAACCTGTCGCAACTGCGGAAAAAAAATGTCACTGGCAACAAGTTTGCTTTAAGAAGCTCAGTAATGAGGGCAAGAGCACCCTAAAAGAGGTGACTCTACAGGACCCAAATGAAGCGCCAAGCTGGATGATCGGAAGCATCCACGCAGCTGAAGGAAGTGCGTGAAAAGTCAAACTGCGAGTCAACGGAACGACTGCTACGTTCAAGATAGACTCTGGTGCAGACGTCAGTGCCATGCCTCCAAACACTGTCCCAAGCAAGGTGACCCTTGAGGAGACAGCTGCCAAGCTCTACGGTGCAAACAGGCAGCAACTCGAAGTGTTGGGCAAGTTTCAAGCGACAATACAACATAACAATAAGTCTATACAGCACGTGATCTACGTAGTGAACGGCCTGGAAGAGCCTCTTTTGGGAAGAAACGCCAGCAGCGAATTGGAGCTGATCCAACTTCTGTGCACAGTCTCGGATCAAACAGCCAAGAGGTACCACGAACAGTACCCTGAATTGTTCCAAGGTCTCGGAGAAATGGCAGGAGAGTACAAAATCAAACTCTCGAAAGACGCCACGCCAGTCTCCGTCCACACATCACGGCGTGTACCCCTGGCACTGATGACGAAAGTACAAGAGCAGCTGGCAAGCATGCAGAAAGATCGAATCATAAGGAAAGTTGAAGAGCCTACACCATGGTGTTCTGCAATGGTTGTGGTGCCCAAGCCGAACGGAGAAGTACGGATCTGCGCGGATTTGACGCAACTGAACAAGAACATTGAGCGCGAAAAGATAGTTTTGCCCTCTGTCGAAGAAACACTGGGACGGTTGTCACGCACATCACTGTACACAAAACTAGACGCCAAGTCCGGATTTTGGCAAATTCGGTTGGCAGAAGAGTCACAAACTATGACCACCCTTATCACTCCTTTTGGCAGATTTTGTTTTCAACGACTGCCGTTTGGAATTTCTTCCGCCCCGGAGTATTTTCAACGAAGGATGAACGAGATCCTGAAAGGAATCCCAGGAGTCCTATGCCATATGGACGACATCCTAATCACTGGTGCGAATGAGAAAGAGCATGATGAGAGGCTAGAGGAAGTCCTTAAGAGGTTGAAAGCAGCAGGTGTCCGACTCAACGACAAATGCGAGTTCAAGAAAAAGTCCATAAAGTTCTTGGGACACATTGTCAGCCAGGAAGGGATCAAGCCAGACCCACAAAGGGTCACAGCCATCTCAAATATGCCAGCGCCAACGACAGTGACTGAGGTGAGACAATTCATCGGAATGGCAAACCAAGTGGGACGCTTCATCCCCCATCTTTCCGAAAAATTGAAGCCTCTGCGTGACCTTCTGAAGAAGGCAAACGACTGGACGTGGGACACTGCACAGAAAACAGCATTCAATGCAGTGAAGAAGGACATCCAGGAGGCAAAAGCCCTAACACTGTACGATCCGCAACAAGAACTTATTGTTTCAGCAGATGCTTCGTCTTACGGTTTGGGGGCAGTGCTACTACAAAAAGACAAGAACGGAGACATTCGTCCAGTAGCCTTCGCTTCGAAAGGACTGAGTACCACAGAAACAAAATACGCTCAGATTGAGAAAGAAGCGTATGCCGTGACATGGGCATGTGAACGATTCGAGAAGTTCCTGTTAGGAACACAGTTTCACATCCAAACAGATCATCGTCCACTCGTACCTCTTCTTGGGTCCAAAGAACTGGATGCGATTCCAGCCAGAGTTCAGCGATTCAAACTGCGGCTGATGAGATTCTGCTACACAATCTCACACGTGCCTGGAAAAGAACTCTGGACGGCCGATGCCCTGTCAAGGTCACCTGTGGAACCTCCAGACAATATGGAAGAAGAAACCGAGGCTTTTGTGCAAGTCGTTCTTCAGTCAGTCTCTGCATCCCGGGAGTACTTGATCGAGGTAAAGAAGATGCAAGAGGATGACCCAGTCTGTAGTAAAGTGAGGGAGTACTGCGAAAAAGGGTGGCCAACTAGCAAGCAGCAAGTGCCAATCGAGATCACCCCATATTTCCAAGAAAGACACAACCTCGCGGTACAAGAAAACCTACTCGTGAGAGGAAACCGCCTTGTGATACCAAATCAAATGAGGAAGCAAGTCTTGCACCGACTGCACGATGGCCATCAGGGTATCTCGAGATGCCGGCAACGAGCCAAGATGTCAGTTTGGTGGCCAGGACTAAGCTCTCAGATGGCTGATGTTGTCACAAACTGTCTCAGCTGCGCACACGAGCGAGTACCAAAAACACAGCCGATGATCGCGTCTGAACTACCAGAGAGACCATGGCAACGAGTTGGGACAGATTTGTTCGAGTTAAAAGGAGCCCAATACCTGCTTGTCGTAGACTACTACTCGAGGTACGTGGAAATAACCAGACTGAGACAAACCACTTCAGAAGCAGTCGTATCACATCTCAAGGCACTATTTTCACGTCACGGAATACCTGAGGTTCTGCGATCAGACAACGGTCCACAATTCAGCTCCAAGCCATTCGAGGGACTACAAGATCGAGCATGTTACAAGCAGCCCACGTTCTCCGCAAAGTAATGGGGAAGCTGAAAGAATGACCAAGATAGCCAAAGACATCATCAAGAAGTCTGAAGATCCCGAGCTTGGATTACTGGTCTACAGAACAACACCAGGAGCTTCTGGATACAGTCCGGCACAGCTTCTGATGAGAAGGAAGTTGCGAACCACACTGCCAGTATTGGCTTCTACACTCTTGCCAAGACTGCCCAACCATGAGGAGTTCCGCAAGAAGGATCGAGAAGAAAAAAATAAGCAAGCGGAAAACTACGACAAGAGACACGGAGTGTGCCGAAAACAGGAGTTAGATATCGGCAGCGAGGTATGGGTAAGAGACAGCAAAGCAACTGGAACAATTACGGGCAAGAGACCAGAACCTCGATCCTACACTATCAGGACAAGGTCAGGATATCTCCGCCGGAATACACATCACCTGGTTCCAACACCACGGGTGACCACCAGCAACCAAACACATCCTGAAGCAAGCACACCAGAATTCAGTGTTCCTCCTAGAGAAGAAAACATCCCAAAGACCCGGTCAGGACGGACCATAAGAAAACCAAAAAGATTTGGCGAATGACTTTTTTCGTGGGAAGAAGAGATGTAATAATATTGTTTTGTAAGTCCGAATAAACGGGGCGAGTAGGGGGAAAAGAAGTAGAAGAGGAGGCAGCGCCCAGGGGATCTCAAAACGTTCTACACGTAGTGTTGCTTGTTACCCGGTACGACCGGTACAATCACGTAAATACTACCACACGTATAGCGTTTATGCGAGTGATATCTTTCTAACGAATAACAGCGTCTCAAAGTTGCTTTTTATATAAAAAAACAAACAAAAAAACTTTAAAATGTTCATAAACAACCCTCGAGCTTCGCATTACAGCTTGCGAGGCGTGCGTCAGGGCTATTCACAGCTTCTCTTATTCTTGCTTTGTTGGATCTGTGGAGGCTGCTGTAGAAAGAGGTTTTGCATTCACCAGAGTAAATGATGTGCTGTCTTCCTAGCTCTGCACGCGCTCACAGCTGTGTTGCAAAGCGCCGCACACTTGTTTTAGCTACATTCAGCTTGCCGATACCGACGCTTCTATCCAAGTATGACTCGACAGTTGCTGACAAGAAAATCCTCGTCAGCAACTGACGCTTAGCTCTTCCCGAATCGAATATGTGGGAAAGAAGTTTGTCACATCGCGACTTCTGCTCGAAATAAAAGTGGAAATGTTTATAAATTCTTAAATTGTCGGCCATGGCCCGGCAACTTCAGGCGATTGGTTAATTTGTTCTATCCCATGCTTACTAAGAATTGTTTACAAATTTAAAATCGCTCGCTGAGAAGCGCATCACGCATTATGCGTATTTGGGTCCACAAAAATTAAACATACAAACGGTAGTACCTCATAGCAGGCGTATTCCTAATGTTTTGGGGACGCTGAAGTGTCACCGACTTACTATATTTAATACTTCGATCGCGAGGGGGTTTCGCACGTTTCGCGTCGATCGGGTGATTAAGCAGGGATTTAGATGAAACGACTCTGGAAGCCAGCCATTGCTTCATCCTCTCGCTTATTTTGAGGAAATGTTCGTTTACTGGTTTACAGAATTAAGAAAGGAATCAACACGGCACTAACAAGATACCAGCACTCACAGAATACATTGAAACCAAAAGGATACACGAAGTCGCTTTCACTGAAGTGATCACTACTCACGCGAGAGGATCTCGAATTTCGCGGGCCTATTTTCAGTTTGACGAGAAATGCCTTTCTTAGTTTTATTTTGTCCCAATCATAGTAAAAACAAAAAGGTAGACCCTATTCGAGATATTGTAGAGGTATAAAGCGATAGATATTCTATTTTCGTCATTCAGCTTTTCGTACATGGGGTAGAGAACAGCACACAACTACCCGAGCGCTTGGACACCCCAGCACCAAAAGTGTTTGTTGGCACGACTACCCGCACCACCTGCGGTTTCAAACTTTGGTAAGATGTCATAGTAATATCACTTCACCAAATAAACACAACGCGTGAAACAGGCTTTGCCGCGCGATACCCAAACATCCCATGAAGCGAGCTGACGAGCCGAGGGATCCGAGATCTGCGCGGTCCACTGATCTCTATGTCGTAGAGATCAGTGGCGCGGTCTGTACCAGTCTCTCCTACCCACTGATCAGTGATCAGTGCTCCTACCCGTGATGTCACAAACGATGATGATGATGATAGCCAGAGAAGCGCCCCCTGTAGTTCGCACAAGCCGCCATATCTGACTCCGCTGTCTCGACGGGTGTCTACAACGATAGATGGCGGCAGCCACCCTTCCAATTTAAAGGGGGAAACTCCGAGGCTGCGCCGGTCCAGCCGTTCCAACTACGCAAAAGCTGTCGGCGCCATTGAATTTTCGCGGAGCAGAGGCCGGTTCACACACAAAGCGCAGAATCAGCGCTGGAATATCGCGCTGATGCAGCTCCGACTGGCATGTAACTTATTGCCGATGTGGTTCCACAGTGGTGCACCTGTCTTGTTTTAATGTGTTTTTTTTTTTTTTTACTTATAGAGTGTTTTCCTATTATTATAGAAAATCGAATTTGACACCCCTCTTATGTAATGCCTTCCTTAAGAGGCCCTTAAGGTAATAAAATGAAATTAAATGAAGCGAATTATAGCCAAAGGGCTGTTCCACAGCGGCGAGTGGCAATACAGCGCCGATGCATCGCTGCTGAACCGAGGACTCGGCACAGCATCAGCTACACATCGGCGTCTTTTCAGCGCTGATTTGGCGCTGCGCTATATGTGTGAACAGGGCTTAGTAAAATTTTTAGAGAGCGCTCAATTTCTGGGAGGGGCTCGTGGCCTTCGCTTGCTCAGACCTATGATGACTTTGACGTCCGCTTCAGCCGATTCGACGCTGGATGTGGAATTGGAAGATTTTCTCCGACTTAGCGGTTCTGGCGGCTTCAGCGTATGTTCCTGATGAGTTCGCCGACGCTGAGGGCTGTCCTGCTGAGGCACAACGGGCTCCTGTGGCTGTTGTTGCTCCTGGTGCTGCTGCTGGTGGTGCTGCTGAAGACGTGACAGGTGGCTGTGGCTTAAGGCTTCTGCGATGTCCGTGACCAACTGACGCTGTGGACAGGAGCTCAAGATAAGGTCGGGCACTTATTGCAGATGTTTCAATCGAAGTACAAGAAGCAACCGAAGCTAGTGAACAGAGGGCCAAAAGGACACCTGTTGCCGTTTGAGCATCAGAATAAGCACACGACGTTTCTCTAAGAGACCCAAGAGACCTAATTGTTCATTTCTATGATTACATTCGCCCTGACGAATGGCGATAGCGAGATAAACAAGTTCTAAAGGTTATTGCGGGAGAATCAGTCCGGCAATAACCGTGGGCTTAAATATGAAGTACCTTATGACTGGGTTAGAAGAACGTTTATACGAATGCTGCTGCGTCATTCATAGCTTCTTGAGGCCTTGGCACAAGGATGTTACGTCGTTTAGACTTGCAGTAGTTGTGGAAGCTTTTTTGCTCGATGGTTTCATGTAATTAGTAAATCTGACGTTTCTGGCTACTTCCGTTGACATGTTTTCTTGCGAAAGGCGGCCGCATTAGAATTTCTGCGGAGTTGGGTAACTAGCTAGTTAGTTCATTAGTTGATTACTTAACAAATGAGCGCATTAGCTATACCCCAATAGCTTACTAGCTTGTGGGTAACTTTCTAGCTGGTTAGATTGGCTGCTACTAGTTGGGCAGCATCTCCCTGCCTTCTTAGAAAGGGGGAAGGAGGGATGCAGAGTTTGGTGAGACATATTGCATGTTCCTCAGTAGCGATTGCGGAAAGCAGAAATACAGAAATAATATATATATATATATATATATATATATATATATATATATATATATATATATATATATATATATACCGGGTGTTCATTTTTAATTCGAACAGATTTATTACGAAACATCCGTAAAAGATGCACTAGTACGGTTTGTTCAAGTGAGTTATACGGCTAGGGGGACATTATGTGGGTGGCTAATCCTTGCGAGAAGTTGGCTAATTAATTAAAATTCGTTAATTAACTTTTTAATTAATGAAAATAGACATATGGCTTCAATTAGAAACTTGTTCAGCGTCATCGAAAACCCCTAATTCAGTCATTTTCAGAAAGACTGAGCGCGTGAGAAGCGTAGTAGTGCACTAAAGTTACCACTCGTGGAGCAGGTACAAGGCTGGGGCTAGATAAGAGACGGAAAAATCACACGGGCGCCTTATCGCCACCTCTAGCTTTGTACCTGCTCCACGAGCGGTAACTTCAGTTCACTACTACGCTTCTCACGCGCTCAAAGTCTTTCTGAAAATGACTGATTTAGGGGTTTTTCGACGACGCTGAGCAAATTTCTCATTGGAACCATATGTCTATTTTCATTAATTAAAAAGTTAATTAACGAATTTTAAGTAATTAGCCAACTGTCTGTTTTTCTGTTACTTTTGCTCTTCTAAAAAAAACCCCAGTCTCAGGGTAAACGACGAGATAGATAGATATTGCGAGCTTTCAAGAACTGGCGTTTCTGACTCGGCCTCATTCTAGATGCCACGTTTAATTTCTTATTGGTCCCCGAGAGACGTAAGCGCTATTGCTTTACGGGTCCAGTGACGTCGGCAACAAAGTCATCGTTTATTACGGTGGGCCAAGCTACATGACTAGCAAGATGGGTCTAACCGTCCTGTCCACGTGGACATCTCTTGAGACGTCTTCTTGCAGAAGCCGTCCGGAACACAACAAACACTGCCTCGTCGACGTCATCCTAACGCAGAGAGAACAATCGTGCCGTAGCAAAATATGGCGTAGTCGCTAACTGCTAAAGAAAAGCAGGGTGTTGCGAAATTGGAGCCTGTTCGCTCCGAATTCGCCACACCCTGCTTTCCTTAAGCTGTCAGCGACTACGCCATGTTTTGCTCGTTCTCTCTGCGTTATGACGACTTCGAGGAGGCTGTGCTTGTCGTGTTTCAAACGGTTTCTGCAAGATGCCATCATAAGAGTCGTCTACGTGGACAGGACCGTTAACGCCGATGAACATATCACGAGGCAATAAGCGTAAACATAAAAGCCATGTTTTGTTAAGTTGCCAGTGCGTATAAAAAGAATAAAGATTAAACAAACAAAATCATTCGAGGAGAAACAAATAATCGGACGTCTGGGAAACCTAATGCAAGATTAGCATACGATATGTGTTTTACGCATTAGGTCGCCGTAAACATGTAAACATCCCAGTTTCCTCCCATTTCGAACACCCGCAGGATTAACGTCAGAGCCAGTCGCGCCTGTGGAGCCTTGGAAACGGGCGCACGATCGAATCCTCGAAGGTCGACTTTCATGCTTCGCCTCTATGTGTCGGGTGGAAAACAGACCACGTTCCCCACGATCCGGTGACTTTCGGGAGAAACTAAATTTGAGACTATAGATAAACCTTTATATTGAAATGAATATGGTGTCTGTAGAAATAGTTTAAAAATATATATAGCTATAGACAAGCTATACTGAGATCCACAGAGCATAGACACTGACCCTCTTCTTTTATGTTGATCAGTTAATATGGGGTATGTTGACAGGACGCCATATGTGAGCGCGCTGCTCACAGCGCATGCTCGGAACGAGCGCACCTTTGTATACTTGGCTTGCACTAACCTCATTTGAGTAGTCACTGTGCACGGTGGCCTCGCAGCTGAGCGCGTATATTGTGCAGCATAAGTTCCGCGCCTCCAAATTTGTTGTTTTCGACAGGAATAACCCCCAGCATGACGCGATGACGTCTCGTGCAAGCCATGTATTCACGACGTGGGCGGCCCAAAGCGTCGCTGTGGTTGCCCTTCCATGGTTGGCCGGACGCTCACAATGACGTCTTTAGCGGGTCTTTATCAACGTTACTAGATTACCTTAGTTGTGGAACTCCCGCGGAAGGGGGTACCCCCCCCCCCCCCCCCCTCACTCACTTCAGTCCGCCGAATATTCCCCCCGCGGTTAGAGCGTAAACTAAATATGCGACAACGCGTCGACCAATCAGCAAACCGTGACGTCACAATATTGGGAACGACATTTAAATTGTGAAATAGAATCGTTCAATATCGGCGTCTCGTTGACAATGGCGTCAATAGCGAATCAGCAGCAATGATCGTTGGGTGACCAAGGCGTGGACGCATTGACTGCGGCTACCAAGGAACCATGCAAATCCAGCTAATAATCGAGACAGTAGTCCCGCTTCCGCGCTTCTTTCTGGAGAGAAATGTGACTGGTGAGTGAGCGGCGAGCGCCAATCTGATCGAGGAGAGAAGACGTTGGGATCTCCGATAACACAGAACGGCTCTACGCTGATACCTGGTTTCGCAAAGCCGCAGTAAAAAAAAAAAAAAAAAAAAAAAAAAATTCTACGTTTAGAATCTACAAGTCACAGGTGTCTGCGAGCACATCGCTTTTGTTCCCTGCTCCGCCTCTCGAGTGATCGTACTGGGGAAGAATCTTTCGAAGCTACCGCTCGCGGTGTAGCCTCTGCGGTTAGCCCATGTTTGGTCGAAGTATAAATACCGCTTCCACGCGTTGCGTGATTCTCTTGCTTGCCGAAACGGCAAGCGAAGGAACAGCGAGCTAGGAACCATGCGAACTGTTTGGCTTGTGTGTATTGCGCACGAGGAGAGTCTACCACGGAACTTGTTGACGCACTGATGAGTGGTACTAGAAAAGGAGCCACACAGAGTCGGGCTCTAGTCGGGCTCCTCACCGCAAGCACGGAGTTTGCTCTTGTTTGGAACGCACGTTCGTTTACTGTACCGTTGAACATGGACGTGACGAAAACCTCACACGCGCCAAGTTTTCAGTCACCAAGAGTTATTTATACCTTTTTCACTCTAGCGACGCTAAAACGACTAAAATTAGTCGTGTCGCATTTTTAGAGCTCATGACCACCGCCAGGAACTGTTTCGCGGCCTGTGGTTGGCCACGAGATGCTCGCCTATTCAAACCAATTAATGGCCAAATCCTCCCACTAAACGGCTCTGGCCTCCTGTCGTTCGAAGCGCCATCTAGAATGTCGTTTCATAACTGTGTGTTTCATAAAATATGGTGGAACGCCATCTAGACGCTGTGCTTCGAAACGTGGGTATTCCGTAAAATACACTGCAGTTAGCATAGCAGCCGCCCGGCGCGTCGAACGACGGGAGGCGAGTCGTATTGAGTGAGGGGGGTACTGCTCGTGAGGGGGGGGGGGGGGGGGGGGGGGGGCTGCAATGGTGTCTATGAGCAGTTCCGTAACTGGGCTAAATGAATAACGTTGGTCTTCATCGACAGAAATAAGCAAGACTCAACTTTGATGATGCTGGTTTAGAAACGAGGTGACTTCAAACTTCCACCGTCCTTTTTACAGACACCATCGACCTTGTGGTTCGCAACATGTCATGTGTAGCCAAGACCACAAGTTGCGATGTCACGACGAGGCAAATACTGGTCATGACGTCTCGGAAAGAAATAAGAGGGCGCCGACGAAAAATCTCGGCGCGACTATACTCTGTTTCACCTTATGATGTACCGCAGGAAAGGCTACAAGCGCGAGCTCCTTGCTCTGGGGCACATCCCGGCGGCACAAGCTTTCGTGACTTAAGAGCAGCTGCCAACGCTATGAGCTCGCGCTTCTAGCCTTCGCTGCGGTACAACACAAGGTGAAACGAAGTATAGTCTGCTAAAACTGGATATATTGATGGTATAAAATGCACGTTGCAAAAAAAGGGAAAAAAAAAAAAGCATTGGAAACTTGTCATCAGTTCGTGCTCAGCAGCCATGGGCAGAGCTATCGCCGCCAATAAACAGACCCGGTCTAACCCAAATAATATTCTATACTCGTAATAGATCTTCCATAATCATGAATTGATTTTCCGTAATCATAGATCGATTTTCCATAATCATGCACCTTACAAAGTTAGCTCTGGCTCAGAAGGGAAAGGTTAACCGTATGAGCACAAATATTGTGGCAGCTTCTCAGACCAACGTTCCTAGACACAAACTGCCCGGAATTGCAGGGCAAGACATCCTCGGACCAGGCCTGTCACCGAATGCCTCTATACTTTGTGTGCACCGAACCGCCCTTGGAGCGCGTGGATCTCAACTTGTCGATAACCTTTAGAACAGTTCAACACACGACGTGTAACGTACATATACAAGTAGTTCTGGCAAAGCGATCCCAGCGTGTCTGCTAAATGCGACGCCGAATTGCGCATGCGCAGATAGACCGGACGTTGGAATGAGCAGACGAACCTTGGCAGCCATGATGTCAGCCGCTCTACGTCCGCAGTTGGGGTCTAGGGACGAGGTCTTCAAGATGGCCGCCGCCGCTCGCTGCTGCGAGGGTAGCCAGGGAGTCTTCATGACAGCTGGCTAAGACTTCTTCTTCCTCACCGATGCCTCTAAGATCTATTACTGTTTTCGTTGTTTTCTTTCCTCTTACAGAGAGTTCAGATACTGACACAATCTTTTGTACTCTGTACATATGGCTTGTACTGGCGTCATGTATCATCTGCCATTGTGGTGGTCTTGCTGACGAGCGCTACCTTCCGCAGCTTCGCATCTCCGAATTTTTCTTTTCTAGCAGGAACAAACAGGAATGACCGCCAGTATGGTTTGATGATGGCGCGCAGAAGCCATGGATGTATACTATAATTTGATGGCCTAGTTGGTTAAACATTACAAACGCAGTTAGCGGGAAAGACAAAGGATAAGTAGAAGACTGGACAGGACAAGCGTTTGTCCTGTCCAATCTTCAACTTGTCCTTTGTCCTTCGCGCAATTTGCATCCCGTGTTTTTGAACCTACTTCAGCGGCTTCGTTTTTAGACCGCCAGGTGCTGTGATTATCTGGCCTCAAGAAGGCTAATGAGAGGACCTGCCGTCACAGCTTTCTGTTCTAGCCGCTAGGTGCCGTCGATTGTGCTGGAATCGCTTTCGCTGGAATCGATTCCACTGGAATTGTTGGATCACCTAAGCAAAGTCTGGACAGTGAAGTCCACAGGCTTAGACACAAATCTGACCACCCAATTCAAAGGGGACAGCCACAAGCATTATATTCATCATCATCATCGTTATCGTCATCGTCATTTCCAATAGTCGGTGGTAGGGTAAGAATCCAGTACAAGCTCCGCCTCCATCACGCGCTTGTTGACTTCTGCCGGGCCTTGATTGCGCATGCTACGCACAATCAAATAGTAATTAAAAAAAAAAAAAAACTTTGAGGTTAAATTTTTAGAAACCTTCTTAATTCCCGTGAACAATAGTTAGTATTTACGCACTGTAATTCTTACCGCCGAATTCACAAACCTCACTCACATTGAGGGGCCCCTCCACTTCCTCGAGGAAGGCGTGAGGGCCGGCGTTGGCCAATCGCGACGGCGGATCCATTATCGCGATTGGCCAGCGCCGGCCCTCGCGCCTTCCTCGAGGAAGTGGAGGTTTGTGACTTCGGCGGTTAGTTTCTGTTGGGGAGGGGAACTGAAAGAAGGTTTTCGTCATCTTTTTGGTTGTGTCCAGCTGATGCGACCTTGATTTTGTTGTGGAAAGTGGGTGGTTGTATAATGCACTGTCATAGCCTCCTCTATACTGACGAAGCCTGGCAGATCGCCACGAGACGCGGCCGCCGAAAGTGAAAAGGTAGAGCGGCAGACAAGAGGCATGTAACGGACGCCCCGCTACGGCGAGACGCCGAAACACACTTGTCGCGAGCGATGAAATGTCCGCTCGTGCTTCTCGCCTCGCGTTTTTCGGGCTACCGGTTCTTTTCTCGTCGGGTTTGAAAACCAGATGTTTCGGGTCCTCGCCGCTGCAAAAGCTGTGCGCTGAATACCAGACTCCCCGAGAAATGCTCTGTGCTACCAGATCCTCGCGCTCCAAATCTGCGACTGGGCACTCTATGGCTCCGGCATCGAACTGCCAGGCTTTGTAAGTATAGAGGAGGCTATGGTACTGTTTGTTTTGTCATCTTGTCCTTTCTTTTGTCATTTTCTATATTTTGTGCTCAGACTTTTTTTAAAGAGGTTTCTTGTCAACTCTTGGCTATCGGAGTCGTACCTTGAATATCTCAATCGTATACCTTGACTGCGATAAACGCAATCAAGGTACTAGGTCGCAAGACGTGAATATGTGTAGCGCACGCCTTAATAACGGGGAAGCTGTATCAAGTTATTCCTTACCTGAGTCCCGGGTACGGCATGATTCCTTTACTCAAACTCGCGTGCAAGCTTACCGTCTCTGTAAAAAGCAGAATGCTGCGCCGTCACGTTGTGGACCCGGCCACCTGACACGGGGGATTCACGTCATGGGCTTCTGAAACTGCAGGAACCTTTAAACGTGGGGCAAAAAACGACGGGACTTTTGCCGCGGGGCACTTGACACGGGGCTTTTGGCATCGGGTGCTTTTGTACACCACCCCCTTGACATAACCTCTCTGCCACCAACGTTGTCAAATGTAAGTAAATTGGTGTGTCTAAGTTTAGAGAGCCTGAACTTAGTCTGCCTCAACGGGCGACTTGTCTCCCAGCTGTAGATGAGCAATTTAGCCAGTGCAGTACAACCGTTAGCCTGGGGTCTTTAACGTGCACCACGCAGTATCTAGTTATACACGAGCGCACGCCGGTGCGATGCTCATCTAGATCGAAACGGGCAGGGGTGTTGATCGAACCCAGGATCCCTGCAGTTCTGAAGCGCTCGTCAAATATAGCGAAACGATACTGCGTGAATAGTCCACGATAGCATTGACATTGTTATATTTGCATAAATCAGCCACATGAGCGTTCGGTGATGCACAGTTTATTTTCGAAATAAGAATAAAAAAAAACCTAAATTTTTTTAATAATTTATTTTTCTTTCTTTTTTTTTTTGGGGGGGGGGGGGGGGAGTGGAGGGGGGGGGGGGGGGCACCCTGTGTATCGCAGACGTATGCGACTCCAGCGCCTGAGCGTCGCAAAGCGCAGACGTCTCCGTAGGTTTATTAACCTGCAGTGGGCGGGGGTCATTCTGCAAGTGCTCACGTCGGACGAGTCTGTGTTCTGCGACTGACGTCACACGATATCCGCCTCGTACGATGTCGGCTGATGCTATCCCGCGTCCTTCCCTCACTCTTTTTTTTTTGTCCCCCTCTCAGTCCAGATGCAGACGCGTGCCGGGCCTACCTTTAGCTGCGCTTGCGCACTCAAGCGCTTCGCAAAAAAATAAAAAAAAAAATAAAAGAAAAACGAAAGGCGCGAGTTTCCCGGTTTCCTGCAATTGTAGCGCAATTATATATACTCTCTCGGAAGCAATGCGAGCAGTTGTTTTTCTTGCGTGTGCAGGAACGTACGATCACAGTGACGTCGAAAGATTTTTTTGTTCTTGTTTTTTTTCTTCAGCGCCATGTGTGCTTTTCGTGGGCGTGCGCGCGTGTAAAGATGGCCGATGTGTAGTAGCGCTTGCGGAGCCATAAAACAATCTGTCTGGACAAATAAAAAAAATAATAAAAACGCCGCGGTCCCATTGTTTATACGTCATAACGAAGACGCGGCGATAGGCTACAGACACGGTGAGAGAATTACCAACGGACACGCGTCAAGCATCTTCGAAACATGTTTAAATCACACATATATATGCTCCGAGCATGTCTGCAGGACAGTTTTTGAATGACAATTGTAACAGGACCTTAGTATACAAGGCAAAAAAAAAAAAAAACATGTGTTTCAAGCAGTGTCTACAGCAGGCACGTATCCAGGGGGGAGGCCCATGGGGCCCGGGCGCCCCCCGAAATCTTCCATTTTGCTGGGACCTCCTCTCCCCCCTCCCCCTCATACAACATTTTGTCATGGGCGGGCCCCCCCCGAAACAAAATCCTGGCTACGTGCCTGGTCTACAGATTGTCTTTTGTATCATGTATTCGCAGAGTGCGACCGCAGAATATACAAAGTCTATGCACCAACGCAGTGTTTACAAGCAAGGCCGCTTCGCCCACACCAGGTGTGGGGACACTGTGCGTACGCATAAACCAAATTCAGGAGGAGCGAAGCGTTTGCGCATGCGCAGTACCGACAGCAGCGCCACCGCAGAGGCCTGACGTCTGTCCTTCTGTACTTTCCCGCAGAGCACTTAAAAGAGCCAATCGCGCTGCAATCTATACGGAGGGTTCTCGGCCCATCACAAAAATACAGATACGTTTACACCTAAGAAAAAAAAAGAAGAAAAAGAAAGTAAACGTTTGCGTTGTGGTTTCTGAAAGTTGATGAACATCGTGGCCAGTTTTATTATGACGGCGCGTGGAACGCGCGTCACCGACTGGTGTGTGTAGCCGCGTCCCTACGCGAAGCGCAAGTGTCGTCTGCTTCTTGCACAGGGGTGGCGATCATGTCAGAACGCAAAACACTTAATTACCAATTGCAAAAAAAAAAAATAGCGTGTAGATTTGGAGGTGCTTAGCATTGGGGTCTACACACACTCCTTTCAATCGAAGCCAATCAGAGCTCGGCGTCGTTCTGACGTCACCGCAACTCCTGCGAAAGAAAGCAGACGACTTGCTCTCCGCATATTCCGCCCACGTATCAAAAGTGGTACCGAAGTGGCAAAGAATGACGTCCTATAAAACACGGAGTGTCTCGTGCTGCCGGATGTCGCGATCGTGGCGGTTGGTCGTGAATTATATGTAGATGTTCCGGGCAAACTTGGAGGAGTAAACGCGAGCGTCGTTGTCGTCGCACAGCGTCCCCCAACTCCCGGCGGCTGAAAGCTTCCGTCGACTGTCGAGCTGGAGAACGAACCTGCAGCGAACAGGCGTCTGCCACATACAACCCCCGCTGCTGTGACGCCGCCAGGATCGCGGCCGGCTACAGCACGACACAATCTATGACGTCATCAGGCGCGAATAGAGGGACCACATTTTTAAACGCAAAATTTAAAGCGCAGACTGATTTTTTAAAATTGTTTAGGTCTAAACTAGACTTGGGAAGTAATTCGTCACAAGTAACGGATTACTTGTAATCCGTTACTTTTTTCGGAAGTAATTTGTAATGTAATTTTGTTACAAAATATTGGTAACGGATTGCTTTAATTACTCGTTACTTTTTTAAAAAATATGAGCATAATATAGTAACTGGAACAATGCGAGCAGAACATTCAGCAGCATAAAGAGAGCAAGTTACACAAAATAGAAAACACCAGGAAGGGTAGAATAGCCGCAAAGAAAACACGATTTTTTGTATGACCGGTCACTAGAACCGCTAGAAAAACGGGCAAGGCGTGTACAAATATACGAAAGACAAAGATCAAGTAAGACAACGCCGAGTAGGCTCTCCGTCGCCTTCCATCGTGTTTTTCTTCTCCCGGGCAGGAGGAAGCTCTTCGTGTTCATTTGTTTTTCTCTTTTTCACCGTCTCATCGTTTCCAACTTCTTCGACGTCTCCCGCCACCTGCACAGACATCAAACGCGGGTCCGTCCACCCTCGATTCGCGGGTTCACAACTCGCGTAGGCTACTCTATTCTGGCTCGTTTTTGAGGCACCGCTGAAAAGCGCCCAGCGCGAGGCTAAGCGCATCGTCTTGGAGGGTACGGACGATACTTCTTTTGGTTTACTTGTCTGCGCATGGTGATCGAGTCCACTCCTCACTTTACAGTCAACATTCAACATAAGGGGGGGGGGGGGGGGCTAGGCCATCTAAGGCTCTATGGAGTGCTGAAAGAGAGAGAGAGAGAGAACGCGCAAAAGTGGTGTGATCCTCTATTGTTATGTGAGACCGATGGCCACCGCGCCTCTCGCTCTCTATGCCCTCCCCTGGCCTCCATGAATATCGGTATGAAACTGAGAACCGAAGAACGATCGATAACCCGTAACCACGACTTTTTCTCTGACTGGTCGAGTTTCCGGTCATGGAGTGTCTGTCGTCTCCATGGCCATCTCTTAATGAGATGTTCAAAATTCAGGGCATTAAAGAAAACGGAAACTGAGAGTTTCAGTGCATACTTTGCTTGCCAAAAAAAGAACACACCTTGTCATCAGCAAGAACAACAAACTCTAATCTACGGAAACACATCAAGTTAAAGGGGCCATGAAACGATTTTCGGGCTTGGATAAATGATTTTAAATTGGGACTTTACTAATCGCATATCGTTTAGTTGGCCAAAAGGAAGAGGATAGAAAGTCAAAAGCCCACTTTTCGGTACGAACATTTGAAAACATAGCGGACTATTTTGTACCTTCTTTCCTTCGAAAGCTCTCCGCCTTTTCACTATGGTACATCCGCGGTTCCCAAAGCGCGTCAGCGGTGCCAACCTGACGTCAGCCAAGCCCAGCTCACGCATTGGACACGAGAACTGCGTCACTCGAACGTATGCGCTCGTCAACAATCAATCCGTCGACGAATATTTGGATTCGCGTTCGTGGCCAATGAGTGCCCTGACGGAACTTATCGTCACTTGGGAATGACAAGTTCTCTGGTGTGCATCAAAAGCACGGTGGAAGCTAGGAGTCATCGCACCGGTGTCGAAGAATGTCACGACGACGTGATTTCACAATTCGCATTTGAGTTGAGGATTAAAGCTAAGGAGGAAGAAGTAGGAAAATCGTTTTATGACCCCTTTAAGCTAGGACACCTGTATTCTGCATTGGCTATACATAGTAACGTTAGAACCAAGTTGTTCTTTTCTTGTGAATAACAGGCGAAACACCCTGTAGTCAAAAGGGAGCTGTCGCAGATCGCTTCTGTAGTTACGAATCTCGTAGCGGAGGTAGACGCTGCTACTGAGCATGCGCACCGCTAGCTTTGTCTGCACAATTCCAGGGATCATTTCCGTAGGCCGTAAGCTAGCGGGATGGCGGGTGTGGTTGCAGCTTTCGGTACCTTGTCAGCTTAAATCGGAGTAAGGACTACTATAATACGGGCGTATGAGAAATTAAAAATAGTGTAGTAGAATATTTTTGAAAAATATCAAAATTGTTTCTATTGTTTTCTGGATATGTGTACGGAAAAAGTAACGAGACAGTAATTTGTAACGTAACGAAGTAATATGTTACTTTTCAGCGAAAGTAATTTGTAACGGTAATCCATTACATTTGAGGCCTGGTAATTTGTAATTATAATCCATTACATTTTTCAAGTAACGAGCACAAGTCTGGTCTAAACATAATTTTAGACCCGCCCTTCGCCGAGAGTCCCTCGATAAATTACGGCAATCACCTCTCACAAGTGCTACGTGGGAAAGTATGCTTTCGAACGGAATCATAATGTCGCCACAAAACCAACAAATACTGACGGGTATTGGGTACATAACGTGACCTTAATGGGTCCTATCCTTCTCAGGCTGTGAATGGTAACATAACAGCCTATTGTCACGGACAACACAGCCAATGAAATTACGGCTTTATCATACAATGCCCAGCAAGTTCCTAATTCGAAGTATGCCTTTATATCTTTACTAATTAAAGAAAGAGAGAGAAAGAGAGAATAAATAAAAACTGGAGAGATGAATATTAAAAAAAGAATTAAATACTTCCTTATGCCGAACGTTCTGCACCTCCCTAGATAAGCCCCTTGACCGCAGCGACCAAACCAGCATCTATCTCTATTATGTGCGATGCGTAGTTTTCTCGGGAAAACTTTAGTTGACGTTTCGTGAACCATCCTGTATTAAACGTAAAAATAGAAAAGAAAAATAATTAAGAGATACCGGTATTTTAGTTTGGTTGTCTTTTATGTGGAGGCATCATACGTTAGTGTCATAAGGAACTAACATTTCCAAGGAAACCATGCCACTTTTCCTCGATGCTTCTATTCGGGCGTGTCGCCGACTCGAACGCCATTGCAGAGATCCCCCGCTCGCTTTGAAGTCAAAAATAGTTTATGGTCTAGGAAATTACCTACGAGAAAGCAAAAATGGACTTGGCTCGCAGCGACGACTACCTCGCTCCGAAATTTCTCCAAATTAACATAAATGATTAGCTCTCGGAGTATTTCTGTCGCTTGGCAAGAATGCAGTGTCCAGACATCAAAGATTCAATCTTCATTATTTTTTCAACATGGATCCACAGCCAAAAGCCGATGGCAGGTTCGTTAAAAGGAAATAAATATAGAATGTGCATCTCGAGGTATGCATGTAAACAAGTAAATCTGAAAACACCCTTAAAACTTCAAAAGATCGCACGTTTTATGACGCACTATACTCTGTTTCATACTTAGCGTGCAACGCTGTCAAAGCTACTGGCGCGAGCGCGTGGCTTCATCTATGGTTTTGTTTGCGCGAGAACGCGTGCAAATGATCAACGAGCTGCTCGCCCCCTGCTCGCGCCACTAGCTTTGACAGCGTTGCACGCTAAGTATGAAACAAAGTATAGATATCAGCTTTT
The DNA here is from genome assembly GCA_013358835.2 of Ixodes persulcatus. Taxonomy (NCBI): domain Eukaryota; kingdom Metazoa; phylum Arthropoda; class Arachnida; order Ixodida; family Ixodidae; genus Ixodes; species Ixodes persulcatus. Next base: position 53,205 of record JABSTQ010009321.1, on the reverse strand, counting down.
ACATGATCATTTGTATTTTTAAATCTGAAGAGTTGGCGAACAGATGGACAGGACAAAACGAATCTCCAAATACAGCTCATACTTATTTAACGAGACACAACCTTAAATAGGCAGCCAAGACAAAACACCCGAACCGACCAAAAGAAAACACAGATGACAACGATGACGTCACGGTAGGATACACATATCCAACAAAGAGATGGTAGATTGCACCGCGATACGGACAAGAACAACTAAGAACAAAGTGAGGATTAAAAATGTCAGCTCTCAACCAGCTTGCCTGCACCCTCGAATCAACTTCATTAACCCTTCGTAAATACCACGTGCACAGCTAAATGCAGAGTAGGTGAAAACTACAGGCTGGACAAACGGATCAACCAATCAGCTTTGCCCTTCGCACCCTCGTGAGCGGATTCTTTGCAAACACCACACGCGCGGAGCCTCACGAGGGGCAACGCTGACGAATGATGCGGCACTGTTTAATGTAAACTTTGGGCCCAGAATACAGGTAGAGGATACAAACTGTTTTCGCTGTATTTCACGGATATTGTTGTATCGCGCTGATGTCTACACTATACATGACATTCATATGACGTCATGTACAGCGCATGCTGATGGTCATTCCTTCTTGTTCTCGCCGAAAACAACACACTTGATCGAGCACAATGTTCACTCCGGTAGGTATACGCGCTCAGCAACGAGACCACCACAATGGCCGCTGATGTGACGTCAACGCAAGCTATCTATTTTTTTTTCTTTTTTTTTTTTTTTTTTACGAGTAACATTTTTTGACAAAGCATTGAGAACAAACTGGAGACTCTGTTTACAAACAAGCTGGCGTTGAATTCCCATAAGTGCGGAGAATGCGCGCGTGCGCTCAAACCAGATTCGCATGAGGTAAGCTTCTGCGCATGCGCAGAGCCGACAGTAGCGCCCCCGCAGCGGTCGGACGTGAGAGCAGCGCGCTGGTGTATAGTACCTTACGACTGGATTCTTTTGTTTTTGTCACTCTGGGTTTTAGGAAACATCGTTAGGGTCCTTATGATTGTTTCCGGACCCCAGTCTGTTCTTCGGAAGCAGAGTGAGTGAACTGTGCAGATACCGGCTTCCACGAAGGCCGTGTCGGAAGCGCGAGAAACAAGAACCGGAAGTAGCGGAAGCATACACCGAAGACGGAACTTCATTAGTATAAGCACGGCCGCCATGACACGCCCATCCTACATTTGCAAAGCGACCACTTACAAGGAAGGGTTTTTTTCTTCTTTTTTTTTTTTCTTTTTCTTAACCGCAAAAATAAGCTACGCATCGCCGAACGCTCATTTTCGCCCAAGTGTAGCGCTAGCGGTTCGAACCAGGTGCCAAAGTTACAGAACTGAGCGTCATCTTATTCAAAAGTTATGCGATTTTTTTTTGAAAATTTCAAAGGGAAATGGGATCCGTTTTTTATAAATGGCGCCAGTCCGCTGTAATCGAGAGGTCCGTTGGTTGGTATTTCCCCGCTGAAAATTAAAGTCAGTCAGGCAGTCAGTCAGATTAACTTTATTTGCGCCCAGAGATGGAGTAGGAGCCGGTCAGGATCCCACTAACGAGCCCCCTTCCATCTCCCCCTCAGACGACGGCCAGGATCCCTTGGACCCCGGCGGCGTCTTAGGCCAGGCGGACGACTTGTTCTTGCACTTCGTCGTCTGTGCTGAGCAGGGTGGTCTCCCAGCTCCCTAAGTCAACTAACTGCCTCAGTACTCTGTTTGCGTTTGCACCACGATCTATCCTAGCGCTATTATGTGATTCAAGTTAGCCCTTTGGCCGCATACATGCTTCTCTATATCTGTCTAAATACCATCGGCTGAAAACTAAAAAAAAAAAAGTTGATGGTCGAGGCAAATGTGTATAAACCACAGGTCTGATAATCTATGAATGCGATTGATTTATCGTTGCACAACGCCAAATTTAGCAGGGAAACTGAATTGGTGGATAGGTCGTGACGTCAATTTTGACCGCTGAATTTAGCAAGGGACTTCTTGTCGTCTTTGAGATCACCTTAGAGGTCGTCCTTGAGGTTGTCCTAGACGTCGTTCTTAACGTCGTCCTCTAGGACGTCGTCCAAGACGACATCTAGAACGACCTCTAAGACGACCTCCAGGGCGTCCTCAAGGACGACCTCTGGGACGACCTCAAGAAGGACATCAAGGACGACATCCTAGAGGACGACGTCAAAGACGACGTCTAGGACAACCTCTAAAACGACCTTGAGGGTGATCTAAAGGACGACCTCTAGGACAACCCACTGCCGCTCCGCATACGCGCGGCGCAACAGCGCAAATCCTACAAGCACAGCAAGCTGAGATAATCTACTACGCATACCTACTGCGCATTAGCAAGCCAGATACCAGATAGATAGAAATCTGTGATGAGTAGCTTAATAATGCTATCGCATAAAAAAAATTAAAGGAAGATCCATTGGTGGATCCTTAGTTAAACCGTTAGCACGAGCCTTGGGAAACGCCTGCGGCATCTGCTGCCTGGCGCTTCTTTCGCTGTTCACCGGTTTCGGCAGCCCGTCTCTTTCGTTCAGAATCAGTCTTCTTTTACCGCCTACTTGGACCAGCGCTAGAACTTGGTTCACACTCCATTTTGTAGCACAAACCAAGGCATACGAGCTCTACAGGTTTTACTTGAGCTAGTTGGTACATACTTGAATTCATACTTTAGCTCACCCTATTCAAAAACATACGCGCCCCTCACACCTGCAAGTTCCGACTCGCCCCAGCATCCGCGCGCGCTCATTGGCTTCCACCCCGTGACGTCACTTCCCTCTCGCCTTTGTCCTTCACTACTTTCCTCCTCTCTACGCGGCGCGCTTTCCTTTCCACTGTTTTGTCTACAGACGGAAGCCGTCAGCTTTTCCCTGTCATATGGTACTAATACTAACGCATTAATAACGTATATCAAGACTCTAGATGCCGACCGTCAATAATAATTGCAGCTGTATTTCGGTCTATCGGTGTGCACTTCGTTTCATCATACGTCTGAGTGCAGTCGAAGGCACGATCACAATCAACCACAAAAACGAACATACTAAAAGCACCAGTCACTGGGCCTTCCCTGTACATCATTGGTTTAACGATGGCAGAACATTGAGAAGGGACCCCGAATGCCATGCAGTGCATGAGCATTAAGCAGCTGAAATGAGCAAAAAAAAAAAAGAAACATTCGGGAATGTATGACGTCATATGAACCCACATCCCATTGGTCAGGAGTCAGGACACTGAAATGTATTCTTAGAAGTTTTTGTGCATACTTATTCAAATTTGCAATAGGCCACACCTCAAACTGCAGCCTGGCCACTGTCGGTGGAAAACGCTTTGGGCGGGAGGAATCACATGTTGGTCTTTTTAGACTTAGGCTAGGTGGCGCAAGGTACCGCCCGTTACAAATAATCAATCCATTCATCCATGTGAGGGTAACTAGTATGGCAACGGTGGGTACGCCTTAGCAAGGCTTGACTATCCGACGATCTACACCGAGGCCGTACACGACGCAAACGCTTCGCGATGCGCTTGGAATACCAATCATCAGGGGACATGCTAATATCAAGACTGATTGCGGGGAATCTTCCCGGTTTCTAAACATTTAAGACGAATCTGACGTTAGCCAACAACAACAGTTTGCCCGTTAGTGACGTGCGACACCAAACGCGTACGCTCTGCTTGGCCTTCCACGACTGGCCCGAACCTCATCATGACGTCTTCTGCTTTTATCGACAGCAATAAAATTAACGACAGAACGCTATCCTTGACGGTGTTGCTGTGAGACAGTGGATGAGTAGAAGCCTCCTGCATGCAAGAACATGTTGTACGCAACTGATGACAAGTTGTTGTTTCATCAAGGCGTTGTTGTTTCATCATCGTTGTTTCATCAAGGCTTTAAGAGGGCGTTGCTGAAACGTCTTGGATTCAATTCGTCCCTGGTTCCTAAGCCCGATTCACATGTTGAGATTTTATCTGCGATTTCGCACTGTTGTGACGTCGTTTGTGCGGCCAAGAGCTGCGTAGTGGAAACTGTGGTGTACAATGAAAAGCTGTGGTGTACAATGTCACAGTTGCGAAATCGCAAGCAAACTCGCTCCGTTTGAATCGAGCTTTAGGCTGCTTTGTTTTAATCCAAAACCAAACTACAGCCTGATCCGCATGATTCGATTTTCTTTGCGATTTATTTTTTTGCTTGTGCGGCAAACAAAGAAAAATCGTGGTAGAGGTTGCGGAGCTCGACGTCTAAAATGCAAAACAGCAAGCGAAATCGCATGTGAATGGCTGGAACATATGCACGAAACATCAACCAGCTAATCCTAAGAAGTTCAGGACATGGGGTATTTATCGGACTGAAGTAAAAGATGTGGTTTTGGTAAAAGCAGATTGAGGATTGTTTTGCGATAAACACCAGCCCGTGCTTCGTTTTTCAGACAATGAGACAGAAGGACTTTTCCCACGTTACAAAATTTGTGCGATTTCAGCATGGTTTTTCGCACGTGTGTTCCGCCTCCAGTACAGTGTACTCCCGAAAGTCGGATGTTTAAATCTTCCCAGTTTCCCTAAAACACCCACCTGCTATGCATTAGCTGTTCACGGGCGTGTAAAATAAACAAATTCAATCGAACGGATCTTCGTCACATGACACCGATGAGTAGACGCGTCTGCTGAGGAGGTAAATACACTTGTTTATAAATAGTGAGCTATTGCGTATTTATGGAAGGCCAAAAGAGTGTTCCGTCGCCGCGCATGCAGGTCATTAAAACATTCCATAGAATTTTTTAAGCGTGTGCATAGACCTTAAAATATGACATTAGAGGTCTCGGTCGCTTCCTCCAAACCTCGAATTGAAAAATAAACCTATTATGCATCATTAATAAAGCATTAACTGTTCGTGAGCGCGTAACATAAACAAATAAAATGAATGGATCTTTGCGACGTCACGCCGATGAAGAGACGCGGCGGCTTCTGAGGGGCAAACACACTCGCTTATATAAGCAGTGATTTATTGCATATTTATGGAAGGTCAAGAGAGAGTGCCGAAGGTGTTGACATTCCGGTACCTCGTCAAAGTATACGGTTCCGGGCGTCGCCACTATGCGCCCAGTTCCGTCGCCAACGCATGGCCGCTAGTATAAGATTCCATGTAATTTTTGAGGCGTTTGTGCACACACCCCGAAAGACGACATTTAGAGGGCTCGGTCGCTCCCTCCACACCTCCAATTAAACCGCGCTTTCTCGGAGAGCAATAACGTACACTCTTGTATGAAATGCGTCAAAGAAAGCAAAGAAAAATCGAAAAAAAAAAAAAGAATTGGAGACGTCCAGGTTCCCCGTTTGTGGCGTAGTCAGTCCCACGCGCGATCTTTCCAGATGGGACGGGCGGCGGTGGCGTGATGCTGCTTTCACCCTGCAAGGTTGTTTCCCGGTCGCCGCCTTTCCTTTTCTTTTTCCTTTCTTTTTATTATCATATATTTTTTTGTTGTTGTGCTTTTTGTCTTGCAGGCCGTTCGTGCGCGGCAGCTTCGTTCCGGGTTTCCCGAAGGGGCGTTTGCCGTCTGCTACGCTTTCCTGCTCGTGTGATCGCCTGCTATATCCCGTCTCCGTTTTAAACGTGGACTCCAGCGAAGGCTATGAGCGCGAGATCCTTACTCGTGATGCTCGAACGCTCGTGCAGCGGGAGCTGTATTAGCGTCTGATGGATCTGACTGTTCCCGAGAGGGCGCATACTACTGATGGCCACCACGTTGAAGGATTCGAGAGGTCAACGTCGAGGTCAAGTTTGTTGTATGGAGGTTTAGACAGAGGGAAGAAGTGCGGTATCTTCGCTGAATCCATGGCGAGGAAGTTCCCAATAGCCCTCCCCCTCCCCCCCCCCCCCCCCTTCCCCAGCCTCTCATTGATGTTGATGTTGAGACAATGGACAAGAGACAATCCTTTTAATAAAGACTCGTTTAATAATAATAATCGTTGAATCCCGGAGAAAAGCTCACCGGAGGAAAGCTTAGCTTTTCTCCACCGCTCATCTTCGTTCTAGCTTCATACGGGACTTGAGTTCTATCATCGGCTTTTGTGGTGGACCGTGGCCTCATGCTGCACGCACCTTCTGTAGCACATATAGTTCGCGCCATAGAATTTGTTTTTTTTTTTTTTCTCGGCAAGGCGAGAACAAGCATGAATGACCACAAGAATGATACGATTACATCACGTCCAAACCTTATATTGGGGGGGGGGCAGGCAGTTATAAGGAACTGATAAGTTTCTTATAACTTCTTGTATAATCTCATATTGTTCTTATTTATAATGCTCTTGTACGCTCTTATGTGATCTTATTTTATCATATTCGTTTATTGGACCAAGAAATTTCTTATACATATAAGATTTTTTTACTGCGGTAAGCGTTACCACGTTGTGTGTATAGAGCCCGTACAGCGAAGCGATAACAGTAAACATTACGCAAACTCTGCAGTTCAAATAGTAACATGCTGCTGAAAGTACTAGACAGTCACTTCGTGAACTCGTGTAATGAGAAAATTTGTTAAAGGCGAAATACATAGGGCAGGCAAGGTAAATTTCGTCGTTGACATTATACATTTCTCATGGAATTGATGTGCAAGTTCAAGAGTCAAAACTCCACCTATATATAGCAGTAAGGACATCAAGGAACGAAGTGGAGAGCTTGTGACTGTCCATAAGCGCAACAAAAGCTGGCGCGGCCTGGTTGTTAAAATGCGAAAGAAAAAGAAGTGTATCTATAGAGGCTGGTTTTGCGAATATTTGTAGTAGGATGGGGAACATATTAAAATACTCGCGCATGGGCAGGCCCTCACGCAACGGTGAAAGCTCGAACTACTGTTGGCGTCCAAAATGAGGGTTGCGATACCTCTTCTGCCCCCGTAGTATAATACCCTACACTAGCGCTCTTAACTGTCATTAAGCCAACGACAGTCGAATCAATCACGATCGGCCGGAGTACACGGCGGCGCCAACTGTCACTGAGCCGCTGACGATCATTGAGTTCAACTGAGCTGGCCTACCTCATTTATACTCCATTTCACCTTATGATGTACTGCAGGAAAGGCTACAAGCGCGAGCTCCTTGCTCTGCGGCACATCTCGGCGGCACAAGCTCTCCTGCCAGGGAGAGCTTGTGCCAACGCTAAAAGCTCGCGCTTCTAGCCTTCAATGCGGTACAACACTGATGGGGCAATGGGGGTTCGCCCTTCGCCCCAATAGAGCTAAAGACGGCAGCGTCCGCCCCCGTATCGCCGCCCATGACAAGCGCCAGCGAAACACTTGCTATTGCGGAAGATTGGAGGAGGTATATAGAAAGTATCGTAGCAGCAAATATTGCCCGAAGAGGTATGATTCGGGTCCAGAACTGCCGCTAGAACGGCCACGACACGACGCGGCGGAAGCCAAAGCTCGGCGAGGGGAGGGTGGCCATTGTAGTGTCAGTGCCGATAAGACGTTCGTTGTGTCTCTCTTGCTTGAATTTGTGTGAACTGTGAAACGTTCTTATTGTCGTTTCTTTAGTCTAAAAACAAAAAAAAAATATATTATTTTCTTTTGTTTTAAGCGTTTATAATGAATGAAAAGCGTGCATGTAACTCATATGCATCGCTATTTAAAATAAGATTATGTGACATCAGTTTTGCTTTCGTTTCTGTTTTAACTGTGTCCCTTGTCAAGTGAGATAGGCAGGTGGGAAAATGACCACTGAAACCTGCCGCAGCGGTGTGACCGGATTGTTTTATGGCGGCTTCTGCACGCCATGTATACCTCTGCCTTACTGCGGAAGGCCTGAGGAAGGCTATAGACTCCTGTTTGTATGGAACTCTTCGAGGGAATGCATCGTGTCAGCGATATTATTTAATTGTAAGTAAAATTTACAAAATCCTGTCAAAAAAAAAAAGAACACGGAATTATTTATTAGTCTTTTTGGTTAACTTTCATGCATTTTCCAAGCCGCGTGAGCGGCTGGCCATGCGAACTCGTCTGCGAAATGTGTGACGTGCTCCGTGTTTTTTGTTGTGTGTTTGTTTTGCTCCCGAACGAGCTTGGAGCAGACGAAGTTGGCGGTAGCAAACGAAACTGGCATTTGTCGCCGTGTTTTGACTCATGGGGACGGCCAACGTTCTTATGGTATGGTCTGCTAGTGTTTCGTTACAAACATTCGATCAAATTACGGCATGAAAAAAAAAGATAAATCGGTGATATATAACGCGGGCGACGTTGGATTCGGGTGACTCTGTCGTGCTGGGCCTGGCTGGGCGCAGTCTGACCGCAGTGTAGCGCAACGGCGTACCGCTGGCTTCAAATCACGTCCAACTAAAACTTACCTTGCTTGCACGTAAACAGCAGAACCTTATAAGCTAGATGGCCGAACACACACCTGCAGGCGGAGTGGAATCGACGACGTCGACGCATTCACCACACGGCTGTGCTGGCTTCTCAGCTCGCCTTTACTTTTCCCGCTGCGCCCCCCTTGATTATTTTAACTTGTAATGTGGAACTGCAGGCAAAACAGAACCTAGCGCTATACATTAGATATACAGGGTGTCACAAAAGAAAATTTACACGGTCTTTCTTACCGCAAAAATAAACTAGGCATCGCCGAACTCTCATTCTCCGCCCAAAGGTAGCGCTAGTGGTCACAACCAGATGCCAAAGTTTAATTCAGCCCGATCCGATAACTTAATCAAAAGCTATAAGTGATTTTCTGAAAAATTCAATGAAAAAATGGCGGCCGACGGAGTTTTCAAACACATGGGGCTCTATGGCACCAGAAACCGAAAACGGGCGAAAATGGGCTCCATTTTCCCATTGAAATTTTCAGAAAATCACTTATAACTTTTGATTAAGTTATCGGATCGGGCTGAAACTTTGGCATCTGATTGTGACCCCTAGCTCTACCTTTGGGTGGAGAATGAGCGTTCGGCGATGTCTAGTTCATTTTTGCGGTAAAAAAGACCGTGTAAATTTTCTTTTGTGGCACCCTGTATTATTAGTTCGCTCGATTAAACTTGCGTGGTTTATGCACAGTTTACGCAATAAATCGCCAGTGAGTTGCGCTGCCTGCAGAATGAATGAGAATGTTTTGTTTTTGGTTTCTTATGGCCAACCGCCTATGTGAAGTGTTACGAAGCGGGGACACAATCAGGTCGCCCAATCGGCCTCTCGTTTCCCCACCTATCTTACAGCCTGCCCTTGACGCGCATCTCAACTGGGGTTAGGCATATGTGCCGTGTATCGATGACGATTGAGAGATGTCAACGATCGTTAGTGTAACCATGGTATAACTCCCTTTCTGGCTGCCAGCCGCACTTGGAGTTTTCGTCGCTTGGTGTCCAAATGGGCCATTGACTGCCATGCTTACGCAATTGCAAGCGACTAATTTTGTATTTTTACTGAGGTTGTCACATTGGCATTCAATGCCCACATCTTGGAGTGTACGCCTACTAACTAAATAAGATAAGACGCAGAGTCATTTCATTACAATACTACGTGTTACTTGCGTAAGGTATCCAGACTGTCGGATTCTATATTTTTCCCATTGGCGGTCCCGCAGTCACTACCAAATAACCTAAAAAAAATTAAAAAAAATGGGTCGCGTGACACACTTTGCATGCTCCGTATCTAAAACGGTGGCTTCTTCGTCTGCAAAGCAGATTTCAGGGTATTCCGGGAATGTCTAACGCATTGACGGATGTTTCTGGCTGTATATAGCATCTCGTACGGTTGTAGAATGCGCTAGTCTAGACGTCTAAAAGTTCTTGCATTCCCTTGGTAAAAAAGAGTAATGCACTAAAAGTCTATTAATTTTGTCCTTCTATGACACACTTCACAGTGTGTATATATATATATATAGTATATATATATATATAGTATATATATATATATATATATATATATATATATATATATATATATATATATATATATATATATATATATATATATATATATATATATATATATATATATATATATCATAGACTATTAAATATACACTTTGAAGAACACCGTGGCACCTTAGTCGTCAGACTCGGTCGCTAAAATGCGAAGTGCTCTAAACAAATGTCACCCACATTGCCCTACACAATTCTCTTCTAAACCGCTTGCCTAGAGCTTTAGTTAAAAAAAAAAAAAAACTAAACAAAAACAGACAGACAGGCAGTGCTCTAAAAAATTTCACACAAACTGCACTACCCAATACCATGCTAGACCGCTTGTCCTTTGATGTTTTAATAAAAAAAAAACAGACAGGTAGATAAACAAACGTAGAGACAAATGGACGGACGGACGGACGGAGGGACGGACGAACGAACGGACGGACGGACGGACGGACGGACAGACAGACAGACAGACAGATAAACAGACAGACAGACAGACAGACAGGCAGACAGAGAGACAGACAGACAGACAGACAGACAGACAGACAGACAGACAGACAGACAGACAGACAGACAGACAGACAGACAGACAGACAGACAGACAGACAGACAGACAGACAGACAGACAGACAGACAGACAGACAGACAGACAGACAGACAGATAGACAGACAGACAGACAGACAGATAGACAGATAGACCGACATACAGATAGATAGATAGACAAACAGACAGACAGACAGAAAGACATACAGACAGATAGATAGACAGACAGACAGACAGATATATAGATATATAGATAGCTATATAGATTGATTGATTAATGGGTGGATGGAAGGATGGGTAGATAATTGATTGATTGATGGATGGATAGGTACATTGATGAGTTGATTGATCGACTGTCATTGCTGAGATTCACTGGTTAAGGCGAAGTAAAAAATAACTAACGGGATCATGAGGTATGTACAATTTCCACAAATACGTCGTGGCTCATTGAAGTGTGATTGGAAAGTTTCATTGCGAAATGCAGAGAGACAGTGAGATAAGGATAAAAAGGGAGAGGGAGAGAGAGAGAGAGAGAAAGAAACTGTCTAGACTCGCCCTCTATACACGGACGGCCCCAGGCAAAATCAGAACATCCGCAAGGCACGGTTGATAATGGCGGGGCTGGGTGGCGCTCGTCTAGCGCGAACGGTGACATCGATTTTCACAGAAACGACGTACAACGCCGTTTCCAGGTGGAGCGCGATCAAGACACATGTAAGGCAAGAAAACAAAACAATTAACAGCATTTTCAAAAAAACATATTTGCTGGGCCGCGATAAGGGTCGCGCGATCCGGGAAATTTCTGTCCACAAAGTTTGTGTCTAAAAAGATCATAGTGTTCACAAAGTTAGTGTCCACAGATTTAGTGTTCACAATTAAGTTCGTGTTACAAAGGTCGTGTTCCCAAAGTTTGTTTCCACAAAGTTTGTGTTCACAAAGTTAGTGTCCACCAAATCCGTGTTCCCAAAGTTCCTGTCATAGAGTTGTGTTCACAAATTTCGTATCCACGAAAATTGTGTTCACAAAGTTAGTGTCCACAGAGTTAGTGTTCACCAAGTTCGTGCCACAAAGGTCATGTCCAGTAAGCTTACATTCATGAAGCCTTTTTCCTTGGGACCGGCGCGTTTCTTCAATTAGGAACAAATCAAACTCTACTAATTTTGCGATCTTTTTTTGTAACTGTTTTCTCACTTTCTTATTTGTTTTTCTCCCGAAAACACTGAAATTTATAGCTCATGAATCACAGTACAGATATACCGGTAATAGCTAATATCTGTCCCACTTGTAGTGGACTTTTTGTCTGTACAACAAAATATCCTTAGCAATATATTCTTTTTACCATCGTGCATAATTGAAATAATTACGGCGTTCTCATTTTGTATAAGCCCAAAAATATCCCCACTTTCTATCGAATATTTTATCGTTCATCAAAGAAAGGAAGAAACAACTTACTTTCACACATATTACCTAGCTATTTAATCAGCAAATTGATTCAACTCTTTCTTATACATACATACATATATACAGGACGTGTTTCACGAAAGGTGGACAAATTCGATATTGTGAAAACTACGCGTTGCAACAAAAAAAGGCTGGTGTCGTTTCGCTCCTGGGCTAGGGGCCTATTTAAAAAAAAAAAATATTAAAGTTTGGGATAATTAGGTTGTTAATTATTTTTGCGTAATTAACTTTTTTTAATATTGGGTTTAAGGGCATGGTTTCAATTAGAAAATTGCTCAGCATCATCAAAAAACACTAAATCAACAAATTTCAGAACGATAGAAGGCACGCGAAGCTTTCTACGGCTGTCTGAAAAACCGCACAAATTCTACTCGCGTCTCCAGCTCGACGCTCGCCCTCCCGCGGCGGAAACGGGAAGCGCTCTAGTGAGGGTCCCCCGATTCTCCTGCTCAGCGGACACGGCGGAGCTGCGCGCGATCATGGCTCGCGAAATGTCATTTCCGAATGCAACCAACACTCTTCACTGTCCCAACGTAGTGCTGCAGCCGGTATAGAATTGTATCTTACTGGAGAGTTTTAGTATTGCGCATAGAAGCAAACGCAAGCGGTGTGCGTTTGCGTTAGAGTTGCGTGCCCCACGTTGTGCGTGCGCCTCATCGCCATGCGCCATCCAAGACCACAATTTTGGGCTCCGCGCACGCGCAGTGTGGAACACGCAAAGCTAACGCAAACACACAGCACTTGTGTTCGCTCGTACACGCAGTACTAAACCTCACTACTGTTTCACCGGCTTCCAACACCAACGAAACGTGCTGCAGTGAGCAGACTTGCAAGCAGGTAGGCGTTCCTTCGGACTGGAAAGGCTGAGAATGGCAAAACGACGGAGCGTAAAAATGAAGTAACTAAATGTTATAAAAAAATTGGTAATTATTTATTTTTTCGGAGGGGGGGGGGGGGGGGGGGGGGCGTTTGGTTTGGAAGGATATTGGCGGCGATTAACGTTTTTCCGATTGTCACAAGTCGCTACTTTGATAGCAAAATATACTTTAACCACAATTAATTTAATTTTACATGGATTTCTCACATTAGCTAGAATGTTTTCATTGACTTTAGACTATTTTTATTTTATTAGTTGGTAATTAAAAATGCTGCAATTGCCACCAGTGATGATAATTAGCACACTTTTAATTGTCATATTTGTTCGCGCGTTTGAAATTAGATCATATGCAACAAATTATATTAGAGCTTGAAAAAATACGTATTACAATATCTGAATTTTAATATTATTATTATTAATACCAATCGCGGCACTGCATGCCCCCATTTAACGCCAAGATCATGAAAATACGCCATTTAACCATAATAGTCTCTTGAAAAAGGTATAATTTTGTTTTCATTTTAGCATATGAAAAACTCTGCCATCGTTATCAAGATAGACAAACATTCAAACACTGGATGTAATATGAAGTCCTATGCTTCACGCGTTGTTGTAAAAGGCACACACACACTTCAGCTGCCTGACTCGGATTCCGTCTTTGGGTTGTTGCAGTAAGAACAGCGTTTATTAATTTACATGTTTTGTGGGCATTTGTAAAAATTGGAATTATTCTCTTATTCTTGCCCTGGGAATAATGTTAAGCCAATTAATCATCGAAATACCCAAAAACCCACTAAAAGACCTGCAGTTCATTATTTCCCATGACAATTATCTGAGCGAGAAAAGGCAGCGAGAACGCACAAATATCAGCGCTGAGTTTTTCAACAACTACAAACATCAGCCTGGATCGAACATGTATGTCATAAAATAAAGTTTCCGTGAACAAATTCTCTAACTTAATAATTACGATGTGCGACACTTCTTGAGGTATGAAAGACTCCGAAATCAAGACCTATACCGATAAATTAAATCCAAAATATATGTTAGTTTCGGTTTCGCTCCAGAATTCAAACGCGCATCCTTGCGTAAATATTACGCTAAACACCGTTCTCGTTTTCAGGGTAAAGAGCTGACCTGCGCTCATAACACCCTATCTTCCTCGTATTACCAGAAATCATTTTTGTCGCTCAGTAAAGCCAGCACACTAGACAGGCTCAACAGCGGCGCGCATCTCCGACCCTCACTATAACCGCCATATTGGAAAATGAGTGGCGCCACCTATAGTTAGTTGGAGTCGCGAGCACATCTCGGCCCCGGCGGCACCGCGCCCCATGGAGAGATAGTGCAACAAGCCTCTGCTGCGCTGTCATCACGCGAAGCAGCAGAGGCTGGTTGCACTATCTCTCCATGGGGCGCGGAGCCGCTGGGGCACCGCGCCCGCTGTACCGTTTTTCAGAAGGCCGTAAAATGTTTCGCGTGCCTTCTATCGTTCTGCAATTTGTTGATTTAGTGTTTTTTGATGATGCTGAGCAATTTTCTAATTGAAACCATGCCCTTAAACCTAATATTAAAAAAAGTTAATTAAGCAAAAATAATTAACAATCTAATTATCCTGGACTTTACTAATTTTCCTAGATAGGCCCCTAGCCCAGGACCAAAACGACACAAGCCTTTTTTTGTTGCGACGCGTAGTTTTCGCAATATCGAATTTGTCCACCTTTCGTGAAACACCCTGTATATATATATATATATATATATATATATATATATATATATATATATATATATATATATATATATATATATATATATATACTAAGCCCAAAATGTCGAATTATTATCATTTTTACGGACGATCCCAACACAAATCTAAACTAGAATTTGTTTTGGGCCAAGCTTGCAAAACTAGAATACCTTGTAGGCATGCCGAAGCAGATGTTGGCATTGATATTGATATTTGGTACTTAGTTTTAGCTCAGAAGAGTCGCGGCGCCGCAGAAAGGCAAGTCGCCCATACCGTGGAGGTGTGCGGCACCGCGTCTAACGATAACGATGATAAAATGAAATTGTGCAGATGAAAGAAGAAAAGAAAAATGTTGACGGTGGTTCAAGTTGCGCTTGTGGGTGAGGGTGAGGAGTTGATGTTGCGGGTGATTATGCTATCTTTCTTGTTTTTTCTCTGCTGCGGCCGCTTGTGGGGTGGTCTTGCAACACCGCCACATTGAGATCAGACACAGCGAGGGCAGACGGGACGCGGACTAAAATTTGTAGGCATGTCACCGCCGAGCAGTCAGATGACGAAGTGCGCCAGTCGGGGTTGTGCTCCGCCGGGCAGCAACGGTCCGTCTAACACTCAGCCGGCGAGAGACTGGAATGCACGTGAATTGCGGGCATGTAAAGAAGTGATATTCTTTCGGTTCACTGGGAACAGACATCGTTGTTTGACAGAGCCTCCGGGTGATAACAATCAAGATAAGTGCCCGGAGCCAAGCGAGAGACTGTAGCTTGTTTATCCTCATCTCCTTGTTCATCATGTATGAAATGTAGCAAATATTACGAATATCTTTGAGAGGTTCGTAAGATAGACCAATTTCACCAAACAGTTTGGCTACGCCACCGTCGCCGCAATGCATCGAGGGAGGACTTTAGTCCTTCTGCACGTGCACCAACCTCGCTGGAGCTCTGCGCATGCAAAACTCGAGACGGCAGAAGGCTCCTCGAGCACTTCCGCCTGCCTCTCGCGAACTTAAGTTATGGCGGCTTCACGCATGCGCCCAACGCTTGATGAGATCGATAGATTACACAACGTTCTTCAGCGCACGCGATATAGGCACCAATCCAGCATATGCATATGCCCACACCTTATCGATGGCGAAAATCTAACGAAAACGCGATTCAAATTCGAGTAGCGTTTCGGAACTCTATGCGACATCGCACCAAAAATCGTTAAAAAATGCAAAGAAATGTCGCTTTTATTGGCGCCATATCGTGCTCCGTCTTGATTGTAACTATACGACTCCGGAATACAAATAACTAAAATAAATGTGACAGGCGAAAGAGCCGCTCACTTCCGGATATAAATTAATCGTTTGAAACTTTGTATAAAAAAAAAAAAAAGGAACGCCGTGAACGTCTCGTGGTTATGGTCCCAAAATTGCGCAAAAGATTGGAGTCTCACGGACAGTCGTCGCCAAATAGACGCATGCGATCGAAGAAGCCAAAAGTATATTCAGTTGCATTTATTTTTGTTATTAGTAAGTAAGTGTGTCCGTTTTTCTTTAGTGGCGACGCGCCTGGACTCGACTGACGGCATATTGACCTTGATTTTGTTAGTACTTTCCAACTCGGTTCGGCAAAGCGTCTTGCGTGACCGATCTCTCATACGTACCCCAGCTTGTTTTTTTTTTTTTTTTTTTTTTTGGTGGGAACCCAAAAATGAAACGAGAAATTTTGACTCGCCGAGATAACACTCCATTTTTGGCGCGCTATATATATAGCCAGCACTAACAACATACACAATTCAGCGCCAACGTCCTAAAGTAGGCTGCTAGCTGCAGCGAGCAACCTAAAGCCGCCATCACACTGCTTAGACTTAGGCTAGGTGGCGCAAGCTACCACCCGTTACAAAGGGTATATCCATTCACATCCGTCCATCCGTGCTTACTACATCAAACAAAAGACAGTCCGCAGACAGTGTCTGAGCCGTGTTTCTTCCTCTAAGACGGTTATATCTGACGTTAGTCACACAAAGATCGTGCGCAGACATGTTCGAAGCATGCATACGTATGGAGCAAGCATGCATCGGCCAATGCTTGAGGTGATTTTCGCAGACAATTCTGAGCCTTGTCCGCGGATAGTTCTGAGGCGTGTTCGCAGATAACTTTGTCATCGTGTCTGCAGTAAACACCTTGCTGTTTTTTTTTATTGTTTTTTTTTTGTACGATGTATGAGTAGGTTGACTGCAGCTTAACAAAAGGGTGTTAGCTGGCGAACATCCTAAACGTGGGGCGTTGGCGATCCTTGCAGCGTCCAGGAATATGTTTCGTGGGCACCAAGTGCCATGTACAAGAAACAGGACGCACCGCACATCACTGTCTCACGCGTGCAAGAGATCCTAGTCACGACCATATATATAGCTGGCTGCTCCACCGTTTCGCCGGTGTACTGTAAACGACTTAAGCCGGGGTCACACTGCTTTATACGTCATACAAAAGACAGTCTGCATACAGGTTCGAACGCGAGTCAATATCCGTGCTTTGAATGCCGCATGACAATGAGTTTGAGGAGAAACTTATTGGCACGCGGCATTCGAACCCCGGATACCGCGGTGATTCGTTTTTGCAGACTGTCTTTTGTGTGATGTGTGAGCGGTGGAAACCCGGCTTTGGTTCTTGCGAATACCCAATTTTCGATGCTTGGATTTTAAGCTAGTTGCTTTGACACTGTGAGGTACACATCGCGACACTGTTAGCGCGAACACGACATACGCGCATTTTCACGTTTTACTTCTAAATAGTATTAGGGAGCACGAACTTTTAACGCTTAGATTATACAACTAATGAGCTCTTTGTGTAGCAATAAATTTAATAACTTGGATGGCATCCCTTGGTTTCGAATATAAAAACTGGAAAAACCGGCGATCGCTTGTTCGCGCTACAGTGTCGCGCCCTGTACACTATATATAGTTTATGTGTATACGTGTTCAGTGTAACTTCGCAGCGCAGTATTCATTATAGCCTAATTTTAGCGCATTTCGCCATTTGAAAAAAAAATATCGCGAAAATTTATCACGCGAATATATTACCCTATGGTAATGGATAGAGACAGTGTACCACACTCAATCACGAAATTTTGTACCCGCGAAATAATTCGCGAGATATAAAGCCCGCGAGAACAGTGACATTGGCATTGGCAGTGTATACTCGACAATTCAACGGTAATCATTCGCGGGGGGGGGGGGGGGGGGGGGGAGGGAGAGAGTGACAAGTTCGTTGCTTCGTTCTCGTCAATATTACACATAAAATGTAATACGAGTTAGTTTTTTATTCTTCGATGAAGAGGGGTAAAGAAAACAAGAGTGGTCAAAATGGTTCATTATACACGAAGTTTATAGGTACATACTGTAGCTACTTCTCCACCTAATGACCACACAGATCATGCAATCATCATGACGTGGTACAAGCTTTTGAATGCCCTGCTCAAAGAAGGTTACCACCTGGGTTGTTAGTCATTCCATCACGCGTTAAGCAAGACTGTCAGTCGCCACAGACGTTCCTCCCCGACTCCCATCGCATCGACCCCCCCCCCCCGAAACTGTTTTTTTTTTTTTTAATTTTTAGGCATTTTGGGTTTGCCCACGCTCGAAAATATAATAAAAATTTGTTTGTAGAAACTATTAGCTTGTCGGGGTCAGAACCAGTAAAAAATCAAGGTCATATAATCTGCATAAGCTATCGATTTCCCTTCTGTAGTAATAGAAAAAAAAATAACATCCATAATATTAATGATAAACAAGAGTAGCCCAACAATGCCGCCTTGTGGTACGCCCGATTTAATGCCTTCGGTAGATGATATGAATGAATTATGAGATACACATTGCTTATGGTGTTGGAGATAGGATTTGATGAGTGATATAGATTGTTCCGCCAACACCATACCTTTCAAGCTTAGTATAGTTAATATGTTATGATTTAAATGTTCAAAAGCTTTAGAAAAGTTCAAGTAAATGACGTGAAATTTTTCTTTTCACAATCGTTGATATTCTTTTTTTTTATTTTTTCTAGGCGCAATTTTTTGTCGACACATTTTCGCAAAAACCGAATCGGGAATTAAACAGCAGCATACGCTTATCAAAAAAGTGTATTACACGCGAGTGAATTATGTTTTTCAAGTCATTTGGAAAACATTGGAAGAATTGAAATAGGTCGGTAGCTGGAGAGATCATTTATGTCAACCCTTTTATGAATTACGTTTACTTTAGCAGTTTGCATTTTTAAGGGAAACGTACCTGGGTCTAACGCTAGGTTAAATATGTATGTGTGTAAAGAGGCGAGTATGTCAAGTACGTATTTTATTGGCCTAACTTGTTATACAGGTGGGTACATCATATATGGTCACTTTCGTGGTTTTTAATTCTAGCAAACCACGAGGTGTTCCTGGCAAGACTGGATGAAGCCAGGGAACTATCCAGAGAGCTACTCATCATCACCCCTTTGAAGTGTGTTAGACTTCCGTCATTGAGAACAGTAAGATCCTAGTTGCCCTCTAGGTCCATTAGCGCCTTTCCGCGAATATTATTCTTTTTATTGCCCTGCATTCATGATGTCCATTAAAGTCGCCCGTCAGAATATGTGGACTCGGTGTCGGTTACATTATTTCCTCCAGTTTCTTTTTTTCAAATTTTCTACAGGGTGAGATGTACGCAGTAATTATTGTAAAACTGATTGATTATTTGCGGACAGTTTCAGCGACGTATTCGTTGGATTGCTGTGGCCCAACGTTGTGTAAAACGATGGTGGGGTCTTTCCAGATTGTAAGCATTACTCCGCCAAAAAAAAGTTGTTCTTTGGGAACGAAAGAGTTGATAACCTGATGTTTACTCAATGGACTGCATAGATCTATGGTGTAGAGATGTTGACCTGGGCGTGTAACTCTCGTAAACTTAACACCATCGCAAAATGATTGGAAGTATATATAATCGATGAGTGTTATGCAGGCTTAAGCTATTGGAGAGTTCCAAGTAAAAAGATATAATTACCAATGAATCTGACTAATGTGCTCATCTTTGTTCCTAATCTCGAAGGGGGATCGACTCTCGCGATTATTTTCTCGTAGGATTCTGGGTTCGTTTTTTTTTTTTGTCCTCTCTACGGATGGTTGTCGAGAGGGAAGAGCTGGAAGCTCTACGCTTGTGAAGCTGATTGGTCTAGTTTGTTTATTCATTTATTGATTAAAAATGCTTTCGATCCCACAAGAGATTTTAACAAGATTGAACACACATATACAAAATAAAGTACACGCATCTTGAGTAGAACATCGTAAGCAGATCATTCACAAAAATATGCTTACTTGTAGTACTAATTAGACAGGAAAAGTAAAACATAATAAATATAACACGTTTACACAAATACACAAAGATAACGAAATTCGCATAACCAAGAGAGCCATAATCGCAATGTAAGAGAGTATCTAGTTGATTTAGGAATGAACTGATATGATGGTGCTGTTAGTAATAGTGTGATCGAGTCGATTCCATTATCTGATGGCTAATGGAAAGAAAGAACACCGGAAACAGTCATTGTTAAAAGAATATTCAAACAAGTTTTTTTTAATATGTTTTTGTCTAGTCAGCTTACTAGTATCAGAAAATTATACCTATCGAGACCTGACAATTTTTAAATAATCTTGAAGTAGGAGGCATAGGAACTTAAGCCTAACTTGTTTAGCTCTGTTAGCTATGGTTAAAGGGATACTCAACCGGAATTTGGATTTCGCAATATGAGGC
This sequence comes from Ixodes persulcatus, assembly GCA_013358835.2. Classification (NCBI taxonomy): domain Eukaryota; kingdom Metazoa; phylum Arthropoda; class Arachnida; order Ixodida; family Ixodidae; genus Ixodes; species Ixodes persulcatus. Next base: position 32,898 of record JABSTQ010009321.1, on the reverse strand, counting down.
CGCAGAAGCGTTGACCGGGACGCTAAGAACTCCAAAACGTGACTCATACATGTCCATATCTCAAACGAATGGCCGTACTTTTGGAAAAAAAGGGCGCGACCAAGCGAGGGCTATGACGTCATTGTCCTCCTGGAACAGTTGAGATTGAGGGGAAGCGGCCTCGCTACTCTCCTCCCCGCTTCGGTTCACCTGCTCGAGGGGACGAAGCGAGGAGGAGAGGGAATGAGAATCGTGACGTCACATGTCTCGTCGGCCTCGTCGGCCGTGTTCGACAGCGCACTTCTTTTAAAAAAATACGGCAATCCGCTAGAGATATCGCTGTATGAGTGATGTTTTTGGGTTTTGCAGCGTCCCACCTATCCGTCCAGCCTTGTCTTGTGAGCTGGAAACTTCGGTTCAGTATCCCTTTAAGGAGACCAGGGCCGGCTTGCTAGAAGCAGCGTCTCAGCTGAGACTGGGTGAAAGAAAGCACTGCCAAAGCCAGCGCACGAGCTGAGCGGGACTCAAACTGCGTCTCAAGACGCTCGCGCGCCTCAGCCTTTGCAGTGCTTTCTTTCACCCAGTCTCAGCTGAGACGCTGTTCTAGCAAGCCGACCCAGCTTTTTTTAGAAGTTCTGTAGGAGAGTCCGTGCGCCTGTATCTATTGGAGATAAACCTAATGGCTTTACGCTGTATATATTTAAGTTCAGTTACGAGTGTTTTAGTGTGAAGGAACCAGACTAAGTTAGCATTTTTTATGTGGTCATATCCTTCATATGGTTGTTACTTTTTTTCTGCTGGGATTTCTATTGCATACGGCCCAATTCTGGGCGATCATTTGCAGAGTATGGTTTAACCTGGAGTCCGTTGATTCGGGTGACTGAGCTACTGCTTGCTCTTCTGACGTGAGCAAGATTAATCTTGCGGACTTGTAATCCACTCCAGTGTTGTTCTTGTAGTCGTATATAATTCGTTCGGGTTTGTATGTCGGGTACTGACAATATGTTGATTCGTGTCTCTTATACCACAGTTTGCGCACTTCGGTTTCTCCGCGTCACACTCGCTCCTGTCGAGAGCCTTTCCACAGCGACTGCGGTTGGTTGCTTTTATGCAGGTGCCACAAGAGCCGTATATACAGAGTTTGGCCATTCATTGGGAAGTATAGGACGCAAATGACTCAGACGCTATGGGCCGAAAGCGTGCTGGGCGTGTTCCAGGGCGTCTTCACAAATTCGAATGTGGCCAACCAGAAACCGGAAATAATACCCTGGCGGTGGTCGCGAGAAATAAACTTAATAAGTTTGTTTCGGAGGCGGCAGCTTCTACTTTGACTGGGCTACCTCCTTGGAGCCTGATGCTTCGACCCCAGTGAACCCTAGTGAGCAACAGCGCCATCATGTTTCTGGGGCTCCTTCATGCACCGATCAAACGGCGTGCCAGATCCCCATGGCTTGCTGCTGACCCGCCCAACCCGCCTCCACGAAATCTGGACTTCTGTTAATCGGACTGCTATCCTCCCCAATACCAACAATCCATGTCGTCCTCATCTTGCATGTATAGACCTTTTCCGCTTACTCTCGCCCCCGACCGCCAAGTAGGCATATCCGGTATGGGTGACAAAAAAAATATCAAAACGTTTCAACCTGCAAATAGTAAAAACAAAAAAAGAGCGGAGGCAAAACAAGAATGTGTGGCGGTTACGTTTACCTCCTAAATGCCTTCTATTAGCGTGGCGACGGCAAAACAATGTTTTCGCCCATACTGGAAGTGACGACAATTCAAGATGGCGGCGCCCTTGCGAAAAAGGTCTATATACTCATCACACTGCATCAGAGAAACTCTCGGTGATTGAAAATATGGTGCGCCTAGTAATATTCACCCCTATGTTGTCAAGTGGATTTATGATTTTCTAATTAACCGTACGCAATATTCCTCCATTAACAACGTAAATCAACTCCCCCCCCCCCCCCCCTTCCTCTACTGTAACATCAGGCGTTCCCCCAGGGACCAGTACTCTGTCCCCTTCTGTTCCTAATCTACATTAATGATCACCATAAAATAGCTTCTTCTGTGCACCTGTTCGCCGACGATTCTGTCATATACCGACCCATTCTTTCAAGCCATGATCATCTAATTCTCCAGGAAGTCCTTGCGTCTGTAATTCAGTGGTGCGAAAAATGGAAAATGGCGCTAAACTTTAATAAATGTAAACCCCTGTAATTTTCCCGCAGTTCATGTGCAATTTTCGTATTACCTTGCTAACACGCAGGTAACAGCCTGCTAATCTTATGAATACCCTGGGTGTTCATCTCACCCCTGATCTATCATGGACTACTCACATAACCTCCGTTATTGCTGATACTAACCGTACTCTCGGATATTTGCGCCGTAACCTCAATCTTACCGCACCCTTCGTGAAACGACTATAAAAAAAAAAAAAAGCGTATACTAGTCTTATAAGTTCCAAGTTAAACTATGCCTCATCTATATGGTCTCCGTGTCAGTCATACCTCACAAATTATCTAGAATCCGTTCAAAACAGAGCCCTTCGTTTTATTTATAATAACTACTCAACATATACCAGCCTATCGGGATTATGCCACTCGGCTAACCTTCATTCTTTTTCCCTTCGCCGCCGAATGTCACGTCTCTCTCTCTCTCTCTCTCTCTTTCATCAAATTTGCTATCAGAATACCCACTTCAGAGAATCCTTGCTACCACCTCCCCACCGTATTTATCCCACGTTTAGATCGCACATGTAAATTACGTTCAATTCAATCATTGACTGTTTCTCACCGGACTTCCACAGTATGCCATTGGCTATCGAGGATTGGAACACCGTTTCTATAAATGGTACAAATAAATTAGTTGCATCCATCCATTCTATCTAACTTATCTAAGTAGCTTACAGTGTTTTATTTGTCTTCACTGTACTTTTTTTTTTGTTTTATTGCCACCCTCCTGTGTAATGCCTCGAGAAAAATAAATGATGATAATGATCTGAAAGGGACTTTTCGTCGTTCTCATTATGGTACCAGGAACGCGTCTCTGTTCTGGGCACCATAGTTCTTATCCTGTACCGACAGGCGGCTCTGACATCACGCGGCTGAGGTGGCGCTGCTGTCGACGTGCCGCATGCGCAAACGTATCACTGGACGTGAGTTTAATTCCAGTGCGCACACGCCCCAACGAAAGCGTGACCAGCTTTGTTGAGGATGTCCTGCGGCTAAGTGCCCGAGCCGATCCTGAGGCCACCGCGGAAAAGAAGCTTCGAGTCCTCATGCGTGGCGTCAAGGCCGAAATTTTCGGAGGCCTGGTCCGCAACCCCCTGACGACCGTCGACGCTTTTGTGAGTGAAGCCACCAACATCGAGTGCGCACTGACGGCCCGAGCAAGCCACTACCACCGAATCGCCGGCGCGCCTGCTGCTCCAACTGTCGCTGCTTCCATTCTGGACCTGAATACCAGCGGTGCCGACAGCCTTCGGGAGATCGTCCGTGAAGTCGTCCGGGAAGAACTCCGCAAGATACTTCCCGCTGCGGATCGCCCGTCCTCACTGACGCTCGCCGAGGTTGTCCGAGAGGAAGTTCACCGAGCCTTCCAACCTGAGGTTCCGATCAACACGACGACGCCAGAGGAACCGACTTTGAGCTACGCCGCCATTGCCCGACGACCGCCGCAAGCTAACCGCCAGGCCACGGCGCCACCCCGACGAGAACTTCCGATGCCACAGTATCCTCGACACCAGGGAGGACAAGTCCAGGACGTCCGCCCGGAGCAATCCTCGCCGAGGAAGACCGACGTGTGGCGAACGGCCGACCAACGCCCGCTCTGCTACCACTGCGGGGAAGTCGACCACATCTACCGCCGATGCCCATACCGACGACTTGGGCTGCGCGGGTTCCACCCGAACGACCCGCGCCCCCGTTATGGTGAACGACCTCGGGAGATCAACGAGTACTTGCGACGACCTCAGTCCCCCGAGCCTGCGTCCCGCCGAGAGTTTCGGTCGCCGTCGCCGCGACGTCCAGCTTCGCCGATGCACCGACCCCGACGTGAAAGCCTGCCGCCCCTCGCTCCTCGCCGGGGAAACTAGGCGCGGCAACCCCTGGAGGTGGAGTTGCCGAAGACGACCGACGCCAAGATCCTCCACGAACGTCGGAGGGCCCCCACTCGAACGCTACCAGAGACCGAAACGACGCCCCTGCAACGGTGTCCAATAACCTAAACGTCGTCATCGACGGCCACGACGCATCAGCACTCGTGGACACCGGAGCAGACTACTCAGTCTTGAGTGGGAGGCTCTCCCGCCGCCTTCGAAAAGTCATGACGCCGTGGGATGGACCATAAATAAGAACCGCCGGAGGACACCTCATCACACCAGTCGGGAGATGCACTGCTCGCGTCGAGATCCACGGTGAGACGTGCCCTGTCAAGTTCGTCGTTTTGCAAGACTGTTCGAGGGACGTTATCCTCGGAATGGACTTTCTCTGCGAGTATGGCGCCGTCATCGACCTCGGGGCAAACCAGTTGACGCTGCGAAAGCCTGTCCTGCCCCCGGTGGAGGCCAACACGACGTCATCCGCGATCCGAGTTATAGCCGACCATGTGAATCTGCCGCCGCGGTCGAGTGTTTTCGTCACCGTCATAACCGACGCAGCCATGCACGGTGAAGCTCTTCTGGAAGGCAGCGTTCAACTGCTCCTTGAAAAAGGAATTGGCGTCGCACGAGGCGTAACGGATCTTCAAGAAGGACGAACAACTGTTCTCGTGACAAACTTTCGAGAGGAACCGCAGCACCTAACGAAGGGTACCACCATGGGCTACGTCGAGGAGCTTCAGACGCCAGCCGTGGTCACCGCAGTCTCAGAGGAAACCTCGTCGCCACAGCAGAAGAGCACGACGCCGCCGCCGCTCGACATCGACCCCGAGCTCCCAGCTTCGAAGCGCCGGCAACTGGTTGATCTCCTCGCCGAATACAGTGACTGTTTTGCCACGACATCGAAAGTTCGCCAAAAACCAATGGCGAAACATCGCATTATTACCGACGACGACGCACTCCCTGTTCACCAGTCGCCGTATCGAGTCTCCTTAAAGGAAAGGAGAGCGATTCAAGATCAAGTTCAGGAGATGCTCGACGACGACATCATTCAACCCTCAAGAAGTCCATGGGCGTCCCCAGTCGTGCTTGTAAAGAAGAAGGACGGAACCCTGCGGTTCTGCGTGGACTATCGTCGACTGAACGCTGTGACGAAGAAGGACGTCTATCCGCTCCCCCGCATCGACGATACGTTAGACCGACTGCGCCACTCCCGATATTTTTCGTCGATGGACCTGAAGAGTGGTTACTGGCAGATTGAAGTTGACGAACGTGACCGGGAGAAAACTGCCTTCGTCACTCCCGACGGACTGTACGAATTCAAAGTGATGCCGTTCCGACTTTGTACAGCACCAGCCACCTTCCAGCGCGTCATGGACACCGTGCTGGCAGGTCTGAAATGGCAGAGCTGCCTCGTCTACCTGGACGATGTCGTGGTATTCTCGCGAGATTTCGACGAACACCTCAGACGACTTCGAGCCGTGCTTCAAGCCATCAAGACCGCCGGCCTGTCCCTCAAGCCAACAAAGTGTCGGTTCGCCTATGGGGAACTAAAGTTCCTTGGCCACGTCGTGAACAACGAAGGTGTTCTACCTGACCCCGAGAAGACCCACGCCGTAGCTTCATTTACGCCGCCGTCTGACAAGAAGGCCGTGAGAAGATTTCTCGGACTCTGTGCCTACTACAGGCGCTTTGTTCGAGACTTCACCAAGCTGTCCGCACCGCTGACACACCTCACGAAGGACGCCGTAAAGTTCGAGTGGACAGAAGAGCACCAGAGATCATTCGACGAGCTCAAACGAAGACTCCAGACGCCCCCGATTCTTGGCCACTACGACCAGTTTGCTGAAACCGAGATCCACACCGACGCCAGTAACACCGGACTGGGTGCGGTACTAGTCCAAATGCAGGACGGCGCAGAGCGAGTGATCGCATACGCAAGTCGGACGCTGTCTAACGCGGAGAGGAACTATTCAACTACTGAAAAGGAGTGCCTCGCTGTCGTCTGGGGAATAACAAAGTTTCGACCATATTTGTATGGAAGTCCTTTTCGCGTGGTCACAGACCACCACTCGCTCTGCTGGCTGGCGAATCTGAAGGACCCTTCCGGACGCCTCGCCCGGTGGAGCCTACGACTGCAGGAGTTCGACATGACCGTGGTGTACAAGTCCGGCCGGAAGCACAATGACGCCGACTGCCTGTCAAGGGCTCCAGTCAAGGCCGCTCCTGCCTGCACCAAAGAGGACGACGATGAGTGTTTCCTCGGCGCTCTGGATGTCAGCGACATGGCAGCACTCCAACGAGACGACCCTGAGCTGCGAGCACTCATCGAGCACCTGGAGGGACAAGGAAGCGCCGTTCCCCGCGGTTTTGTACGAACACTGCCAACCTTCTCCCTCCGACGAGGTGTGCTCTACAAGGAGAACTTCAGCGACAACAACACTGCATGGCTGTTGGTGGTCCCTTCCAGTCTTCGAGAAGAAATTTTTCAAGCCTGCCACGATGACCCGACGGCGGGACACCTTGGCTACAGCAGAACTCTTGCCAGGATACGCGAAAAATACTACTGGCCCAAGCTTGCGAAGACAGTGCACCACTACACCCGATCTTGCCACGAGTGTCAACGACGAAAAAAACCACCGACGAGACCGGCAGGACTTCTTCAGCCTATTGCGCCACCATCTGCCCCATTCCAGCAAATCGGAATGGACTTACTTGGCCCATTCCCACCCTCGACGCAAGGAAACCGATGGATAATCGTCGCAACCGATTATCTCACACGGTACGCCGAGACAAAAGCCCTTCCATCAGGAACGGCTGTTGAAGTCGCCAAGTTTTTCATCGAGTCCATTGTCCTACGGCACGGCGCCCCCGAAGTCTTGATCTCAGACCGTGGATCCTCGTTCATGGCCCAGCTGACACAGGAAGTCCTTCGTCTCAGCCACACCAGCCATCGTCGCACCACGGCGTACCACCCGCAGACCAACGGGCTGACGGAAAGACTCAACAAGACCATCGCCGACATGATCTCCATGTACGTCGACGTGGAGCACAAGACATGGGACGAGGTGTTGCCGTACGTCACATTTGCCTACAACACGGCCGTGCAAGAGACCACAGGAGTAACACCATTTCAGCTGGTGCATGGCAGAAAAGTGTCGACCATGCTCGACGCTATGCTACCCCACGAACCAGCTGACGAGGGGATACCCGACGCCCAGGTGGTTGCTCAACGAGCCGAAGAAGTTCGCCAGCTCGCCCGACTCCGAATTCAAGATCAACAACGTGTCGACGCTACCCGGTACAACCTTCGCCGGATCGACGTTCGCTTCAAGCCCGGAGACCGTGTGTGGGTTTCGACCCCGATACGACGACGCGGTCTCAGCGAGAAACTCCTAAAACGGTACTTTGGACCCTACAAGGTACTTCGTCGACTTGGAGATCTGAACTACGAGGTGATGCCCGACGGAACACGGACTTCATCACGCCGCCCTCCACGACCAGAAGTCGTCCACGTCGTGCGCATGAAGCCATACTACGCTCGATAGGACTGTGGACCTTATGTGTTCTAAATGACTCTTTAGCTTACCGTTCTTTTTGTTTGCTTTGTTTTGTTCTGCATCGGGGCGATGCACTTTTTAAAGGGGGGAGTAATGCCGCGCGCGCAGCTTGCCAAGTAGGCAGCGCGCGCGTGGCCGAACGGTTATCGCGCTTGTCTCCCACGCGAAAAGCCAGGGTTCGATTCCTGGCCGCGGCTACACATTTTTGTTGACACTGTAATGTGACGTTCTGGTAAATTCGAGAACCGTCTTGCTGATTCGAGGTTAGAATGTTCTAGGCACCGAACCTTCTACGCCGAATGCTCCAGAAGCCCACGCGTGTACAAAAGCGGCTCCGCGTGGCAAGCTTGAGTCAGTCTCGCCCCAGCGCTCGATCCTGCGGTTTCGCCGACATCGACGCCCGCGACGCTCTCCTGTTATCTTCTGTCCCCTTTTTTAATTTGGGCACAAGTTCGCCCCATTAAACGTTTAGCTTACTTCAGTTTTTGTTGCCTCATCCCTTGTCATTCGTGACAATATAGAGGAGAGAGCTGCCGGAAGTCACGTAACTACACTCAACCGCGTTTTCTTTCTTTTTTCTTTTCGTTTTTTCGGCCGCGCGAGGCAGATAAAAAAATTCGCACGTCGCAACAAGAAAAGCCGAAGTCAAGTACTTCGTGCTTGACGTTTGCGCGTTTTTCAAGCTCTTACCACCCAATTCGTGATCGCAAGATGAGCGATGTCTTCAGCCAGGAGAAGGGACGACGACTCGGCGACGTCTTCGTGCGAATCAGCTCCTCTTTCGGAGCTAGACAGATTCGCCGGTACCGCGAACAAGAGTTCTGAAGTAGAGGTCCCACGCCCGTCGTCCGGCGCGATCGTTTAGTTCTCTTCGTTCAGCACTCCAGCCTGCGACTCCCGCGATACGATCATACGACGCCAGGTTCAGAACTACGCAGAGAATGCACAGAAAGCTTCCGGTTCTCTGCGCAACTTTTTTGTTCTTATTTTTTTTAGTCAGCGTATTCGCAACTTTTTAGAAGCCACAAAAAACGGGTATCCTATTTTTTGTTTATTTATAGTATTGAGCGTGTACTTTCGATGACCCGCGACTTTCGATAATAATAATAATAATAATAATAATAATGTTTATTTTGCACCAAAAATACATGATGCAGGAGGCCTACAAAAAAATATGTCAGATATATTGGTGTGTAGGTCTAAACCATAGAGAACGGCACGTGACCACGGAGATTTGAGATTGAGCGCGACTCAAACCGGCCAGCTCTCGATCGGCGGTTTTCGGGCGGAAAGAAAACCAATTTCCAGCCGCAAATTCTGTTCCGGGTAGCTGGGCTCTGATAAGTCATGTACAAATAATAACCTTGGCGAGCATAAATACCCTGTCAGTGTACCCTTAAAACAAGAAGTAAAACGAGGCTTTTCCTTGCGCTCGAGCGTAACAGAAAGGTTGTTACACGCAGTACAAGGCACATAGCAGGCAATGCATAAAGATACAAAGCACATAAAGGGCTTCCTTAGTCATAATTAATTATTCTCAGAGGGACCATGAAATGATTTTTCAACTTCTTTCTCCTTAGCTTTCCTCCTCAACTCAAGCCCACGAACGTGATTTCAAACGTTCGTCGACGGAATGATTGTTGACGAGCGCATACGTCCGAGTGACGGAGTACTCGTGTCGAACGCGGCTCCCTCGATCGGCTGGGAGAACTTCCGTTTCCGGTAGAAAGACATACTTTACGTCACTGCCACGTGATTTCACATGTCGGTGTCCGACTCCCGTCGAGTCGAGAAAAAATGGAGACATGAGTGTTCCTCTTTTTTTTTTTCTTTTTTTTTTTTGGTGTCTGTGTGCGCAAAACTGGAGGCAATAAATCGAAAACGGATTCATGCTCCGGGTTCTATGAACATTGAAGAATAATTGGGGTCTTCATTTGAAGAAAGCTGGAAAATCATTTCATGGTTCCTTTAATCGTACTTAATCACATTTACCGGGATTCATCGAGCGGCTGAGCAGCAATCGTACCCCGGGCTGCGCGATCCACACACCAAAGCCTTTGCTCAACGCCGCGAGGACTTTATTATTTCCTCTTTTTTTTTTCTGCGTTGCGCGCTACGATTACTCACGGGGGCCTGCTGCAGTAGGCGAACTTCGACGCGCGCAGCTGGCTCCCGAATAACGAAGCGTGGCTCTCCACGTGATCTCACGACATCACAGGGTGGATCATTCATAACTAGGATTCCGCGTTCCTGGGAGTTTATTTTTCGTCAAATTCGAAGAGTGTTTTTCGGAGTTTTTGCTTTTTGTGGAAACTTCGGAGTTTATCGGAGTTTATTTTTCTTGGATACCCAATTCTCCGTGATTTGGAGTTTAATTTCGCAGTGTTTCCTATTAAAAATAAGTAAATAATATCCCGGTGTAAACGTAGGATAGATAAAAAAAAAACTAAAAATAGAACGCGCTTGTATCAATTAAGATTTCTTCAGCTGGATTCGGCGTTGGTCCCATTACCATAGGCCATACTAATTTGTCCCACGACAAAAGTTGCACACAAGTGTTGCTTCGATAAACGTCGATACCTTATAATCAATAAGTTCCCGGAGGTAGTCGCTGGGAAGCTTGTGTTCATTCCATTCTATTCCATCAACCTACTCCGCGGCCGCGCGAGGTGGAGTGGTGAAGTGTATGTAATCAGTGGGCAGATTCAGAGGAAGGGTCCGGATGTCCTGACCCCCCTCTTGAATTCTGCATCTGTAAAAATTTAGGGCGGAGAAACAGGGGGGGGGGGGGGGGTATTAAAAATATATTACGCTCCCCCCTCCCCTCTGGAAATACCTGCGTCCACCCCTGGATGTAATAGAGAAGTTTCAACTGCCCCTCTTCCGCACTTTATGCAATTTCTATGGTCCATAGCTTTCACTGCTACAGAAACACAACCTCTCCTTGACCCAAACTAGAAACATAAACAGCGACTTTTGTCGTGACCCGAAAGTACAATGACCTGTCATCCTGACCGAGATTTAAAATATAGCTGTGGTGTCATTTTTCCAGGACCATTGACCTTGTGCGCTGATCAAACTTAATTGAAAGATACCGTCTTTTTCTTAATTTTAGGGGCGAAGCTCCTTAGGGGCTAGCCATGCCCGTCCGTCCGTCCGTCCGTCCGTCCGTCTGGCGTCCGGTGCTCTCATGATGATGATAAAATGATGATGATGATGATGATGATGATGGTGAGTGAATCTCATGATGATGATGATGATGATGATGATTGTATCTGATGATGATGATGATGATGAGTGAAGATGAAAAAAAAATATGAAAAAAATTATATAAAAAAAATATGTTTGCGCCGTCGACAGGATTCGAACCTGTGCGGGGAGACCCCAATGGATTTCTAGTCCATCGCCTTAACCACTCGGCTACGACTGCGGGACGAGTAGGGGGCTCCGAGATGTGGTAGTAACTCAAGAGCTGGGGATGTCATGGATGAAACGTTGGCGCTGCGGTCAAATGCGTATATAATCGCGTTAAACTTTGCATGCATTGGCTCAACGTTTATAGACGAGAGGGCGCTGCGGTCAAATGCTCAAATGCGTATAACCACGTTCCATACCACACATTCTCTTTCTGACATGAATGAAAACAAACGAAAAGCTCGGCATGCTGCGGCTCAGCGTCTACGCAGACAAGCACCACCAGAGCTTCGCCCCAATCAACATCATTCACCACGTGAGATGCGGTCAATTCTTTTTTCTTTTTTGGGGGCCGGGGGGGGGGGGGGGGGGGGGGTATCGTAACATCAAGATTCGAAGTTTATGCGATAAATCCGAATATACCAAAATTTTACCGGCGGGCATTTTTCGGAGTTCTTCGGATTTATCCGAAAACACGGAACCATATTCATAACGCACCAACGGTTAGTGCAGAAGGCTTATGACGTCACGACTTCGCACATCAGCCTAGCATAGCTGGCTCGAGAACCCCCCCCCCCCCCCCCCCCCCACACACACACACACACACACACTTCGAGGCTCACGATACGGCAGTACGGGACTTAGGGAACGTCACGCTATTGAGAAATACATCTGAAAGCACCCGAAGCTTCTCGCAAGAAAGCATAATAAATTACACTCGACCTCTGTCGTCGGTCCCCTGCGCTTCTGACGCGATTTTCGTCTGGACACAGCGACAACACGAAGAAGCTTTGTGCCTACTGGATTGTCGTCGGAGCCATTCCGTTTGTCCTCCTTTGCGCGGTGGCCATCAAGACCGTGCTGTACGTCAAGCGCATATCATGTTAGTCACCATTACAAACATAGAGTGCAGCCAAAGAGCTTTATTCAGACAACCGACGCGGGAGTATTTTTGGGGAGGTGGGGGAAGGGAGAGGGGAAGGGGGTGTCAAAAGAGGTAAAAACATTCATAGCCTCCTATATACTGACAAAGCCTGGCAGATCGCCACGAGAAGAGGCCGCCGAAATAGAAAAGGTGGAGCGGCAGACAACGGATGAGAGGAGAGCCACGTGACTGGCGCCCCGCTGCGGCGAGACGCCGAAACACACTTCTCCCGAGCGAACAAGTGTGTTTCGGGTCCTCGCCGCTGCAAAAGCTGCGCGCTGACGTCCAGGTTCCCCGAGAAATGGCTCTTTGATGCCCTGGGCTACCAGATCCTCGCGCTCCAAATCTGCGACCGGGCACTCTATGGCTGGTCGTCGAACTGCCAGGCTTTGTGAGTGTATAGAGGAGGCTATGTAACATCATACGTTTGGGCGGAGCCTGTACTTCAAGAACATGCATGCATGCCTGTAGAAACTGACAGAATGAGAACAGCAGAGCGTATCTTTTTGATGCCTGGCCCCCAGCACGCACTGGTCCCCTTCCGTCGTGCTTTGGCTATATACGCGTGCACGCTCGAAGCTCGGCGAAACGGTCGAAGCTAGAAGCTCGCGCTGGAGGCGGCATAATTCAGACCTCGATACTGCTCTCAACTTGCCATTGACTATACATATAGTTCTAGGTAGGAGGAGGAAAAAAAAAAAAATACGGCCCCTCGATGCAAATTCGCGTTGTGGAAAAGTTTCGTAAGCATTTGTTTTGGTGTCACCGATCCCCCATCTCGAGTGCCAACGGCTCGAGATTGCCTCTCGAACGGATCCACTTTCGTCACGTTCGCACCCACTCGAGAAACCACTCGAACCTTATCTTCTCTCCACAATACCGTGCACGTCTTATCGAAAATAGGTGACGCGCTTGAGGTCCCTTCCCATTCTTTGTTGTCGGTGATTCCTGCATGCAGTTTTAGACCTTTAGATGTTGCTTCAGAAAGTAACAATAAAAAAACTTTGTTTAAAGACACTAACAACATGCTGTTTTTTTCCGTTGCGGACTGTTTAGAACGAAAAGCCGTTTCCTAAAATTTCAGATAGGTGGCAACAACAATTTTAAGCACAAGATGACTGGCGTGTCGTTACTCGGTATTCGGTGGTCTATAGCTTCACATAATTAGCAGCATGCAAGGACTCCCGACGTCTCTAAAACCTTAAATGTCGGCAAAACGGGGCCTTCTGTATCGTGTTGCAAAGCGGATGCTTGGAACATGGTTTCACTCAGACGTGTGCCTATTTCAAATACTCTATACTCGGGATACTGTATTTCAAATATTTTTATATCATCTTGGTATCTTTGTGAATACGTTTCGTCGAAAGTATTTGCTACTCTATCCGATGGTATGTCTCACCATATTGTACTCGGCATCTTAGTTACGTGTATCACTATCTTGTACTCAGTATCTCAAATGCATTTTTCAAATCTGCCAGAAATTTGTCGCCGGAAAAAAATTTATGGAACTAGGGATCTTCACTCTCTAGGGCAAAACTGAATCAATCGAAAATTTTGAGCGAAAGCGGCCAAACACAGCGCAAAAGCAAACCACGTGCCATGCTAGTTTTTTTTTTTTTTTTCCCGGTTTGTTTTTGTGTATATGTCCTTTTGTCAACTTTTTTTTTTTTTCAAAGTTGTAATGGCATGTCACTCTTGAGTCTTGGAGCTAACGAAGTGCTGGTGACGTCATCCGAATTTTGCACCCAGTCTAAAGCTAGAACGTCCGTCAGCGGAGGATTGTGGGGCCAACGCTCGGACGATCCCAATGAACTTGCAAACCGGTTTTGCGACAGACCTTGGAATTCTGATATTGACTTCAATTCGTCAAAAAATATTTTCGCTGGTGCGGAGGGGTGCCAGGGGAAGGGAGTTCGCGGACAATCTCCTGTGTTACCTGTGTCTCCATCTAGATTTTTTTTTCTTTTTTCTTTTTTTTTGTGCCAGTTTGAAAGCACAGGTGTTTCGTCTACCCCATGACTGCGGGGACAAAGTGCTCGCTCTGGGTTGTTGATCAGCCACGAAGACTGCTGTCCTCAAGTTGAATTTTTTTCCTCAGTCGCTGAACGTGCATGTTTGTCGTTTACTCGCGTTCTCATCGATAAGTCTGACTGCCTGATCAACTTCTACTTAGGCTGTCAGGAATATGCAATGCCGGACTACATGTCGGGTCTTCCGAATCGCGGCAAGGTACATGACGAACTTATTGCGGAATGCGTCAAACTTGCCGCCAAACTAAAGCACGGCAGGTGCCATGTCTACAGTACGTGAGTTCCCGTGGTTCCTAGAACATTTCTGCGGCCACTATAAAGAATTTCGAAGTAAACTTCGATTGCAGCAGATAAGCGCTTCTTCAAAGTCACAAAGACCGCAGCAGAATGTGATTTTCACCGAAATCATCACAAGTAGAGTACCTCTTTTCGACTTTTTTTATTCTCATATTACTAGCTTGGAACGTGCTTGCTAACTGAAAGTAATTCAATTACTTTTTCAAAGTATTTGTATTCTACACAAGATAGTGCGTACTAGAGTAACTTGAATACTACTCTAAATACATCTTCAAACGGTATTTAGTATCTCATCATAAATATTTCGTTGAGTATTTGGCACAACACTTGTTCCACTACTGCCCGCGTGCATGTCGCAACATGTGAAACGCATGCTGCAGGGATGCGATGTCTGTGGACGCAACTATGGCGGCCAGAGGTATCTGCGTGATGGTTCTTTTCGCAATCGTGGGCATTGTCCCGTTGGACAATTCCAGGAGGAAGGGGCCACTTCCCGCCGGGGAAAGACACTTTTCTTCTCACTTTGTATGCTAGGGGCGAGATGCCGTGATAGCGGGAACGGGCGGCTAGCTGGGTCAAGTTCTCCGACGTCTTGGGGGACACCTAACTGGCCATCGGGTGCGGATTTCCCAGCGGGGGGACATTGCAAGGTAACTCAGAATTTGAAGATATCTTCTTTCTTTCTTTTACCTTCCCCTTTCTATTGTTTACGCTCTTTATTTTGAGACTATTCACACCTCCAACGCCCTATAGATGGCGGGGCGGTAGCTCCAAGATGGCGGAAGAGATGGGGCTAGATATTGCATGTGCCTGCTCGCTGACGCTGGTCAGTGTGCTTACATTAACTTATTTGGCTACAAATGCAAAACGGCCAGGGCAGGAGCGTATCACAGGTAACGGAGATGTTGACGTACGCTGAAGACTAGCATGCTGTTTTTTTTAGAGGTCGCGAAAAGATCACAGAACTTGTGACGCTTTGTAGAAGGCGAGCGTCTTTTGGGCGCCAGTCACATCATTCTGTGTGACAAAATATTTTTGTGGATGGTGGAAACGCCGTTGTGTCCCTGCGCCTGGCCACCAGTGCTCTGAAAGCTGAGCCGCGCATGGTAATCGTCAAGCTCCGGTAGAGCAGCGTTCAATACATGGATGTCTGTGTCAGAGCCTCACAGCTCAGAGCACACCGTCGCGGTTTTAGTGCATTACAACGGGCGACCCAACTGCGCCATGGTTACTAATAGTCAGTTTTAGAATAGCGTAGCCGCAAGCTACCGTATGCGGTTAGGCATTGCGACTAGAAGTTAGCGCTGCACACTTGAAGCATGGTTTTCAGCGGGCACCAGACAGAGGCGGGTTTATGGGTAGGCCTGGGAGGGGCGGCATTCGGCTGGCGGAAGAGGAAATGGGGGGGGGGGGGGGGGAGAGGGGGGAGTCTGCTGAGATATGACGTTAAGGCTGAAACGTTGCCCAGATCCATTTTGTTGACCCAATATTTGCTATGTCACCAAAAACTCAACTTTTGGATGGTGTATATCCATGATTTTTTTTAAAACAAAGTTGACCTTGGGGAGTTTAGCAGCAGCGGCTCAAGTAGCAGCGACGACGAGGATTGCTTGTACGTCCCGCGCGAATTCGACTGCCTTTTCGAACCTCCGCAGAAGAGGCCGAAAATCGAGACGTGTACTTGACACCGTTCACGAGCATTCCGATGAAGAGGCAAGTGGGCTACGCTGATGCACATTGCTTATTGACACGCATCTTTCACATCATGATTAACTTCGACGCTCGTGCGTTGAACACGTGTTGTTAGCGAAAACATGTCCTTCGAGATCCGGGACTGCGGGAAGGGGATTCCCGGGAAGGGGAATGACGGGAAGGCATCCGCCGATCCCGGAGGGTTGGTCTCCAGAGTGTCGAACCGGAACCGAACCGGAGCGAAAACCGGAACCGAACCGTTATTTTTAGCCGAACCGGAACTGAACCGAACCGAAATATTCACCGCCATCTTGAAACTGAACTGGAACTAAACCGGAAAAAATATATAAAGAAAAGCGGTTCAAAACGGTTCGCGGTACTTTTTTTTTATTTTTGTAAGTATCACAAAATAAATATTTGAGAATAAAAACATGGCAGATGTATTTTTATGTATCGATTATACAGAATTGCAATGTATGAAAAATTGCGGGGTTTTGAGGCGCTTTTTTATTAGCACTATTATTAATCATATGGGACGTGGTCACGTGACGTCATGGTGTCAAGACATGCTGTCAAGTAATACGTCACGTCACTTGGCCTTGTGACGTAACATGAGGTGACTCACTGCGTCAAGTCGATTTAAATTGAGGACGCCACTAGATGTATTAGCGTTGTTGACACCGTGACGGCACATATGACATCACGACTTCCCTCCGTGAGTCACCTGACACCGCTGTCGTACTCGATTGTCATGAGCCCGAGTCGATAGCTCTGGTTCATGATAATCAGCATCGCCAAACATTCGGGTAATGGCGCGTGTTGAAGCAAAGATGAGAATAGCCGAACGTTAACGATGTTTGAAGCCCAGCCCATGCTCTATGCTTTGCCATCCCCAGCGCATGATTAGGATGAACACCGACGGCATGCAATTAGCGTCAGACCACGTGGCCACCTGTTCTAATAGACATATCGCTGAATTACCCGAGCATCACCGAGAATGCTGGGAATGTGAGTACACCCGCTGCACGCGCCACCTTTCCCGTATAAAAGATTCGAAGTAAATGACCAAAATAATGTGTTTAAGAAACGCGCGTGTAAGATGTGCCAATTGTTTATAAGCTTTTGCTTTAAGAACAGTTACTGCTGCAGACGCATGCGCGTGCAGCAGCTTGTAACTACACTCGCAGCATGCTCCTTGCTGCTTGGGTAATTTAGTAAAAGGTCTATGCGTCCAGAAACTGAGGGAGATGAGCAGACGAGGGCGAGCGGGGACGCTAGAACGCCGAGCTCTGGTTGGAGCGATTAGGGAGTAGACCTAAAGCTTGCTGCCTTTGTATCCACTAACGTGTTAAAACGCGGAACGCCGGCGTCCAGAGTATGACTTTCGCATTCGAACGCGTTCGACGACTGCGGTGGCAACGACGAACGAGTACAAAACGTGTCTTATTAGCACGCTGCCGCCAGCCTCTGCAACGCTAGCAAAGACGCGATTTCACTGCATGCAAGATGGTCGTCCGGTGGCCGCACTCGCGGAGCGGGGATGCACGATCCAGCAATAGACCGATCTCACCGGCCAGTTTGACTACGCCACCACTGCCGCAATGCATCGAGGAAACTTTAGTCTTTGTGCACGTGCGACAACCTGGCTGGAGCTATGCGCATGCAGAGCATGAGGCGGCACGAGCCGTCTCGCGCACTGCTTCCTGTCTCCTGTGAACTAAAGTTATGGCGACGTCACGCGTGCGCCGAACGCTTGGTGAGATTGGTCTATTACCATATATAGAGATCAGTGGGCTACCCTCGCCGAGCTTTGGCGGGTGCCGTGATCGTTCTAGCGGCAGCTCTGGCCCCGAACCATACCTCTTCCGACAATATTTTCTGCTACAATACCTTCTAGATACCTGGTAATTTCTAGATACTTCTAGATACGATACTTTCTAGATACCTTTCTAGATGCCTGTAGCTGGCCCTGGGCAGCGATGTGGCAGATGCCGCCATCTTTAGCTCTACTGGAGCGAACCACCATCAGTTATGCTCCGTTTCACCTTATGTTGTACCGCAGTGAAGGCTATATGCGCGAGTTCATAGCGTTGGCAGCAGCCCTCAATGCACGAGAGCTTGTGCCACCGAGATGTGCCCCATTGCAAGGAGCTTGCGCTTGTAGCCATTCCTGTGGTACATCATAAGGTGAAATAGAGTATAACCAGAGTCCTTCAATGCGCTGATATAACTGAGGATAGGCCAGCTCCGTTCAACTCAATGATCGTTAGCGGCTCAATGACAGTTGGCGCCGCCGTGTACTCTGACCTAGGGTGCCTTCATGTGCGCTTTGCTTAGGGTGGAGACATCTGGCCATTTTGTCCCACACTTTTATTTTTATTTTTTGTTCAGAAGCGCGTGGAAGAGCGTGTCCCTGCACGCGTTTGTGGCGCTGACTGTGCTATGGCGACATTTTGTTTTCGTCGATTTCTTTCTATTTTACCCGTGAGCGCGTGCTGTCGGCATCGGGTACTACAAAGGGTGGCATCACCCTGAACAGAATGACATTGAGGCACCCTACTCTGACCGAGCTCGATTGAGTTGACTGTCGTTGACTATTTTACCTGGTCCCCCATCAGAATTTGTCGTTGGCTTAAAGGGGCCGTGCAACGATATCCTCTGGCAATATTTTTTTTTTTCCTTTACACGAGCTTACTGGCACTATCGTGGGACTCAAATACACTCGCACGCAACTCCACTGACCAAGAAACTCCTTTGTTGCGGTGCCATTTCAAAGACAAAAGCGAGCGTTTTTTTTTTTTTCTATCGTTCCTTCATAAAACTTTATGACATAGCTGGGGGATCGCAGCTTCCCCCAATGACGATACTTCAATGCGGCTCATAGAGTGGACCCGAGCATTGCCTGAACAGAGCTCTATTTGGGCCCGTGATAATCAATAGATCGACACGTATTTCTGGTAGTGGCCCGTGTCCAATCGCTGCAATGACGACAATAGCCGAACCTAGAGTTCCTGTATAGGCTCCCTACGGGAGCCAGAGTTGCGCGTTGATCCCCGTAGCGCCGTCTTTCCTTCATGGCATGTTGATCCAGCTCCTCACGTGACTGAATTCGGCGAATAGCAGCGCCGCGCGTTCTAGGCGCGCGGCGCGCTCAAAAAGCAGACTTGTACACGTTACTGAAAAATAGTAAGGAAATACATTTACAATTACTCAAGGCTAAATTGTAATTTATTACAATTACAATTACCCTTCCATAAAAGTAAGTGACCGTTACCCCAAAAAGTAATCCGTTACTTTCGTGGCGTTACTTTTAACAACATTGTCTTCAATTAAGAAACAAAGGGAAGAGGGTTATTCGAGTTCTTATTGTTGCAACCTGCTCCATTTAATGACCTTGAGTATTTTGCGCAGCAGCCGACTCTCGAAAGTCTCGTCCAGACATTTTGCGTTATTTCTTACTCAATATGTCGACTGCTACGCTGAACATCCTTTGAACTGAGGCACTGGAAGGGAGTGGCATATTGTGCCTCACGAATATTTTATGCTCTGCATTGAGCTTTTTCAGCGAAGCATTGGAAGTACTATTTACCTCGGAGATAGAGCAAAGCTTCGTCGTTGCGGCCGTTTCCTGATATTCGAGATTTGTAGTAGATCGTTCCGGATACCTCCGATGCCCCCGATAACGATATGATGAATGCGCAAAGGCGGTGGCGGAGTATCGGGTATCGTTATCGGAGTCATCGGACCGATCTACTAAAATTATTATTCATTGTCGAGATCGCGAAGCTGTAGAAGTCATCATACATCTAGCCAAAACTAGAATAAGAATTGATTTGTGTCTATACCGGCATTAATTGCCAGACAATATCAAAACATAGTTGTAACAGTAAGGTGATAATTAAATAGTAAATAAGGTTTGGCTCGATATTCGTCTTCCTTTGGTTCTGAACAGGTCGAGCCTCGGTTGAGACGTTGGTGAATAAAAAAAAAAAGGTTCCAGTATATAAATATAACTAATCTAAAAAAAGGACACTCATAACAACAATTAATTAGAGCGTCGGTTAAAACAAGGAAATGTAAACGCACGTTTGCCGTGTGTTTACCTTTCTTGGTGCCGTTCAAAAACGCACGGAGCACGAACCGACTGCAGTTTACTCCGGTGTTCACCAGATAGACGTCCGCTGATGCCATGGGCAGCAAAGGGCAGAGTACTAAGTAAGCCGCGCTATGGCCCCACTCACGAGTTTCACTCTCTCCTCAAGCCCAAGATATCGAGTCTACGTCAGCCACCATTATGTTTATTTGTAAAAATATCTGGCTTGAGATAAGATGTGTCCTGCTGGGGGAGAAAAGGAAGAAGAAAGGAAGACTATTACCATTTTCAAAGTGCTCGCAAAAAGCTGACTCACAAAAAGGGTGACTGAGATGCAGATAACCTGGCTGAAATTCGCAAATAAAGTGGGCCAACCCTAGAAGTCGGACTACAAAAAAGTAAGTAGGCGTTTAAAACAGGGCCAAATAAAGTGAAAGAAACAGAAAAAAATACATCCTGTTTTCG
The DNA here is from genome assembly GCA_013358835.2 of Ixodes persulcatus. Taxonomy (NCBI): domain Eukaryota; kingdom Metazoa; phylum Arthropoda; class Arachnida; order Ixodida; family Ixodidae; genus Ixodes; species Ixodes persulcatus. The sequence continues at coordinate 12,344 of JABSTQ010009321.1, read as the reverse complement.
AGAAGATGATAAGTGTACAGCAACGAACGAGGATGCTTGCGGCAATAACACCTTCACATATTATCACATCTCTTTTAGTGGATTTTAGGGTAGACAGAGCGTTGTCTCCTGTTGTGACATTATGAAAATGATCGTAGTCACTATAACCGAGGAGGACATTGTTAATTCTTGTCTGTGCACTTACCGTCTGGAGCTTCTTGAAGAGGCACACAATCACTTGGTGGCCTCCTCTCCCCGTATTGATCGCAAAAAAAGGGACTAAAAAAAGCGGATATAACTTGCCCCCCCCCCTCCCCTCTTTTCTTTTTGTAGAAATGTTTATTAAGATTTTTTTTATTGTTGTTAGGGTCTTAAAAAATTAATTCAAAGGCTGGGGGTTGCAAAAAAGAAAGGCTTTGTGGAACTGAAGAGTGCCAAGCCTCCCTTTGCGCGTGACAGTGTCACTGCGCTCGATACCAAAATAAAAACAACCCTTCCTTTAGAAGGGGCGGGGGGGTTGGTCTTGAAAAAAATGTAACGGATTACAAGGAATCCGTTACGTAAAAAAAGTAAGGGAATTACTTTAAAATTACTCCAGAAAATATGTAATTATTCCGTTACTAAATTACTGATAAATGTAAGGGATTACAAGTAATTTCGTTACTTGTAACGGATTACGTACAAGTCTGCCCTCATCCTTACCCTCTGACCGATCCGTCTCTGCCCAGCATCTTCCAGTTTCTGCAGCGACTTACCCAAATGACTTGGGCATCTACGTTGGAAAGTCACTGTCAGTAAGTGTGACTAGATTTTTTTTTTCGCGAATCTTTGTCACTCTATTGTTTATATACATAACGTCCAAAATTGTATGCTGCATCTAACTAATAAAATGACCTGAAAGTTAAAACCAGAAACTTTAAGTTTGGGATTGATTTATTTTAGCTTTTAGCGAATTTTAGAAATGACCCCTCTTTTTGGATGTCTTTCTTGCTTGGTTTTTCTTTCTTGTTCAAGTTATGTCAGAGTTTTTAAGTTTCTAATTTTTAAGAAAACGTGAGCGCACGAGTTAAAGAGAAGTGGCAATATGTTTAATCGCAACGAGCATCCTTTTTTTTTCGATTTTGGGTATTTTATTATTCCTTCGCGAGTTGACTAACAAAAGCAAAGCCGTAATCGTTTTATGACTCTTCCTTGAAGCTATTTAAGCGAATATGATTTGCATATTTTACTTAACTGGATTGCCAGAACCTATTATTTCTTAGATTTACATGTATTTACTCAAACTAGTGCTGAGAGCCACTCTATTGCGTTTCTTAAAATTGGCACACTAAGCAAAACTACGAGCCGCAATAATCACGTTACACGAAGAGAAAATGGGGAGGACGACGACGACGACGCACCTAAACGGATGCTTGATTCCTCGCCTCTGCAAGTAAATAGATTTTTTACTATTATTTTGGTAATTTAAACTACAACCCCCCTGGGAGCGTTCGCAAAACCTCTTGGGCAGTCACCCTGAACGAAGCCCGTTCTCCGAGCGACGCAACCATGAGCGAATCCACCCCCGGCTCTGAGAGCTTCGATGACAACGATATAGATGAAGCAGAAAAAGAGGGTTCCGGTTGGACCCTCAACTGTAGGAAGCGACGCCACCTCTCCGGGGGCTCTGCTTCAAGTCAAGCCACCATCATCGATGCCCATCGCGAGAACCGGACGGTCATCGCCAAACCCCAAGATCCGACAAAGCTCATCGCGAAGCTTAACCCTCTAACCCTATCTCAAGAGCTGGATTCCATCACACCCAATGGAGTGATTCAAATTCGACCGAACTACAGACTGAACCTCCTTGCAATTGACATGCGGGACAACAGCTCCATGAAAACGATCCTTACTTTAACAATCCTATTAGGGATCAAAGTCCAGACCTACGAAGCCCACCCACGATCTTCGGCCGTAGGAATCATTCGTGACGTAGACAAGGACATCACAGAAACCGACCTCAAAAGGCTATAAGCGCAACTACGCCAGTAATCCTAGTCAAAAGGCTAGGCGCTTCAGAAACAGTGAAACTTGTCTTTGCAACCGAGACCATGCCCAGAACACGTCGTTGTGGGGCATATACGCTTCAGAGTTCTTCAGTACACCGACAAACCAAGACAGTGCCACAAATGTCGGCGGTTTGGGCACATTAGGGCCGCATGCTCCCATGTGCAACGCTGCAGCCGCTGTGGCGGCACTCACGACCGCATCGACTGCCAAGCCGACCAACCTAGGTGCGTCAACTGCAAAAGAAAGCATGAGGCGACCTCTCGAAGCTGTCCCTTTTATAAAACCGAAGCAGCTGTATCGAGCTATCGTCAAACCCACAAGTTCAGCTACCCACTAGCGAAATCAGCTGTCCTCTCCGACAACAAGAACAAAACTGCTGGAACTCTGAATCCATCTTCCAGGAAAAGCCAAAACGAGAAAGGGGAGGAGGCTATGATACCGCCATTAGACGGCGATCACTTTCCTGCTCTTCCAAGTCAGCCAGCTGCGTCCACATCCGCATCAATTAGCGTTGAACCCGAAACGTCACCGCGGCAACGCCAAGACAATTTCGCAAGCGTGATAAACACTTCTGCTCAAAGGGCTAGCGAAACAACGTACCGATCTCGTACCCAAGGTTCCGATAATAATACTGTTTCTCAAGGACTAGGATCCGCGGTGTACACCCTTGCGACGCTACTACGTACCTTTCTTGCCACACTGGAGCACCCGCTCGCACGAGCAGGCATTACCCTAATTGACATCACATTACCTCTCGTCCACTCTTGGATCAAGTAGACTCAGGCAACTGCCAGAGCTTTAACAGATATGAATACCAACACCACGCTTGATACCCGAACGATCCCCAAAAAACGATCACAAACCCCAAAACGCTTTAAAGAACTTCCATCTATCATCCAATGGAATACCAGTTCGTTACACCGTCGCCTGCCAGAGCTTCGTCGCAGACTCATTGAACTTAAAACAGATGTACTTGCTCTGCAGGAGACATACACCCAGAAGGGTTCCCAGTAAATCTCCCCTTATGTGGAGTTCCACAGCGTCACTGCTCACCCCGATGGAAAATCAAGGGCTTCCCTTTTAGTCAAGCGACACATCCTGCATGGAGAAATAGATCTGTCTAACCTGAACACCACTGTTGCCGAACATGTTGCCGTCCAATTACAGATTGCTGATCAAACAATCGTAATTATATCATCCTACATCCGACCAGCCCAATCGTGGGACCCAGACCTGCTGAGAGTAATACGAGACCGATGCCCAGGACCTATAGTCTGGTGCGGAGATTTTAATGCCAATCATTACGCCTGGGGAAGTGACACAACGACGGAACGAGGAACCGGACTACTTGAAGTCACCAGAGACCTTGGACTGCGTTGTCTCAACTCCGGAGCTCCAACATTCGTTCGCGCGAATCTACAAAAGGCGAGCGTTCTTGACCTCACCTTTGTATCAAAAGAAATAAGCTTCCTATGGGACATCGAACCATACACCTGGGGGAGCGACCACCTACCAATCCGACTCACCCCACGTTCTGGCACCCAACCAAAAACCAGGGTTCACAACGTTACCAACGGGGCAGGTACAGAGAAGTATTCTCAAATTTAATGAAAAGCGCAAAGGCCCCTTGCTTAGAAGAAGAAGCTATACTAACGTCCTTAAATATAGCTACAAAAAGAATCACCCTCCCGATAAGCAAGCCCGTACCCGATCTCACGTACCTTCAAATACGCGCCAATGCCAGACAAGCACAGCGAATCGCCCGACGCACACACCAAGATGAAGACTGGATAAAATCTCGACGCATCGACGCAGCACTTCGTCGATATACGATAAAGCTGGGGAGACTACAATGGGACCAACGCAGTGAAAGTCTATCGACAATTACTGGGTCAAGGCGGCCTTGGACTACTGTGCAATGCCTCTTAGAACCAGTGACTCCTCAATGCCCCTATGCAGCAATTGCCATGGGAAATCAAACATCGCTCCAAGAACTGGCTGAACACTTTGCGGACGAGTTCTCACGCCCCATAAGCCCTCCCCAAGGAAATCCGCCTTCCAAAAAGCCCCCCCTTCCATCCTACTCAACAGTCAACATAGACGATGACTTTACCTTGTCCGAGCTCCGATATGCCCTCTCCCGATGCCCTCGACGTGGAGCTCCGGGTCCTGACCGCATCACAAACCAGGCTCTAAAAAACCTAGACGAGTCATTCCTACCCGGACTGTTACAACTTATAAACAATATTTGGCAATCTGGGGATGTCCCTGACACCTGGCGACACTCAGTAATAGTACCAATCAAAAAAACTAACAAGCCTGCAGCTGACATATCATCGTACCGACCGATTTCTTTGACTTCGTGCTTATGCAAACTGACTGAGCGCCTGATCCACCGCCGTTTAAATTGGCAATTGGAACGAGCGCAAGCCTTTCCTTCTCAGCTGTCAGGATTCCGAAGAAGCCGGTCAACAACAGATGACATCGGCGACATCGTATCCTCGTTAGAGCAAGCAAAGACACAAGGAAAGGTCATACACACCGTTTTTCTCGACATCCATCGAGCATTTGATGCACCGCCACACTCTGTAATCCTAGAACGACTACAGAACATAGGAATAGAAGGGTGCGCACTTCGCTTCATTACCTCTTTTCTTAACAACAGGACATTCGCTGTCCGACTGGCTGGCCGCCTGAGCACGATACGAAGCAGCACCCAGGGAGTACCACAGGGCAGCGTTTTGAGTCCCCTGCTCTTTAACATCATAATGGCTGGACTACCGGCTGCTCTTCCTGTGGGAGGACCTTATCCCATACACTGTGCCATATACGCGGATGACGTGGCGTTATGGTGCGCTGGGCCTACCCGACTGTCCACTACCGTCCGCGCAGTGCTACAAAGAGCTCTAGATGGCACGGCCTCCTTCCTCCACCATGCCGGTCTGACGCTCTCTACATCTAAGACACAAGCTCTCACCTATCGCCCTAAAGGCAGAATGAAAGGAAAATACTCTGCACTTACAATTGGAGGCAAGGTCATTCGACGTGAAACGCAAGTTCGATACTTGGGCGTAATCATTGACGGCCGCGTCACTTGGCGCCCCACGGTAAAAAGTATCCTCAATGAGTCCCATAAGCTCTTCGGCGCTCTCCATCGAATATCTGGAAAAAACTGGGGGGCCAGACAGAAAACAATGACGACACTCTACCGAGGACTAATAATAAGTCGCATACTTTACGCCTTGCCGTTCTTAAACATAAATTATACGCAATGGAAATATTTAGAAACTTTCCACAGGAAGGCCCTCCGTTTTTGCCTTGGGCTACCTAAATCTGCACAGAACACTCCAACTTTGACCGAGGCGGGAGATTCTCCACTGCAGCTCCAAGCACAGGAAAAAGCATTAAGATATGTCAGCCGTCTATCAAATGCTCCATCCTCAGACCCACTTCTTCAACGCCTCATGACAAGACACCACTCTCAGGTTGGAAAGGCTGTAAAAACATTCCGTGAGACTTTCGGCTACCCAACGGATGTATGCTCGATACCTCCCCCTTATCGGGACGACTGTCAACTCCACGTCTCAGCAGAGATAGCCGACCTCCCCAGACGCAAGCATGTCTCTGAGGTGGTAGCGCGGAGCATCGCCGTTGAGACAATAGAAAATACCTACTCCGGCATGACGCATATCTATACCGATGGCAGCATAAAAGACAGCTCGTGCACTGCAGCCTATGTCTCGCCTGAAGATGGACACCACGGTAAAGGACGAATTGATATCTGCGTATCCCACCACTGCAGAGCTTACCGCCATTTGGTTTGCAATTACCCAAACTCTACGACACACCAACCTATCCAACATCGCCATCTTTTCGGACTCTCGAGGCGCCTTACAACAACTAACTTACCTGGAAAAAGCATGCCCACTAGCCAGATCCATCGCAAACTTGACCAGGCGCGCTGCAAACCAGGGAACAACCATCTGGTTTCAATGGATCCCATCGCATGTAGGTATACCCGGAAATGAAAGCGCAGACTCGCTGGCAGCAGAGGCCCACTCAGACCAAAGTCCTACTATCTTTGTTCACCCGTACAACGCCGCAAAATCTCTTATAACAACGGCAATAGAAAGCATTCACCCGTATTTTGAAACCAATTCAACACCCATCCCACTATTGATTCCGCGAAAAAAGTTCTCCAGGTCTCAACAATCACTCCTACACAGGCTGCGAGCCGACTGCGCTTCAACCAACAAGAGACTTCATCTCATCAGGCGCATTAAGTCTCCCAACTGCAACACATGCAACATCATCGAAGACAGAAAACACATTATTTGGGAGTGTCAGTCGCTAGAGACAGAGCGAACTACATTAACGAAAAAACTGAATGCTCTCCATGTTTCGCCGGGGATTCCAACGCCCTCCTCTTCCCATCAGGATCCCGGACGAGAAGAACAAAGATACTGAAAGCCCTCATGGACTTTTTAGAAACGACAAACTTGTCATCCAGACTTTGAAACAACATACGACATGCCTTCAAATTATGGTCTCCGATGGGTCGAAGCGGCGGGTGCTTCGTTCCGTCGCCCTGATCGCGGCGGGGGCGCTCGTGCCCCTGTGGGGCTTCGGCATCCTGAAGTCGGCGCCCAGCCAGGGAGCGCGTGCTCCGGCTGCGTTTGGGGCGGCGGTGGGATGCGACCTGTCCTTCCATTGTATCAGCGGCTATACCCTTCATTTCTGTAAATACGCCCATCCCCATTATCACCTCCTACTTCCTATCCCCTTTTTTCTCCCGATCCCCGCAAGACGACGACCAGACCCCTCCATGGGTGACTAACAATGCGTCTTGCATCCCTCCTTCTATTTATTTATTTCTTTAATTTATAATAAAAGCAATATTTACACACAAGAGAAAATGAAAATTAATGGTATTTTTTTGGATTGACGTTCAATGATGTTTCGTGTCAAGTAATCAAATAATCTAATGAGAACATTTCGAGTGGAAGTGGTTGTAGTCATGAATGTTGTTTTCATAATTTTCGTAACTCGAAAATAATAATGGATTTAGGACAGGATGCCACGGGTTCGGCCACGTTTTTTCCTCCCGTTGTCCCGTTACTGGTTCCTGTGCGTTACTGCTGTTGTTCGGATGGCTTGCACACAGGTCGGGCCTTATTTGCATGACAGGTAACCTCGTTCCACTGCTGTAATGTTGAGCAACAAAGTTTTGCAGACGAGACATTCTCAGTCACGGTAACGCTGACTTGTGAAAGAAGTGTGAAGCGAGAAAAAAGCACTTGAAATATGTGCACTTGTACTGAATCTTCATAGACATGAAGCGAAAAATAGGGACACTAACCAAAATTTAATTTTTGGTCATAGTCTCTATTTTTCGTTTCATATGTCTATTCCAAACCAGGCAGAGGGCTGCCGGACGTTACCTGCAAATGTTCATAGAAAATTAGACTTCATTTTTTGTTTCATATTTGAAAATTAGATAGAGCAATAATATTTTGTATAGAGCTGGGTGGCTATGTCCAAGTATCAGAAAAGCCATTTTCTCAAAAATTACTTCTCCCCAACTTTTTACCATTTAAAGACCAGCCTGATTATACGCGGGTGCGATGTAGGAAAAATTCAAAAAGGTTACTGCTCTTCCCTTTCTATGAATATAAAACAACCATTTTGGATAAATGCACATACCAAAGAATGCAATCGTGTCGATGGGATTAAAATTAATTCGCGCAGTGCAAATAAAATCTCGCAATGACGCGTGCAAACGGAAAAAAACGGACATAAAGGAAGGGTTAAATTGCCCCCCCCCCCCCCCCCCGGCCAGCCCTCTCTCCTCCGATCGGTTGTCAAAATTTCACAACCCCCCCAGGCAAAAATTCTGGTTGCGCTAATGTCCCCAGGGATTGAAATTAGGGGGGGGGGGGTGGGGGGGGGGGGGCATTGAGAATACGAGATTCGTTCCGAATAAAGGGGGTGCCTTCAGAAGAACAATGTGTGTGTGTGTGTGTGTGTGTGGGGGGGGGGGGGGGGGACACACACCTTGGGGGAAATCTCTGCCGAAAGTGCTAACCGCTTGCTTCAACGCGGAGAGCAAGTCGTCTGCTTGCTCAGGGGGTTGCAGTGACGCCAGAACGACGCCGATATGTGATTGGCTTTGATTGAAGGGATAGTGGGTAGACCTCGATGCTAGATACCTTGAGGTCTACCCACTATTTGTTTTTAATACTCCAATAAGAGCTCGGCGTCTGACATCGTTGCAAACCCTGTGTAAGAAGCAGACGAACTTGCGCTCCGCATTTCCGAAAGTGCTGCACACGAGGTTCCGCAATGTTGATTCATTAGCATTTTCAACTAACTCAGGCTCGTTATTATCACTCAAAAATTAAAAAAAAAAATAATTCAAGTGCCACGCACAATGTACCCAGTAATTTCGTCAAGCAATCTCAAGTGCTTCCGCGAATTTGAAGTGCTCGGCGATGACGCTCGGTTTGCCGTCTGGTTTCGGCGAAGCTTACATTGAACTTCAAGATTGCGGCAGTCCAGTTCTACCGAAAACTCGAAGGACTACTGATAAGCGGGTCATGGAAGTGTGCTGCAGGATGCTCCCAGAGCACTCACGCGATAGAGCGCCGAAAATTTCCGAAGGTAACTGTAACTACAGCCGAGCTACAAGTTACACAAAAATGTAACTATAATTTACCGCGGGGAGAAATCCCTCCTTTTGCTTTCCGCGATGCGCATCGCTGGTAACAACGCCACTCCTTTGATGGAGTCGCGCTGACGAAGACATCCCAGGGAAGGGGGGGGGGGGGGGGGGGGGTAAGCTTTTGCTCGGGCTGAGACAAACAGTCTCCGCCTTGGCAGCACATGCCGCTTTTGTGGCTCGCGTTGTTGCGCATGTCGTCCGAGCACCGATCGGTCTTCGATATTCATCACTACCGTCCTCAAGCCGCTCCTATAGTACAACTGATCTTGGGATTCTCACGTTCTTTGTGCTGCTCCCCATTCAAAAAGCATAATTTTACAGCGGAGCTGTTAAGGGCTAGTTTCCCCAGGATCGTGTCCGCCGCAAAGAAATGTCGACACAAAACTCTGGTTGCCGCCGTCGCTCATAGATGGCGGTAGCTGACCAGCGTGTTGTGTTTGCCGTTGTCCGCTTGCCGCCGTCGCTCATAGATGGCGCAACCTTTCGAGCCTTTCCACTCTGGCTTGCCGACTTCCGGCCGGCAATTACTTCATTCCCACCATAGTACAGCTCCGCTGGTCTTTCTTCTTCACCAAAGTGGAAAGAATAAAAGTTTATATATATATATATATATATATATATTTTTTTTTTTATTTTTTTTTTTTTTCAGGAAGCAGTTTGTCGTGTTCTGCATCTAACAGCTCTGCTGTAATAATCGCGTATCGCCGTTTCGTGTACGCGTTCGTTTTTCTACTGGTCAGCACGCGCCGCGAACCGTTGTCGAGAATGCGACCGCTGAATGCGGCTGATAACACTGACATCCCTCTTGGCTCCCCGTCGTTCGTGTGAATGTTGAAGTAGGGAGGGAGACCCGCTGGTTCCACCGATCACTGACGGCACGCACATCCCTCCCGGAAAAGCATCCCCCGTGTGAAGACCCCTTAAAAATATTTTGTAATTAGTCGCTTTTATACCCTTTATATTTTTTTCTTGAGCGTGCGGAAAACTGCAGCAACATAATTACCTAAGCCGAAAAAAAATTAAAAAAAACTGTAAATTAGAAGCGTTAATTGTCTTATCAACAGCAAGTAGTGAGAAGTGTGACGTCACTACTCCGAACAAACCCTTGCTAGGGGAGTTGATATGGATGAACACATAGGACAGGATTGACCCCGTAAGTGACTACGTCACAACATGGCGTCTGGGCCCAAACAAACCGTTGGTAGGGACGTGGCTACGAACTAATGCATGGAGACTCCACATAAGGCTAGATTTTTGCTTACAAATAAATAATTATTTTGTAAGCAGCCTAACTTCTTGATATCTAATTATGACGATGAATCAGGGACTCCAGAAGTAGATGTTGAGTGGGGTGGGGGCTGAAGTCAAGTATTTTGTTTTTGTATATTTTATTATAGGAGGCAATGGCTGGAGCCGAATTTCTGTTGCTTTATTTTTACTTACTGCTTATTAAAAAAAACTAATATTATTTGCATGAAGTTCCTTACTTAGCATGTGCAATCACTTTTCTTCCTGCTTTATGACAACAGTAGGGAGTTTTAGGGCTCGTACGCAATACAATTGCGGGTCGGAAATGCACACGCGTAGAACGCAATATTGCGTTTTGCCTTTTTCGCATGCACTTTCCGACCCTCAAAGTGTTTACGTACGATTCACTAAAACTATCTAATATCGCGAAAACCCTTATGTATAGTGCTTCAGACAATTTCAAATTCCTACAAGGATACACAGCATTCGAATTGAGTTTGCGGAGAATCACGTTTATTATTCTTCAAATGTTCATCCAAAAAGACATCCACGCTATGAAATGAACGAGTAAGCCAAGATAATTACATATATACAATGACATCTTAATACATAGTTTGAAAATGTGCACAAAGCGTGATGAAGGGAACAGATCCATATATAGGCCCCAAACCCATGTGTGGTGATCGTCTCGAGGAAGACCAAAGGTCGCCGTTCGCTCAGCAGTCCTGGGGACAAATTCCTTGATGATCAAAAAGTTAGGGCGCAAACAAGCAGGTGAAGGTGCAACATTTTAGACAAAACCCCGAGACTTTGGCGGGGGGGGGGGGGGGGGGGGGGAGGGGGGGGGAGGGGGGGGAAACAACACAACACAAAATCTCAACAGTCTCAACACAAAGTCTCTTGATGATGTCGTCCAGGTTGAGCTCGACGTTCTTCTCTTTTGAGTGTGCAAAATAGGAGGTGGTGTTAGCCTCCCCTGACTCATGCGGCTGCATAGATACGTTTTAATTCGGCGTAGCACTAAACGAGCGCTCCCCCGAAGCGACAGATGCAGGCACAAAATGAAGCAGTTTCGTAGATTTTACGACTTCGTCCAGGAGGTCACGAATTTCGTCAGATTTTGCTTGTAGTGTCCTCAATATGGCGTCAATTTTGAGGGATCAAGGTTGCATAAAAGACCCGGCAAAGTAAAAACTGCGCAGAGAGTCGGCCAGATCGAACTCACATGCATGCACCCCTAGGGCCTCTTCAGGTCATCTGTTGTAAACTGTCTTCCCCCGGCAGCGTTAATCAAGGTGCTCTCTAGTTTTACTAGCTGCTTCATACCAGCTATTCAAACCGCCGTTGAGTTTCACTCAGAATGCAGTCTACAGCCAAAAGTACTCCTTCCGTAATGCTGCCTTGCAATCAAGTACAACTGGCGGAGAAGGTTTGTTGCTCATTTCAAGCCTTTTGGCGGTTTTGTCGGCCTTGCGCTGCGAGGGTCCTTCAAACCTAGCCGCATTGCAGTTGAGCTCGCGCAGCTTCACTACTCTTCAAACGTGACTTCAGACCGCAGACGGGACATTGTCTCGCAGAGAGTTTCTGCAGCCTCTTTGATACCTGCGGCGCGAAACGCTGTACGGTGCAGTACCCTTGCAGTTCTTCGCATGGACCGAACAAAGCTATAGAAATGTTTTATTCTAGCAGCGTTTCAACATCTTCAAAGCCTCTCATAACCCTTCAAAATGGCCCTGCTGTTGTCTGCAATCGAATATTCTCCTTGTAGCTGCTCGTTTAGTGTCTCCTGTGATGAGGACTTCAGGGGCGCGTGCCGGAGGACAATGGACTCGATGAAGAACTTAGCGACTTCAACAGCCGTACCTGATGGAGGGCCTTCGTCTCGGCGTAACGTGTGAGATAATCGGTGGCGACGATTATCCAGCGGTTCCCGATGTTGACGGCGGGAAAGGGCCAATTAAATCCATTTCGATCTGCTGGAACGGCGTGGCGGGGGAGAAATCGGATGCAGAAGTCCTGACGGCTTCGTCGGCGGTTCTTACGTCGCTGGCACTCGTGGCACGATCGGGTGTAGAGTGGACGTCCTTGGGGGGCTTTGGCCAGTAATACTTTTCATGAATACGGGCCAGTGTTCGGCTGTAACCGAGGTGTCCGGACGTCAGGTCGTCGTGACATGCTTGAAAGATCTCCTCCCGAAGGTCGGTCGGGATTACCAGCAACCACGGTGTGTTGTTGCCCCCCGAAGTTCTCTTTGTAAAGCATCTGCCAGTAGTTTGTCGGAGGACGAAAGTTGGCAGGGTTCTCGAGAGACACGGGGGACAGTCCCCCTCGTCTTCGAGGTGCTCGT